>PVKB01001327.1:0-385215 GCA_004027205.1 Ctenodactylus gundi
CGTCATTTTGCAAAAAGTGTGATAGGCTTGGAAGCGAAGCAAAGGGAAGGTGGGCCGGCACTATACCAGCAGCCACTCCTCTGCAACGCAAATACTATTTCTGAGATGACATAAAGCCCACATGGGGGCCTCGCAATAAAGCTCTTGCGCCTCACGGGAGGGGCCTGCTCTGCGGATTCGGACCCAGAGGTGTAACAACACCAACAGCTTCTTAAACATATAACAATGTTATAATGATACTATATTAAAATATATATTCTAGCTTTATTTTGTGATGCTGGGGGTGGAATCTAGGGCTTTTCAGATGCTAGGCAAGTGCTCTACTGCTGAGCTATGCCCCCAGCCTTTAAAGATCAAAAGATTTCTGTTTAAAGATCATGGCATAATGGGCATTTCTGAGCTGAGTACTCATTCAGAATGTATTGGGCACTTTTTTCTTTTGCTTTTAAGAAATATATAATTGGCTTTAGAGACAGCACTAGGAGCGTGCTGCCTGTGGTGGAGGAACAGTCTTTGGTCTGTCTGGGATCTTGCTGATGTGTTTCAGGTGCTTTCTCCCATTTCTCTGTAGATAACACTCCATTAGGGTTCCCAGATCGCAGCCCCAGGCTTGGACCAGAGCCCAGGGATTTAGAGGCAGCCTGTAGGAGATAAAAAAAGGGGGAGCCCAGGCAGGGGAGGGGATTGGGCTTCCTGAGGTCCCCAGGGGTTGTCCAGGCTACCCTATCCATGTGCCCCGGCCTCATCCCCACTACGGTGCCACGTGTCGGTGTTCACAGACAACACAGGACCGAAAAGAGACAGGCTATTGCTTGGCAGAGGGCGCACGACTGCCACACTGCTACCTCACCCGAGGCACAGCACACTTAAAGAAATGAGAATCCATCTCTGCCTGGGAAAGGCAGGGGCCACAACCAGCACGGCTTGACCTTGACACTGGAGAAAACCGATCGTGATGAAAGGAGGGGAAGGCGAGCTGGGGCAAAACACGGGTCTTGCTGATTCGGAGGAACGAGCATACTGGACAACCAGACGTGTTTACCAAACATACCCACTTTTTTCTTGCTTGCCACAATACTTAAAACATGGATATGTCCTGCCTCATACCACGGAAGGAGAAAGTTAAGGAAAGGCGTCTGTCATCTTGCATGACATGACAGTCTAAACATTTGTATTTGTCTATAAAGGTAACAGAAAACAGGAAAAAAAAATTCATGAGTGACACTTTAGGAATAAAGGGAAAATATATTAACATATCGAAAAGAGGAATTCTTTCATTTAGTTTTGAATTTTTTAGCTACACTCAAAAGAATACACGGAGCAAACTATTCTAAACACAGAACAGTAGGCTTCTCTACCTCGGCTCAAGGATTCCTGGGGAACCTGGTTTTGGAAAGAATTCTGACCAAGCCAATTATCAACAAGTGTCTGGTGCCTATATGGCACTAAACCACACATCAAGACAAGACAGAGCAGAACAAAGCCCTCCTTCCAGAAAGACTCCCTTTTTATTCACTGTCTGATGCATTTTCTTTATTGCATTTTCTGTACTTTGCGGCCGAGTCTCTGTTATTACCCTTTGTGATTGTCAGCTAACCTTTATCAAAGTTGTCAGAACAGGCTTATACGTAAATTCTACAGGTTAATTTTGGAAAACAAAGTTTACTAATGGGAAGCATGCAGGCATGTTAATGAGAATTTAACATTCTATCAAAATAGTATAAAAGTTTAGGACTTAGATAGATTTATTAAAATGTTTAAAGTATTTTACCGAATAAATAAGACTTACAGGGAACTTCTGAAATCCCAGGTACCGATTCAAAATTATGCATTTGGCACAAGAGAATTTTTCTTTTCTTAAAGATTAATGCCTAAGGATTTTTGTTCTATTTTCTATGAGTATATTCCTAAGAAAAATTAGTAGAGTAGTTGCCATGGGCTGGACCTGAATGCTGTGACTTGCCGAGTGTCCTTAATGGGCCACGAGGAAGGCTGTCAGAGTTAAGCTAGTGCTCTTCCATGCTTGGGATGCTGTGGGCACAGGGCATGGAGGCTGGGCTGGTAGTGTAGGGCTGGCGCCAGCCGCGCATCTCTGCACAGGGAGCACATCTGCTTCTGGTGTGACAGCTGCTGTTTCCATTACCCCTGTGCCTAAGTAATAAAATGAACCTCTCTCCTTGGAAGCCAACAGCTGGCTCTCCTCATCTCTGTGGCCTTGCCCAGGACGAGCTGGCACCAGGTCATGTCCCTCACCGCACCTTGCTGGAAGTTTGTGCATTCAGCTTCTTGGTCTGTAGGGACAGAGCTTCCACCGTATGTCATGCTAAGGGCCAGAGAGAGCCACAGGAGTCTGCTGAAAATCATGGGATGGAAAAACAAGAGTGAGAGGGACAGGACAATTTGAGAGGAGACAAAAATAGGTAGAATTTCAAAGATGAAGTATATAAAATATTCAGAAAGAAGAACCCAGCTGAAGTCTCTAGCCACACCTCTACCCCAGCCTGCCCCAGCAGCATAGATGCCCAGAACATTCCCACAGGCGCACAAGAGGCAAGCCCAGGTGATAAGAGAACAACTACTAGGAGCTCTCAAGAGGCCAGCAGGACACAATCACCTCTCAAGAGAGCAGCTCGCACCACCATCCAGTTCACTCAGAAAATCTGGAGTGACAAGGAAGGAAAGCAAGAGGGGGGAGCTGGAGTGGCTTCCTGTGGGGTCTCCACCACCTCTGCCTCTCAGCCCCCACAGAGCATGAAGCTGGGATGAGAGGCTAAGGAGAACGGCATGACCCAGTGAGGAGTGCACGCATGCGTACGCGTGAACACACACTCGTGCCCACATGATCACATCAGTGGCAGAGCTGTGAAATTGATCTGGGACCAGAAAACTGATTTTTAAAGGGAGCAGGCAGGAAATGAAATTGAAAATCTATCTTCTGATACCCATATGAGCATTGAAAAGTGAATTTTGAGACGGAGAAGCAGATTTTTAAAACTATGCTGTTGGGGGCTATGGATGTAGCTTGTCCAGCAAGTACAAGGCCCTGAGTGTGATCTCCAAGACCAAATAAATAAGCAAATACATTATGTTGTCCTTATAAACAAGTAAAGATGTGGGTGCCTGCTTCCTTTCATAATGACAGCCCACGACTCCCCTCGATACCACAGCTCTGGCCAAGCTGAGTTCTCACCACGGACACTGCGTTCCTGCGATGGGTCAGCAGCACACTGTCGTGTACATGTTATTCCCATAAGATTAGCCTTTCTGTATGACAGATGAAGAGACAGTCGCATTATATCCCTGTCCTGCCCAAAGTCACAGGGCTGTTTCAGCCGGAATTCAGACACAGGCTCCAAATCTCTGCAACACGCCTGGGCCCTCCCCATTGAGCACGTTCCCTCTGTGCAGTCCCGTGTATGACTCTGCATACGTGCCCCCTCTGCCCGAAACTCCCTCTCACCCCAGCTGCCTCAAGTCCCCTGCATCCTCACAGCCTGTTATCATCTGTGTCCAATACAAAGCCGTTTGATGGCTCCAGCCAGATGCCTCCTGGGCTGCTGCATCTCCAAAAAGACCATGTGACTGACCCCATGTCCAAGGCTGTATAAGAGCCTCAGAGGCCACAAGCAGACCCTGCCCCATGTCAGATAAAACATGTTCAAGTGTGTTCTCGTACCACAGTACAGGTAGAACTGGCTTTGAACTTCTCATTTTAAGGCTGGAGAAATAGCTCAGGAGCACAGCTTTGCCTACTATTTATGAGGGACCTGGGTTCGAACCCCAGAAGTGACAAAATAGGAAAGATTCTCATTTTACTTAGAAAGTATGTACGGTTGTTTAGCAATCCTGAGTATACCTTGGGAATTCGTGAGTTACAGGAAGGACTCTAGGTTGTTATCCAACATGATAAAACCCATTGTCCTTATTTACAGGTATTAGGATGAACATGTGTTTTATATTTCATACAACTATAAACATTTGTTAATCTCAGTTTGCTGGGGTTCCCAACTGCGCAATTTTTGGAGCCCTTAGGCACTCCTTTCTAAGGACTTAATGAATGTCACACATCTTTGAAAGTCTACTAGGTGCTAAGTAAGCCACATGCCTCAATTGTTGGACAGACAGGAGTCCTGAGCAAACCTCAGCCCTGTGCCGACTTGTGTAGCATTTATGTATACACTCATTAAAAACCTAGCTCCACACAGTAATGATTTTAGCTTTGTTGAAAACAGTAACTTTTGTCTTGGTGGCTGATAATTTTTTATAGTAAGTAGCATGGCTGTTATTCAATAACTCACCAAAAATAAATCATAAATAAAACTAAAACCACAATCTCAATCACCTCCTCTAAAATCCTTTTCCTGAAATATCTATGGTTATTGGAAATAATACTCCTAAAACTTCTCAAAATGTTTGAACTGTCTTTCTTTCAAAAACAAAAATCTGCTTTATCTTCTCTGCTTTAAAAAAGACGATCCAAATCAATGTAAAATAAAGCAAACTAAAGTAGACATAGTTAGAAGTATTCTATGTCTAGGTCTTTGTTTAATTGGCAGTTAGCTATAGATGTCCTGTTAAGTAAGCACTTAGCTTCTCCAGCCATTCCACACTCCTCACCCAGCAACAGGAAATGTTGCGAATGTGCCCAGGCACAAGGAGATCTTTCTTGGAAGCACATAGGTTTTAAACAAACATACTCTAACAGCACCACACCAAGCTGTTATGGTAGACAACAAACACAGAGACTTCACAAATGATCAGAAGGGCAAGTGGCAGTTTCTGTGCCAGTCACCCCCGGGATCTTTCTTAATGGAGATGAGAGGAACTAAGGGAAGGCAAAGTGGAGGGAAATCTGGGAGTGTGTCCCCTGCCCCCAGCCACCTACCTCTTGCCGTTGGCGTCTCGCAGCATCGCTCTGCCCATCACTCTGGACTTGGTTTCCAGCTCCTGCACCTCCTCCAGCAGCGTCTTTTTGCAGGTGTGCTTGGCCCTATATTAAAAGAAGAAAGAACACAGTGTACAGACCTGACACAGCTGTGAGGCTGGCCCCTGTCTCTGCATGGCTGGATGCCCCCTGAGGGACTGAGACCCCGCGGAGCAGTCGTCGTCTCTGTGAACCACATGGGCCCCTCCTCCACAGCCTGGAAGCATGTGAGTGCTGCAGATGAGACCCGGGCCATGATGAGGGTCAGCCAGCTTAGATGCCCAGCTAGTCTGGCCAGAGACTGCGCAGGGGCTGTGAGGATTCAGGAGTCTGCCCCGGAGCTTTTCCCTGCACTGTCCTTTAAAGGCCCCATGGATGCTTTAAATCCTCACCCTTTGAATACACGCTAGTTCCTTGGTCCTTGCTCACTGGTTATCAGATTCAAGGAGTTAAGTGTTTTCTTCTCTCCCTCTGGACGGAAAAAAGTTGCAGCAGGGATGGAGTTTATGACACTAGAGTACTATGATATCTTCTACTTTCTCATTAAATAAATCTTGTGTCTGTGCAATGCAAATTTTAAAAAGAGAAGTGAAAATAAACAAAACCAAAATTGAGATACTAGTTTGAGACAAAACGGGTAAAGAGAAGACATTTCATAAGGTACAAGTCAGTTAAGAAGAGAGAGAGAGAGAGAGAAAAAAACCCCACCATAAAATGGGAAGGCTCCTGTATTATTAGCAGCCCGGTTGGGGGGGGGGGGTTTCCTTATTATGAAAAGCTTTGTTCAGAACACCTGCGAGGAGCTCGCTAGATACCAGGACTCACAGGAGAGCAAGAACAGAATTCATCTGCTTGGAAGCGAAAGCTGCCTCCTGAGAACATCCCGAGGGTGTGGGCTGCGTGCCCCAGGGCCCTGCACCATCAAGGACAGAGAGCCTGCTGTGACAGGCAAGTCCCCTCACACTCCCTGGTTATCTGTGAAGGGGTATCTGCAAGAAGGCGCTGTATATGGGCCCTGTCATCCTTTCCCACAGAGTAAGCAAGGGAAGCCACACAGGTTTTGACACCTAATACCTTAATTACATCAAACTGTATCTTGAGACTCAGCATCGATAAAATGCACAGTTCAAAGCAAAGACTGTGGAATTCCAACGTAAACAATAAATGAGTAATGGGCCGTGTTTGCTGGAGACCATCAGAGATGACATCCAAAGGTACACTGCTCAACATTACGGCGTACGCGGCCGCACCGCCTTCTACCTCTGGGCCATGCAGCTGCACTGACAGAAAGCCCGCTGCAGCCCGGCCCCTCCCACGTGGAGGCTCCCTGCCTGAACAAATGCTATGCGCGTGTGTGTGCCAGTCCTGAAGGGCCAGCGGCCTCCTCTGTCCTACCAGCGTGGTCCTCACTCCATCACCTCCTGCACAGGTGGCCAGCCCCTGGAGTAGCTCCCACTGTGACTTCCAGGCCGGGGAGTCACAAAGCAGGAGGCTAGGAACCAGAAGTCCCACGGGGTTCCAGGAGCTGGAAATCTATCACTTAGGTCAAGTAAAAATGAATGCTGCACCCAGGGGCACTGCCAGCCCTTACTCATCGGCTGAGTGGCCCGAGAAGGCAGCGGCTCCAGTAGCTCAGTGCTCTTCTCAGGGGATGAGATCGCATCCGCGTTCGGCAGTCACTGGGCAATCTGACCAGGTTTCTCCCAGACAGGCTCCTGTGTGCCTAGGGACTGAGCTGCTATGTGACACGAGGACGCCTGACAGAAATGCTGGGAATGATTTGACATATCTTTCTATGTGTAGCACTTGAGCAGAAGGGATGCTAGCAATTTAAAACCATTTTTCCAAGCACTTTACCGAATAAAGTCTAAACTAGGAAAACGAGTCTAAGCTTTCCCTTGCGAAAGTCTGCATGTGATTGGACTAAAACTTCCTATCTATGGCATGTTATCAAGTCAGTCTTACAAACATTAGCCTCTGGCGTGTACTGTAGGTCTCTCACCAGAGCTGAGGTGCCGGCCACACCTCTGACAGCCTAAGCCTGGTTATCTGGAAATGGCTTATCACCCCGTGAGCCAGAGCTTGCTCTCCAAGCAAGACAAAACACCCAGTGACCAGAGAAGGGCCAGAGCCCGAGGGTGCGGCTACTGACAGATGAGTCTACTGAGGCCCTTCAGATATAGCTAAGGGTATCTTGAGGCTCTCAGGGACTTTGAAAAAAAAATACCTTTATTGAACTTTTCATCATTTTTGTCTCTGAATTTTATTTTTTTCCTGGACAGCTTTTGCATTTAGAGAAAGCAAGTCAAAAGGAAATGTTAAACTCTGACTGTGGATGAAAATGGAAATTAAGAAATTAATTAAAAAGTTAAAAGAGCAAATGAGGCCCATCCGCATGTGGAAACCACCTACTACCTCTTATTACCATGTAGGTACCTATCTGGGATTACAAGGAAATGATGTCATTCTCACATTGGGGAATGTCTTGTGGGATTCTTGGCAAAAGATAAGAGATGCAGTTCAATAAAGGAAACTAGCTCCTCTGGGCTCAGTGACCTCGAGCTCTATGATTTTTATAAAGCAATTCTAAGGAACGTTTCCTAGATGCGAACCTGTATGTGACGGCTCACCTCAGCATGCTTTCACAGTAAACGTTACGGAAGAGTGCAGGCTGAAGGAGATTATTAAGCTAGTTCTGGGAAATTTACACATCATGCTTCTATAGCACTCCATTTGACAGGTATTGCATATAATCAATCAATTATTTTTAATAAAAATAGGTTAGTTTGGTTCCTCAGCAAATTTCTGGTAAACAGGACAGTACAGCAGGCATTTCGTGACATTTCTAATCTGACCCAAGGTAGTCTAATAATGGCTCTTCACCAAGAATGGTGACAGACTTCATAGAAAAAATGACTAAGTTACCACAGGGTTTTTCTTTTCTTACTCTTAACAAACTGGGCTCTGGACTGAAAGGGGAGAAATGCAAAAAGATGGAGCGATTAACCCCCTTTTGAGACGGCAGGGCTGTCCTACGCTACAATCCAAAAATACTTTCAAAGGACAGAATGACAAGCTAGGTGTGGTGGCACGCCCCTAGAGTTCCAGCTGCTCAGGAAGATGAGGCAGGTGGATTGCCTGAGCCGGGAAGTTTGAGGCTAGCCTAGGCAACACAGCAAGACGCTGACTTAGGAAGTGGGAAAAGACAGCATAACTACGAAAGCTCAAGAACCCGAGACAGAAGAAACAACGCTATGACAGGCCCACAGCAAGGGGAGGGGCTGCCTCACGGACGCCACGTGCTCCTCATGCTTACACCAGCTCCTCAGGGGCTGGCGGGGGAGCCCAGCAGTTACAGCACATACGGGGGTGATGGAACTGTGTGGTAAACGTTTAAATAAAAAAGATTTGTTACAGTAAATACACATTGCCATTAATCCTCCTTAAAAATATTTTCCTTCACTTCAAACTCATATTTCAATTTCCTTGCCCCTTTCTGAATGTGTTTTGGAAGTCCTCTTTCGTGTCTTAATGAGGGATAATTAACGTATGATGACTGCTGTTGCCAAGTGCCATCCAGTGGAGGAGAGGCTTGTAAAAATTATCATGGCGTGTCCTCCTCCACCTTCTTTACTGGAGGTGGCACTTTTTGCAACTTCTGACTCTCCTTCAAAGACAAAATGACCATGAAAGGTAAACGCTTTAAATGGACTCAGGACACTGAGGCAGTCACCACAGGGTAGCTAAAGGCACGAGAGACCTGCCTCAGCAGATACTGGACAGCCAAACGATGGCTCAGTGTGCAGGAAGACGAAAAACACGTTTTCTAAATCTGTAGCTGAGAAAACACAGTTAGGCACCATATGGTTTGGAGCTGGAATGTCCCCCAAAAGGTTCACGCTTAGAAGGTGATTCAATCACAGGGGTAAACCCCCTTATTTCCTGAGCAGTTCAGAGGTGGGGCCTCAGCAGAAGGGGTGGGTCACTAGGGCTTGACCCGGAGGCGGAGGAATATATGTCAGCTGACTTTCTTCACTCATTTGCTTCCTGTCTGCCGTGGGATGGACAGCTTCTCCCCATCTAGGCCTCTGTTATGTGGCCTATCACCATTGCCAGCCACCCATAAATGCACCAAGAGATTGTGAACTAAAATAAACCTTTCTTCCCATAAGTTATGGATGGCAGGTACTGTGTCCCAGCAGTGAGAAAGCACTGAGACAAGCACTGTGCCCTCACCGGACATGAGCAATTCATCACACCCTTTCTCCCCTTTTGGAGAAGCTGCTGAGTTTACTTGTCTTGAAAATATTTCAGGCCCTTTGATATTATCTTATCTGGAGCAATCACTCCGTTGTTGTTGTTCATGGATAAAATTAAAGTTTACTTTATCTTGGGACTTAACTTTGCTTTTACATTGTATACAAGATATGGAAATTAAACACACAACATTTTAATGAGATCTTGCCTTGTGGCCCAGGCTAGCTTTGAATTATTGATCTTCCTGTTGAGCTTCCTAAGTAGCTGGATTACATGCACATACAACATCACATCAGCTTGAAATGATGTATTTTACTGCATTTTTTTGTAGTGCTAGGTATAGAACACAGGGCCTCAGATATGCTAGGCAAATGCCCTACCACTAAACTACATTCTGATGCAAAATGGCGTATTTCAAAACATAGAAATAAAAACTGATGATAAATTTTCTACTTAATCTGCATAATAATTTCACCTTTGCAATTGATTTCCCCATAGACTTGTAGACTACCTCTCTAGAAAAATTTTATTGCAAGAAAAATACAATATGTAAGGTGGGCCCATGGTCAGAGGCACAATGCCCAGATAAAATTCACAAAATTTTTGTTTTTGAGGAGTCGGGTGGCTGTGGTTCAGACATTAACTAGGTACTATAAATCGGTAATCTACTTTGAGAAAATATTTGTAATGACAGCAAATACATACTATCCTCTCAGATCCCCCAAGTAAAACAGTACATAAATGCCCCTCAGGGAGCCCTCCTGGATGTCGGTGGGGACATTTCTGGCTTAGTCCAGAACTGAGATGTGGGCAGAGGAAGGAAAAGCTGTGCTAGACCACTGGCACCAGGCACCAGGCAGCAGCCTGCAACTGCTTTGCAGGACGACACACGTGTAGGCCAACATTTCCTGCTCTCTGGCTTCTGCCACACCTCCTGTACAGAGCCCGGGTCCCCGCTCCAGCACAGCTGGCAAGCTCCTCAGAAAGGAAGTGAATTTTTACTCTTTCCATATGGTGGAACGGACACAGTGTCATTTGATTTATTCTTGTTCAAATGTAAATGCTGCTAATTGTATAGGGTTGGTCCCATAAACAGGACCAAAATCAAGTCTTGTTGGAGAGAATCGATAGTTTGCTTCATTGACAGGGAACTTGTACTCGGAACACGCTGGAAAGATTCTGAAAACGGATGAAGAGACGCAGAGACTTTGTAATCTATGTTCTCTTTGAAATGGAAGGAAGGCACTTTTGCTTGAGTCTCACTTGGCAAAAGCCATCTCAAAAAAGATGTTTTCGTGACATTAATTTAAGATAGCTGAACTAAGATATTCAGAGACTGATTTATGAGCATGTTGCCATTTCCCAGTCACTGTAAGTTGATAAGGCCAAGGCCATCCCGTATTTATCTAAAACTAACTAATCTTTACAAAACCAATCAAGTTCAGCTAAGGAATAAGCAATATGATGCTACAACTAGGCCTGCTGGCTCAAGGGACTAACTTTCTTACAGTGTACCTATTAGATTAGGAAAGATGATCTTCCCTGGTATAATTTGTGTTTTACTTCCAAGAATTAGGATTCTGCTATTTGCAGAATATGGTTCGAGCAAATGAAATGGACATGGTAGTAAATCAAAGCATTGGAGAAGTGAGAAATTTTTTTACTAAGAGCTGAAAAATTTAGAGAGAAGCAGGAAAAAACCCCCCAAAACATGTGGCAAAAAATTCTTCCCCATCTCTCTCTGCAGTAAGTATCACTGATTGTCAAAACAGGGCCAAATGAAGACTTTCTCAAAAGACATCCTTAACTGTCAGGCACTAGCAATTCTTATCAAGTGTAGGAGGAATGGGGAGATAAAAATGAAGTGTGATGTCTTTTCCAGGAAGGGTTAGATTAAAGTCTCAATTCTCTACCTTAAGGCCTCAAAATCATTATACTTTCCCAAATTAAAACCAAGGTAGGTGTCCCAATGTTCAATGAAGCTGACAACTATTTGTAGGAGTTTGGCCCATTCAAACCAACATCAAGATTATCTCGTATGTAGCTACCTCTCTTTTGCTCCTAAATGAAATTAAAATTTATGTTATCTTGGAATTTTTTTTCTTTGCACACAGATATTTTAGAAATAATATATTTTAAGACACAGAAGCAAAAATTGAATGTGAATTATTTCCTGTTTAACCCACATTATGAGACTGATGTGCCGCCTACTGCTCTAATGAGGCACCTTAACCTACATTACAACTTCATCTTTGTTATCTGATTTTTCTCATGGACCTGTAAACTAACTATGTAGAAGAATTTTATTGGAAAGACTTCTATTTTGAATTGTTTAGAAAAATGAAGACTTCTTCATTCCTGTCATTTGCGATGGCTTACATATACACAGCTTTCCTTTAAGCATGCAATTTATAGCCAGACCACATTTGTGATTACTTAGCACTGGGAGTTTAAGATATAAAGAAAAATAGATTTGGGTCATACTTCCTGGGCTTGATGTAATGAATGCATATTTAGAAACTCTTCCTTATAATCATATGTAAGACATCTCTGTCCTTTACAAGGTCTATTTCAACAATTCTTTCTGTCTGTACATATTTTTTTATCAAGATGAAGTACAAATTTAAAAAATAAAACAGAACATTTTCTCTGGCTGGTGGCAGGAGACCTGGTCCTTCAGAGTCTCCACAGCCTTTAGTGTCTTGTGGCAGGGCTCCTGTGGGACAGTTACAAGGACAGATGAGCATTACTTAGGGGTATGGTTTCATTTTCCACTTACGCTCTCCATGCCACGTCTTCGATCAAACATGCAGTAGGAACCAGGAACAACCCTAACCAGAAGTGTGCAGAGCTCAGGACCATAGTTGCCTGCAAGACACAGAAATCACAAGTGTCGTATTAGATTTTCTTCCAAAAACAATAAGATATAATCAAGGTAAAACATTGGCAACACAAAGACAATAGAAAGTATTAAACTGAGAAGACGGTCAAGTGGACTGAAGGGCTGGCTCTTCTCAGAATCTCCACTGGCTCTCACTGCTGTTGGGTTTTTTTGTTTGTTTGTTTGTTTTGTTTTGTTTTGTTTCACTTTATAGAGGACTTCCAGTCCCCTTTCCCATCAATATGCTGTTCTAAATCCATCCTAGAATGAAATATAGGAATAAATATGGAATAAAATGGGTTTCACTGGGCTCCATTTAATCAATGTTCATCTGTCCTTCCCTGCTCATTTTTTAAAAAAAAACAGCATTCAGGTCACAGCTACACACTATGCAGCTAGCGATCCTCCCCTTCTAGACAAGAAGTCTTAAGTTGGAGTCCTTGGCTTCCAGCCAGTTAAATCATCCGGTGTGATCTGCATTACATATTAGAATATGGTACACATCGAGAAGATGTCCCATGGGCTTTCTAGGAAGAATTCTTGGAGACAGAATGGAGGAAGTGTTGTAAAGATAAAAAGAATTTCAACACATAAGGATGGGGTAGAGGGAGAGCGGTTCCTAGGGGAGGGACAAGTGACTGGAAGGGAAACAAGGAGGAACACAGTTTTCCATGGGATATCCTTGCGCCTGGCAGGCTGAGTGACAGAAGGACAGGGAGTTAGTTAACAGGGAATAATGGTTTTGAAAGAAAGAGCTGCAGACCAAAATTAAATATTAGGCCAGAAACTTTGGACTAATGTAGAGGGAGGGAGGATCTTACTCTGAACAGAAAAGGGGGGAGAGGACAGATTCCTTATATGTTGGTTTTGAGTGGGCAGTCACCAGGAGCATTGAGAGCTGGTTGGCAACTGCAAACTGGCCTACCAGGATGGTTGGAAAATGTGCCACAGACAAGCGTGTCTGAGCCCTTCGTGCCAGGCAAATTTTTTTTTCTTGGAGTCAAGCATTTGATCCTACTGAAATAGATATGCTTTGTTAGAACTGTTATAAAGTGGGTACAAGGATTATAGAAGAAGGAGTGGAGAGAGTGGGACATGCTAACTTTAGGGACCCTCAAAGACTCTGAGAGGGGCTGAAATCAGTGGAACACAGCAGCTCCCTTTGTGCTGCACGAGGCTGGACTCATCCTGGCCCTAGCCTGGCAGTGGCTCACTCCCTCCTTCACAACCTTGTGCTCTACTCTGAGAGCCACACAAGCCGCAGCCCTTGATATCCTGTCTACCTGGCAGTGCCTTCCTGCTTAGCGTGTCCTCAGAGAATCCTAAACCCACAGCCGGGAGTACGTACCTATGCTTGTCCACGTGGCCACGACCATGCCTAATTACAGCTCTTTGAGGCTACCGAGCTTTACCATAGAGCCCTGCTGTGGTTCTTGGCATTTAAGACAATTGCACTGAGAAACACAGTAAGGTTTGGTGCAAAGGAGCTCAACTGTTACCCTGCCATGGGAAGGCCTGCTGTCTTCTTCTAAAAACAAGAGTAGTAGTTTTTGAGAAAAAAATTTAAAACCTGAAACCGTGAGCATATTTTGACTCATCAGTTATATATCTTAGAATTTATTCTAAGTAAGAATGAAAATGGATAAAGAAGTAAATCAAGAGTATTCATGAGTGTGTGAAGAAATTAGAAATAAATATCTAAGAAAGAGTCATATTAAATATATGGTGGTAATATATACAGCACGCTCTGTACAGCAACTAAAGAGGCATATAATTGATATGTGTTGACACAGACTTATAATATTATGTTGCTAATGAAAAATACAAGTTCTAAGACAGTATCTCCTAGGAACCAACTGTGGAATTGTGGAAAAGGAAATGCAGTTGGCCCAGGCTCCAAAATTAAGTTGAAGGTATTCTTCCCACATGCAGGTGAAGGAACAGAAAAAGTCATCCCCAAACACAATGTCTTGGTAGGCTACTTGTTTCAAACCTAGTACTTGGAGATCAGCGGATACTGGACGTGACTTTTCTTTACAGTTCCCCACCCACCCAAAGACCAGACCCACCACTAAGAAATACAACCTTCCTCAATATTATCAGTGAATTTTCATTAACCAAAGAAGACTAAATTCATATCACAGAGAATAAACATTGGATTTGATTCTGAGCACCACACAAACAAACAGACTAACAAAAATATGGAAGAAGAGAATAAAAGTCAAGTATCATGCCCAGAGGAACTTTCTTTGGGCTCATTCTCTCCTAAAAATCATCTACCTTTCTTCTGAAATTTCCCACATTATCTTCTCTCTCCCTTACGTTACAGTTTAGATAGAGGAGGTCTCCCAAAAGTCTCATGTATTCTGAGGTGGGGCATTGAGAGATGACTGGATCTGAATGAGCTAGGTGCCTCAGTGGATTCATCAACATGTTGTGCAGAGCTGAGGCCTGGTTGGAGGTGGGTCACTGGGGGCATGACCTAGAAGGCATTTTGCTGTTCCCAATGTTTCCCTTCTCTCTGTGCTTCCTGGCTGCCAGGCTTTCATCTGCCATGTCCTTCTCCCAGGCTTTTTCAGCCTTGGAGCCAGCCTACGTATAGCCTAAAACCCCCAAACCATAAACCAAGTCAAAACTTTCCTCTTTAAGTTGTTATGAATGTTGAATATTCTGACCCAGCAAAGGAAAAGTAATGTCCAATACAGGATATATAAGTTTCTAGGCTTCGGTACTTCTCTGGGTACTTGATTTTCTGTGATGCCCTGAGAACATCAATAAATTTACAACCTTTTTCTCCTGTTAACATCTATTGTAGTCTATTTCAGTATATTTATAGATTCCAACTTTTTAAAGGGGCAGGGAGAAAATCCCTTCCTACCTGTCCACTACATCTCCAAGTTACAAGAGCATCTTTATGTTTATCTAAGTGCAATCATTACATATATAGCAATATAAATCTTTATATGTCATTGTCTTTATAATCCTGCTTTGGTATGTCCTCATCTTTAAAAAGCACCCCAGGACTTGAAAAAGACAAGAGTGGCCCTGGCCTTGACAGACTTAAGAGTATCTACCTATCCTCATATGTACATATTCTAAAGAAAGCACGTGCAATGGTATATTGGCTGGGCATGTAGAAGGTACAATTACTGTGCCTGCTTCTTCTGAAGAAACGTGTGTTACTTAAATGGTAGCAAAACTCCATTTTCCCCTTACAGCCAGGAACACCATAACGAAGGGCTTGGACTAGCCTGGTGGTGGAAGGGTCTCCAGCATCTGGCAGAATCTTGGGTTTTGTTCTTGGTGCCCAGGCTGGTGGGTGGGCCATGGAAGAGGGATTTGTTGAAGATCTACTTGTGAGGGCATGCACAGGATCAACAGCACAGTTACCATAGAACACAGTCATTTCACAAGAATAATACCTTATTTACAACAGATTCTGAAACTCAGGGAGAAGTTTGCTAAGGGAAAAAGGAAAACTGAACTTCAAAATCCCCTGTTGGAAATACAACCCCCCCCCCCCCCCCAAACTAACCATGTCTATAGAAATTTGGACTTGCTATTGGTCTTATTGTTGGCTCCTCAAACTAGTTGTGAATACAGTGCTTATGTATTTAATTATAAAGGTGCGTCTCAGCAATCTTTCTGATCTGATTTTCACAGGTTGAGATCTTGAAACCTTTCTAAGGTCACAGCTTTAAAATGTTTATTGAGTTGGACCTGATGACAAATGGCACTTAATTATAGCCCCTCCCAAATGCTACTAAGTGAGGCTTTAAATACATCCTTATGATGTGCTAATAATCCCCCTGGGAAGAATGCATCTTCAGTTAAATGACTTAGCTAGCAGAGACTACCCAGCAGGTCACCACCTCAAATGTGTGGGAACCTCAGAAGTAAAAGCAGAAGAAAACAGAGGCTCAAGAGGGTGAGTTACTTGGTAGACTGGGATACAGACTGATGAAACTCAGACACAGGTTTGTAGACTTGTCTGATGGCAAGGACAATGAGGAGGGCAGCCACCTTGGGGAGACAGGAGCATCAGCCAGAGACATGCACAAACCTGTGGATCAGAGATTCATACACATACCCGCTCACAGTACTCCAGGACCAGCCATGAAAATGACCATAGTGAAAAGGCTTAGAAGGAGCCTGGAGTAGTGGGGCTAGGGCGGGTCAGTGTGTGGTCTGTGGTCTGGTGCTGGTTTTAAGCTTAGTTTTAGTTTGCTGTAAAAGGGGAAGGCATCTCAGTTTGACACCTAGTAACATCCTCTGAAGAGGATCCTACCTAGCACTCTTTCCAGAAGTTCTGTGTTAATTCAAATGTATTTTTAAACGGCCAAACTATCTCATAAGCGCCCGCCATATCTATAATAACACGAAGACTATACTCTGTGCCTCCTGATGCTTAAGCAGACCTGTTGGCAGGTCTGGGTGCACCGGAATGAAGGAGACTTGAAAAGGAAGCGTCAGGCATGAAAATATGCTGACTCAGCCTTCCTAGCAGCTGTGACTGGTGGTAGGTAAGATTAAGCGACCATCTAAAGGTACCATTCCATTTCTACTAACATAGTGGCATTTAAACAAAAGTCATGACAAATAGAGTGGTTTTCTCACCATAACCATGAGGGAGTTTATCAATGGATCTTGCTGTTATGAAACCCCAAAAGTTAGTGGTTTGCAGACATAACATGACAAGGGGTTCCAAATGCATGCCCTGTGTTTCTGCAATCACATCTACACTCCCACAGGATGACATAATGGTTTCTGGCGCTGAGGTACATGTGCTAAAATGCACAAATCTTATGTACTTAGTCCTGAGGGCTTTGGAAACCACAACACTTGGGGTAACTGCTGCCCACAGAGTCCTGTTGGGCTGTTACAACTGACTTTCATGCTCAAAAACATTATGATTATCTGGATTTCTTTCCCTGTAGTTAAGTCTGGTGTGTCCCAGAACTTCATCCAAATGGAAGGGTAGAGCAGATGAGTTCTTTTGAACCTGGCTTCTTTCATTCCACACAATGCCTCTGAGACTGATCTATGTTGTTACACGAATCTGCAACTAATTCTTTTTATTTTTTTGGATAGTATTCCGTTGTGTGAATATAGCACAATTTGTTTACTTGGTCTCCTGTTGATGGAGCTTTGGGTTGTTTCCAACTTGAGCCTATTATTGAGAATAAGGCACATGTTTCTACAAGTCTTCTTCTGTGAACATATGTTTCTTTTTTTCTTAGGTAAACACCTAGGAGCAAGACTGCTCTGTCATACAGGAAGTGCATGATTCACTTTATAAGAAACAGCGAGAGACTTTACCAAAGCAGCTGTTTGAATTTAGCATTGTGTGAGCACTCTAGTTGCTCCACATCCTTGCGCATTCTCGGGACTGTTTTGTTGTTTTTTAATTGAGCCACTCCAAAGGCTCAAAAGGGGGGGGAGGGGTGCCACAGTGCGTGAGGAGGGATTACTGTGACAAACAGTGGCACCCTCTCATGGACTGCTAGGGGACAGCCCCAGGGGGCCTATTCTCCTTTGCGTGGCAGTTGAGCTTACTGAGTTGGAGCATTCTCCAGGAGAAAATTCTAGGGCAAACAAGGACCCTCCCTCTCCAGGTGTTTAGTTGCTTCTTCATTGCTGGAGCAGGATATCCTACATCCACAATTTAAGAAGGAAAGATTTAGCTCACAGCTTCAGATGGTCTCACACAGACCTTCCAAGGCCAGCCAGCGACACTGAGAGCACATAGCAGAGGCTGCAGAGCAACTTCAGCACTGCAGACAGAAAGCTGAGTGAGGCAGGAGCAAAGTGAGTCTGGAGACTCAGGCAAGGATACAGCCTTCCCAGGAAGAAGCTGTAACAAGGTTTCTCCTTCCTTCCTTAAGCCCAGTGCCAGTTGGGCCCCCCCACACCCAGGGTGAGTGCCCCTCCCTCACTTCCTAGCCCACAAGTCAATAACACACACCAGAAAACTCTGCCCTGGCACCCCCAAATCTCAAAAGTTGACATGATGGCTCCAGATCAAGCCCCAAACGTCCACCCCTTCCAGCCAGGCCCTATCTCCCCAGTGCACATGGTTCCACAGTTATCCCCCTACATCCAAATATTTGCGGCTTTTGGGGGAGACTCCAGCTCCAGGCCATACACAGTACCAGGGCAGATAGCAAGGAGTGTGCCTTTGTTTTTAATTGGAATAACATTTAAACCTCTCCAGGTTGGGGTGAAGACATTACCCAAATAGGGTGGGAAAAGGCAGTGTTGTTATGGAAAGTAAAGAGGAAGCTGAGACCCTAGAATCCCTTTGATTCTTAATTATTACAAATATTCTTGCATAAATAGTGATCATTTCCATTTTCCATTTTTTATTTATCACCTATTTTTAGAGAATAAACATTAGGTCTAATCAAATAACTACTGTGTATTTGTTCAACTTCTAGTAATGTCTTTAAATTATTCCAATTCTCTCTTGATCCAGAGATTGGTTCACGCCTGATACCAAAATCCAAGCTTGCTGAAGTAACTCATATAAAATGGAATGATATTTGCACAGAACCTACATAAATCCTTCTGTAGAGACTAAATCATCTCTAGGTGACTTATGACACCCAGTATGATGTCAGTGCTACGGACATAGTTGTTGCAATATATCTTTAAAGAAATAATGACAAGAAAGAACAAGTTTATACATGTTCAGCACAAATGCATTTTTTCTCACGCAGTTTTGATCCAAGGTTGGCTGATGTATGTGAGTGTGAAGATGGGAACAGCCTTAACACTGTTCTGCAGAGTGTTATGAGATGGGAAACTAGGGTAGGGGACCAGCATATTGCTGCTCTGGGGACATGTGACTCTTCTTTTTGAGGTAAAAATTGGGCAGGTTTAAAGTGGGTAGTATAACATAAGCAATCTGTCCTCATTTCTACTTTAGGGACAACGTGAAAACATCCATGCTCACTGTCACCCCCTTTCTTTTTGTGAGGGCAGGTGTTGGGGCACTGGTCTGCACCAGCTATGACTCACCCTCACTCCTCCACCAGCCAGGGTGAGACTGCAGTTTCTCAAGATTCCGGCGTGTACATAACTGTCGCATCTGTGCACAATGTGCGCTTCCAGGCATTTCTAATTGTTGTCATTTCTAGGTTATGCAGAAAGTTGAGAGACACTGCTGATGGGGCAGTTATCCGTCCTCATGAACATAAAAAGAATGTCTCACAGTCATAAAGCTCCTGGTAATTTGGAATGTTTCACAGGAAAGCACAGGCTTTAGGAGAAATACCAATAAAGATGGGGCAGATAATCTTTTCTGCTTGTCACCACCTGAGCCTTGAACACTGGAAAGAGAGGTGAGTTCCTCTTACTAGGATTGTGCCCCTGTACCATGAAGGTCCAGGATATAGGGATGTGGGCAGGCACATATGACCTGTTTGCTGGCCCCTGAGAGCTTGGAACTGGAACAGACAGCATCATTTTTACTCATTCATTCTCTGGTGGCTGTGGTACCCGCATCACACCTGGTGACAATCTATGGATTGACTCCCAAGGTGCACACAGGTGATCTGGCCTTCCCCCTCCCAGAGGTGGATGAATCTGTCTTCTCAAGCTCGGTGGGTGCACTGCTGAGGAAGGGTGTTCCAAAGGACCAAAGAGAGTGACCAGCATGTGTCTCTTGGGTGATGAGAAATTTTCACTAATAACTTTCTGCCCAAATAGAAAAGAAAAAAAAATTGCTTAGAAAGAATGTCGTCCGCATAGCTGCACATCTGAAGGTGCCTGCTGGAGCCACAAGCCAGGAGGAGGAGGGGGATTCTCAGGCACACTGTGTTCCAGAACTTTGCTGTGCCTATGGACTAAGGGGTACCTGGAGGCTCTTCCATCATGCAGACTCTGCTACCACAGAGGAGCCAACCCTCCAACATCTGTTTATCTCATTCTTGTCATGAATGCAAAGGGGTTTCAAAGCTGCAGACCATCAGGCTCTTCTGCAGACAGGAACCATGGCTGAAGACAGATAGTTATCATCTCTGACCGTGGTAATGAATCTGCCACCCATGGAGCTGGACTTTAAGGTACTCAGACGAGCTGCCACCCACAAGGCCTGACAGGAGTGGCCCTGTGAAAGATCTTCTCACCTCCAGGTGTGTTCAACCTGTGGCCCTCTGTTTTGTTGCTCTTGCTTTTTTTTTTTTTTTTGAACTGTCTTGAGCCGCATAGAAAATATATAATATAGTTAAGGTACTGTATGTACTAAAACTTCCGAAGGTAGGTTCCAGGCTGAATATACCTATGAGTACTTTTCTACTTGGAACTAATGAAGATGTATATAGTAGAAATCACAAAACTCTGAGTGTATGCACATACATACATGCTCTACGTGTGAGCTATTTTATATCACTAAAATATCCCTTCTCTAGGAATTCAAAACACCCATAAGAAAGCTCCTATGATCTGAAAGATTGATTTATTCTAAGTTAGAACACAATGTGTCAGCAGTCATATCAAGCCACATGATAAAGTAGTCACATCTTGCTAGGTCTTCAATGTCACCCACAGATTTTGGAAAGAGGTCATTTCATATTAAAATAAATAACATTTCAGGATACAGCTAGACGATTTCTTTTTATTTAAAACTGGAGCCTTGAAATAGCTCCTGACCCCCCCCCCCCCAAGTCCTGAGCTTGCTGATCACTGCTGTCAGTGTCCATCCTGCTTTGCTTCTATGAGGCTGCAATTGCTAGGGCGCAATGAGACCCATGAGAAGAACTCTTCGGAGGAAAGAAATGTCCCCTTGGAAGGTGGGCTCTGTCACTTTGCTAGGCCACAGTAAGCAGTGGGTGGGGCGTGCAGGTATAGTCTTGGCAGCTGAGCACAGTGGCCCGAAGTGAGTACTTGGGGCGAAGATTAACCTGGGGCAAACCCATACCTCTGAACCTTAGACTGCAGCTTCCTAACAGGCTATCAGCCTTCCAGTGCCTTAGATTCCACCCCTGAAAAACCAAGATGGCAGCAGCACCCACACCCCAACACCCACTTGCTGCCTTACATATGAGCTGGGTTTGCATGCTCTTGCGTCCAATTCCACCCAACCCCCCCAAAGCCTTCAAAAATAAGTATCTATTTATTCCTTCCTCAAATTCTGTTCTGCTACTCCCTCCACCCCAAACATCTGGACAGTGCCTCATGCTAATCTTGAGACAGCTCTGCCTGTAAAATGACTTAGCTGGAGCAAATGAGCTCAGTGGCTGGCGCAGGGTACCAGGCGTCTGAGCCACTGCCAGCTGGCTAACATCCACCCCTCAGCCAGCCCGCCTGGAGCAGAACAATCTGGGGACCCCTCCGTGAGACATTTTCTCCAATGTTTTCTTTAACTCTGACAACTGCAACTGAAATTTAGCAGCAGCTTGTAGCCCCCTAGGGATTCCTCCTGCATACTTCTCTCTCTCTCTCTCTCTCTCTCTCTCTCTCTCTCTCTCTCTCTCTCTTGCTCTTACAATTTTACTATTCTTCTGCACCAGAGTTCACGTTCCTTTTTTAAACAGAAAAATTATCTTGGGGAGAAAATAACTGAAAAGAGATTTCATGATAACTTAATGAGGGCTGTGACATGGCCACTGAGTCCCAGGGTAAGAAATTAATGCTTCTGCTGATGACTTGGCTCTGTGATGGGGCACCTGGTTAGTGGGGATGGATGAGGCCCTGGGTTCCATTCCTAGAACTGCAAACAAACAAACAAACAAACAAACAAACAAACAAACCAATAACTTCCTGCTTTTAGAGTTCAATTATGTCTTTAGTGAAACAAGTAACTTCACAGCAACAAGTCATTTGCTTCCTTCCTACCAGCAGTGTCTGAGCACTCACTGTGTGTCAGCCTTTGGTTAGTGAGAACAGACATGGAGAGGGAGGAAACATGTTCCCCAAGGTCTCATTGCAGGTATCCTTACACTCTGACAGAATGTGGTCACGTTGTTAGACTAGTTACTCATCTGTGTTCACACGTGGCTGCATGTACTGGGGTTCGCTGGCGCACCCTGCAATGACTCCAAACTCCTAATAAGTCATCTCAAACAGTACACGTGGAGGCTGTTTGTCCAACTCACAAGGCTGAGTCTTAAGTTTGAGTGTTATCAATATTCACTGAGAAGATGTCACAAAATGTTACAGTATCTGCATAGAACCCATATATATTTATGCCATATACTTAAAATATCTCTTACAACACCTACCACAATGTAAATATTCTATAAAGAGTTATACTATGATGTCCAGATCATGTGTTCAGTACAAGTGAAATCTTTTTCTTTCTTAATATTTTTGATTAACATGGTTGGTTAATTACACAAATGTAGAATCTATGAATGCCAAAGGCTAACTGTATTTCAAAAAAAAAAACTTAGAAGAAAACATAGGAGAGTATCTTTATTACCTTGATTAACTGTAAGAAAATATACAAAGAGCAAAACCTTAAGGGAAAAAAATGAGTTTGACATCATTAAAACGGAAGATTTTTACATGAAAGACCCATAATCCAAGCTAAGGAAAAGCCATGGATGGGGAGGTCTCCACGCCACCTCTATTCCCAGTTACAAATCCGTGGGCAACTCATTCAGGTCCACAAACACATAAGTCCAGGAATGTGCACTGTGGCATTTGTTTTGAAATTACAAAAAAAATGAAATTTTAAATACTTACCAATAGAAAAATAAATAGATCTAGGCATATTTATATAACTGAATATAGCATTAAAATGAATGAACTACATCACCATAGATGAACTTCAGAAAGCTTAAGCAAAAACAAAACAAAGCAAAAAAAAAAAAAAAAACATGCCGAAGTTGGAAAATGGATGTATTTGACATAATCTCTATCTATAGCATTCAAAACCTGGCAAAAATCAACACTGCATATTGTTTATGTTTTCCACAGGCATATCCACACAGAGTACATGCATGAAAACAGCTCACATTAAAGTAGTGAAAATGTTTCTATTTCAAGGAGAATGATGTGGAGAGGGCATGGGGGGGGGCAGGGGGAGGGGACTCTGCAATGGAGTCAATATTTATCTTCAAAAATACAGTGTGGTCGTGTGGTCAATATTTACTTATCTTCAAGAACATATGAGGTGGGATGTCAATATTTGAAGAGGCTAAAACTTAATTTCCTGGCCTTTATCTCTAGGATTGAAATCTGTCACAATTTTGGTAAATTCCATTCTCAGACCCAAGTCACGGCTCAGCACTTCAACACCCACTTGAGATACTATGTGTGTGTGTTGTTTTATTATTATTGATTTTTTTTTTTTTTGTATAATGCTGGAGATCAACTCAGGGCCTTGTGCAAGGAAGCACTCTACCACTAAACTGTACTCCCAGGCCCCAGGACCTGGGCTTAAGACAGAGACCAGCAATGTGGACTCAGCAAAGCTCAGTTCAGCAGGTCTGCTGCCACGGACACAGGGACAAGAGGCACACAGCATATCCTCTAGTAGAGTACAGGAGGAACAGAAAGACACAACTAGGGCAGGCCAGAATAACATGGGCTTAGGAAGAGAGACCTGTGGAGGGGTTCACCATTTTGAACAGGAGTAAAAATCAGAGTGCCAGCTACAGGGGGGACTAATTGAGGAAAGAATCTGGGAGATCAAAGAAGAAAACTTTAAAGCACCCAACAGGCACATGAGACCTTGGTGTGACGGGAGCGGTAGCAGGGAAGTGAGCACGATGGAGCTTTTGCAGAAGCAGTGGCCAGAGCAGGGAGAGGGACGACCAGGGCCAGGGAGGCTCAGCAACTCTCTGTCTCTGAGGGACTTGGGAGGTTCTGGTTTGGGCAGATGTGGCCGTGTCACTGAGTATGAACACATACGTGGAAGCTGCTAAGGGCTACTGTGACAGAGAGAAAGGAGCTCAGTTGTTCCCCCTACTTGAGGATATAAACTCCAAGACCTCCAGTGGATGCCTAGAACTGTAGTGACACATGTATACTGCAGGTAATAATCTATGATAAACGTTAACTTATCAATCAGGCACAGAGTTCAACAATAACTATCAAATAGGTTTTGACAATACATTGTAATTAGGTATGTTATGAGTATTAACAAAGCTAGGGATGTGTTTTCTCTCCAGTAGGGTTACTTCAACATAAGCCCCGTGCTACTGCAACAGTTGGGCTAATCACCAGATGGCTACTACGTGACTAGTGGGAGGGTACTGTATACAGCATGGATACTTACACAAAGAGACAGTTCTTCTGGCAGGCAGGAAGGAGTGGTACAGTGTGAGATCTTATCACACTACTCAGGACAGCATGCAGTTTAAAACTTATGAAATGTTTATTTCTGGGATTTTCCCATTTATTACTTTTGGATTCCAGGTAAATAAAACCTTGGAAAATGATATTGCAGATTAGGACACTGGGGGTGCTTGCCTGATTCTGGCAATGTTCTCCCCCTTGTCTATGAGTTAGCCCATTCCATCCTCCGACAATCCAGACATAGACACCACTGTAATTCCTCTCTGGCAGAAGTGACTTCTTGGACAAGACGAGTCAAAGAGTTACCTGGCTAGTTACATGGCTCAGATAGGACACAGTCCAGACTTGATGCGAGAGCTCAAGCTGTCAGCCTGTCACAGACCAGGTGGTTGGTCCTATATTCTGTTTGTACCATGTTGATGTCAACCTGAGGAAATGCATAAGACCACAAAGAAAGGGGATGCACGCTAAGGAAAGGCTTGAAGCTAGAATCCATGTGGTACATGTGTTAGGCAAGACAGAGAAAAGGAGCCCACTCTCAATGCATTCTTAAGGAAGAGGAAGAGGCACAGTCCTACTCTGAAAGTGAAGGAAGTTTTAGGGAACAGAGTAGGAGAGGGCAGTGTTGAGGTACAGCAATGAGTAACCAGGTTGTGGAGGGACAGCCTCGCCAAGAATGGGAAGGGCACTGGGGGAAGGAATGCCACGGCTCCAAGGAGGCCCAAAGATTATGAAGATGTGCCAACAAAGAGTCATCCAGGTACAAAACCCCCAGTGATATGGCAGTTGTCAGCAAGGAGAGTGGGAAATCGTGTGCTGGAAAGGCAGAGGACACCATGAGGAGACCCCTAAACTAGAGGACAGACTGCCCAGATTGTGATTCAGACAGAAGTCTAGACTCCACCTTCTGGCCCAGCACTGACGTGAGAGATGTGTTGGAACACATCCCACAGAAGTTAACTGGAGAATGCCAGCATAAACCAGAACTAAAAACAAATGGAGAAACAGCATATCAGTGGCACAGGTCTTTGAAAGGAAAACCCTCTTTAGTAATGAGTCTCCTAAGAGAAAGAGATCTACTCTGAGGAGAAATGGAGTGGTGAGTGGGCAAAAAAATATGGCAGAAAGATCATGTTAGTGAAAGACAGAATAGTTCACCTGAGGAAAACAAAGGGAAGGAGAAGCTAGGAGTGAAGACACATTTAAATCAAATGTAGTGTTTCTAGAATGAGTTACAGACTTCCTCCCGTTTACTCACAATGCTTTTGACTTCTTTACAATCAAAACATGCATGTGTCTTCACAGTTGCTTTGGTGAACCATCTGACCTTGAACCAAAGCTTGTCTTTGTCTGCTCACTCTGTTCCCAGGTGCAGGAGCCACTCGGGCTGGGGGCTCCCAAGTAACCCAGCACAGGAGCAGGCAATCCGTTTCACATCCTGTTTGCACCTTTGCTCCCATTACAGCTGTAATTCAGGCAAAACATGCACACATGTATGTTTAGGCGTGAAAGTTCACACCACAGACACTAATACGAAATACTGCATATGTGCAATGGGGTTAATTTACAGTCACTGTGGGAATCCATAACTCTGCAATTTCCTGGCTTTGGTTTTTGCAGTGTTTTAGACTCAACATGTTATTAACTTTTTCTTTAAACCAGCTATCTGTCTCTTGGCTAGTATTCCCCACCGTATTAGCGTGCAGATTTCCAAGCAGAATATCACGTTGTAAAAGTTTGCTCAGTTCTTCTCATCTCTCTCAGTCCATCTGTACATTTTACATCTAACCTCCTGGGTCTTCTTCACCTTTTCTGGCTCTGTAAATTTAATTAATGTACTTCTGACTATCTTTACCAGATCACTCGGGAAAATTTACATAAAACAGATCCACTTTTTTCATAATACACTAATGGAAACACTTTAGTCACATTTCCTCTTCCAATCCATTTCACTTCATCTCTCCCGTATATCTTCAACAGTTTAAAAATGCACAGATACTATCAAACATGAATCCTTTTGCATGACCCTTCTACAAAGAGGCTTCTACATTTGTGGTGTCTCATCTTAAAATTGAGTTAATAAGTAAATAACTTTTCATATAACATGTTCTTTCATATAATCATCCCTTCCTTATGTCTTTGCCCTATCTAAAGCATTTGTTTTGCTTTTGTAGAAGTGTCATTTTCTACATAGCTAAGAATTTTGGAGAACTGAAGATGTTTTAAGGGAAACAGAAGCAAAATACAATAATTAGATTTTTTAGGTTTTCTTCAAAAAATGGTTGCTATAAGTTGCTCAAAAGAAGACAATGAAAAGGAAGAAGAGGAGGAAGAGGAGGAGGATCTTAGCTGGTTGAATGAACCTGAGATTTTGATTCACAGAATATTAATAAAAATGTAGATTTTCATTTTCTTCATATTTTTTACTTGATTCTTTCCTCATATTTTTACTTATGACATTTAACACCAGTGATATTTGTTAATAGTTTGAATCCCCACAATGTCTCTTTTCTTTTTAAAAAATTATATCCTTAATCCACTTCTTTTAAAAAACATATATTAATAAGTGTTGTCAATTACTTTGTTCTCCTTATTAAAACTTGATTTCTGTGTAGCAAAAACTTTTTTTGTATTTACCCCAGAAAAAGTCATATGTATAACCTTTCTGGAAAAACAACCCAAAACATAAAGTCAACTCTATAGCCTCTTTGATTGTTATTCTTCCTAGAAAATCTTTAACAGACTATAAATAAGCTGGAAATGGAACCAATGGAGGAAAAATAATCTGACAAAGATTATTGAAAAAATGTACCCTTCCTAGAATCTGTACTTAAACACTTGGCTTATCTTAGATGACCATGACTGGTCAAGAAAAATGTCATTGTTGGGCCCAATGGTGCAGATTTTTAATCTTAGTACTCCGGGAGGCCAAGGCAGGTGGATCCCGGGTTCAAATCCAGCATGTGCAATTCAGTGGTTTAATGAGACCCTGCCTCAAAATTAGGAATAAAAAGCAGGCTGCTGATGTAGTTCAGTGTGAAGGCCTGGGCTTTGTGGCCAATGCTCCCCCCTCCCAAAATTCATTGTATCATCTCTTTGTGGCTCTTTAAATCTTCTTTTTCAACTAATAACACTTACAGAAGTATACTAACTGATACATCTGACTTACCATGAGAAGTATAACACTTAGGGTTATTATGGAAAGCCACTTTGGTTGGCTTTCTTCTCAGGAGCACTGCAATCTGTACGTGTCTTAACCTTGAGAACTGTAGGCTCCAGACCCCTGTGAGTGCCTGGACAGAGAGCTCTGGGATAGACACTACTACTAGTGGAACAGCTAAGACTCCAGAACAAGCAGAAAGGGCCAGGCCGAAAAAGCCCTGTACTATATTGGAGAAAACTGGACGCGGCTTTAAAGGACTTTTCCTAGTGGGAAGTGAACCTTCCAATGCTCAGCAAACTATTGTTCAATGAGTCACCATGGAATTAATGAGAGGGCTCTGCTGACACTTAAGTCCTAAGTTCCCGAGAACTAATTTGTAGATTAGGACTCAAATGAAAATTTGAGGCTTAGGGATTTTTTTTTTCTTTATTCAGTTTGACTTAGAGAAAATGTCTTACTATTTTTCCTTCGATTAAAGGATCAGGGAAGTATCTGTCTCGGGTCCTGATACGCCGCCCCACTGAGGTTTCTCTCATCGAACTTCTCACTGAAGCTTCAACAGGGCCTTGCTGTGCCTCCACAATGAATTACTTCCGCAGATGCTCAGGTCTTGGCCTCTCGATTCCTGGTCTATAATCCCCAACATCTGTTCTCTGTCCAGCGCTGACCAACATGGGAATCGGCAAGGACTGGCTGTCCAGTGAGCAAATGTGCTCACAGGACATCAGCTGGGCCTGTGATTTCAACTGAGTATGTCGGACATAAGTGAGGCTCCAGCTCAAACAGTTTGCAGCACAGAGGAAGCACCTGCTTAGAACTAATCCAGACTAATTGGGGACTGAACATTTTTGTGGGGCTGAGGCTGATAACAACAATTCACATTCCAGAATTCCAGCTACCTGGGGTCATTTCATATCCCACATTGCTAGGGCTGACACTAACATGTACGTTCTCTATTTTTTCATTGAGGATGATCCATCTAAAGTTGGTTTCAATCATTCCTCTTCTGGGGATGTGATGTGCAAAGTTTCTTAAGCTCCACAGTTACAACCTCCACAAAATGTCACACGTTATCTTTCTGGGTCTCAAGCCTAATGTTTGACTCATGAAAAAATAAAAATAGAATATGTAGTCTTTAGTACAATGCTTGCTTTATTTGGTGAAAATTATGTGACCCAAGGTAAAAATTAATATTTGTATTAACAAAATACACTATACATCTCCACATCTATTTAATCGACAGTCCAGTAGAGGAATGTGACCAAATTCATTCAAATTTGGTACCAGTGGAGAGAGATTGTGTGTTACATTGCTTTTCCCCCTAGATCTGTCTAGTAACAATGAATAGAAAACAAAAAATAAGGTAATAAAATTTAACATGAAATGAGACAATACATCCTTTAGGTAGGCAGCTGGTTTAACTCACTGTAATTTAATAAATGAGTTTAGAGACCAAATAACTTAATCTTCATGAACCCCCGTTCACACATCTGTAAAATGATGTTATCTTATTCTTGGTGGTGGTTGAAACATTTATAGTTTAGAGGACTACCCAGTACATAAAAAGCATGTGGGATTTTTAGTACAGGCTTACAAAATTTTGCAAGACTCTTAACTCCCTAGAATGACATTTGAGGCCACTCAGGGCCTGGCACTGGCCATGCACAGCCACACTGTGGCTGGACTTTGGCCAGGCTGAGCTGTCTGAGTTTCTTCAAGTCTTTAGTTTTCTTTTGTTTTGTCTTTCCTCCGCTTGTCCCTCACTCAGCTGACAGTGTTCATGTCACCACTATTAGGACTCTGGGAATTCTCCCTGCTTCAAGATTCAGTCATTATACCTGCTTGGCTTCTTTAGGTAGAATACCATGCTTCTTTCTCTGGGTTTGCTTGTGTTGATGACAATAACTGCCATTTTTGCACAGTGACCATTTTTCAGGCACAGTGACAGTCACTGCCTTTCCTTCCTTTAATATATACAGATGATTCCACAGCAAGGATGTTATTCTCCATTTGATAAAGGAAGACAGTTCAGCTCTGAGGTCAATCTTCTTAAGGTTGTACTATTGGCCAGAGGTAAGGACAACTACCAGGTTCATGTCCATGGACCCTAAGTGTGGACTTCTGTCACTATGCCCTGTGATTCCGCACAATGTTCCACGCCACGCTTGCCTGTTCATCTTTAGTAGACTGACAGCCTCCTCATGGGAGGCATGTGCTTTCCAGGTCCCTGTATCCTCAGATTCTGGTACATCACAGATAGACACCCACAACAGTTTCACTAAAAACTGTTTCCTACGTATGTTATCCATAGATACCATAACCTCTGTGTGGTCTGCTTTGTCAAGGCATAAACATCTACACAGGAAATTTAAGGTCCAGCGCCTGAGCACTACTCATGCTCGTCAGAAAGCTTTTTACAATTCACACTGATTACTTTTTTGGTTGGATTCTCAAGTTGGCTTCAGGTATGTTCTCTTTCTGGGTGGCTTTCCGAAAGTTAGATATCAGGCTAGGCCTTTGTTCATGAGTCTGTTTTGAGTTGAATCTTCAAGAGTATACACTCCACAGCAGGCCTGCTACATGATGAGAGCCAAGAGATACAGCTGTTTGCCTTCGGGTCTTACCGTGGTCACGGTTCTGGCAATAAATTCTCCTAAACATCTGACTCTGAGTTACACCTTCACAGGGAGAGTCACGTGATGCAATGACAAACTGGCTGCTATAGCCAAACAGTGGAAGAGCTCTTGTCATTTGAACAGCCTACTGAGTCATGTACACAGACATTCCACTGAACTCAGCTTGCGTGTACAGTCTGCCTTGTGACCTTCAAGGCCACCTTAGAGTAGGCTTATGTAAGACACTGAATTTGGGTCTGACCCATTTCTCTGGGAAAGTCAAGTGTGCAGCCCTGCCAGTCCTCCTTAGCCTACTGGCTCCAGCTGACTAGGATGGCTCATGTCCCTGGACAATCACGGCCATCATCGCCAAGCTTCAAACATTCATTTTTAACAACCAAATTATCAAAGTAAACTCTGATGTTAGCACAATTTCTACCACTGTGATATCTGTTTTGCAGATGACATGGTGGAATTCAAAGAGATTAGGTGACAATGTGTCAGGCCAAGCAGCAGGAAGTAGTCCAACTGGCAGACCCTGTACTTGGAACCACTTTGTTCCTCTGCCTGTCAGGCAATCACTGCTGAGTCTTAACTACAGTAAGGACTGTCAGCGAAAAGCAGGAAGGGAATCCAACATCAGGAAGAACACGACTGCCACGCCAGGCAAAACAACCGGGATCAGCAGGTGGGCAGGTTCTGCCATCTGATCTAGGATCAACGGAAGGAGAAGCTGAGTAAACAGAAGTGGGAGTACAAGTTCACGGAAGGCTCACAATACCACGTTGGTAATGGGAAGCCAAAACAAGGAGATGGAAGGTGCAACTGGGGGCGGGGGGCATTAACTATGGTGCCTTTCAGGTTCTACACCCGTGACTGACTTCCCTAGCAGGCTTTGAGCAATCAAAACACCCTAGACAAATCCCATAAGCATACCTAATTGAATAATCCAGATTCTGTTTGCTTGGGTTTTTGAAGCATCAAAACAGTTCCTTTCTACGCTTACTTTGGCTCCCCTGCAGTTTTAATTAAGCCTCCCAAGGCTCACAAGCATATTAAAATTAGGTAGAAGGAAAACCTGCGGTCTTTGATGCCAATGACCACAAGGTGCAAGTACGCTGGTTTGATCTTCCCTGAAGCAGCCACAGTGGATGCTCAGCATCAATCTACAGGAAATTTTTTTCTGTTTATTTCCCTTTGTTGAGAGGAGGGACGCTGACTACCCAAACGATGAAGAGGCTTTCTTTTTTCTTTTCTAGTGAGAAGCTGAGATAAAACAGGTACCTAGGAATCCACAAGCAGAATGCTCCCTGGACCTCCTTTCCTGACCACTCCCAACAGAGTGGGATAGGGGCTGCTTTCCAAGGGCCACACCAGAGGCTGTTTCTCTTTTGTTCCTCTCTGACATCTGTGTTCGGCACCGCACCTGCCAGGCCAGTTTCAAGCTACTATTTCAGAAGGATAGCCACGTCAGGCCCACCCCTTCAGGTAAGTTTGTCACGGGCCTCCAATCTCAACTCTCTGCCTCTACTTTCCTCAGAGGCCACGGGGCACTTTTTGCCAAGTATCTTCTACCCTGGGGTGGGCCACGAACTCTAGGACTCTTCTCTCCAAACAAGCTTTTCCTAAGCAACCTCAGCTGAACTTAGGGACTTCAGGTCTTTCACTTCTATCCCAGCCTCTGTCCAACATGTGGGACACCGGTAGCCTCAGCCCACCTCTCTCTCCACAGGGCCTGTCAGAGAGGGCTCTGTTCTCAGCATGGGGGTGGGAGGGTGGCACCAAAACCAATGAGACACATTTGCTCCTCCGGTATCTCACGTTTCACTCAGGAGGGAGAAATGCATGCAAATTCCGTCCAGCATTGGACAAGAGCCACAATGAAGACAAAGCAATGTACTAAGGAGAACTAAGAAGGCTGAGGTGACTAATAGTTGGGAACGGATCCAAAATGCATCATAAAGTGACGTCAGCTGAACTTGTGCAGAATGGGTAGGGTCTGGGGATAAGAGGATGAATGGGAAGGAACGCGAGGTGGAGGACCTGCAGCATTGATCAACCAGTTCGGTCGGGGTCACCAAACAACGGACAGCAGCTGTGACAGACGAGGCAGGGAAGGCTGGCTCTAGGCACATAGCTGTGTTTCTACATGATGAGCAGTAAAGACAGCATGGAGCCTTCCTTACATATTCACCCCAAAAGTACTGCTGAGCTTAAGTTATATGCTACTGAGCGAGTTGCTCAGAGCGAAAAAGAGAAAAGCCCATAATCCTAGGATGCGCACAACCCGGGGAGGGCACAATATGGTACACACAACAGCGTCAAAGATCTCGGCACTAACAATAGGAAGGAGAATAGCTGGTACCATTCCAGAAAATAACCAGAGGGTTATTTCTGAGGGATCAACACTTGAGAGGAGCCCCCAAAGCAGTAGAAACAGGCAGGACAGTGTGGGCAAGGGGTTTGCAGAGCTACCTTTGATGGATGGAATAGCCCGTGTGAAGGCTGCAGGGATGGCAGGTTCAACTGGGGCCTGTTGGGGGTTTTATTTTGCTCTTTTTTAATGTTGTAAAAAGTGTTGAAAAGAAAGTTTTACTACGTATAGAAGCTAAATATATGATATGTACCCCCCCCCCACACACACACACACACAAATGAGTGCAGGGCTGAGGGCATAGGTTAGTGGTTGAAGTGGTTGCCTAGCACATGCAAGGCCCTGGGTTCAGTGCCCTAGCACCACATAAACTGGACGTATTGTGGCCAGTCCTATACTCGGGAAGCTGAGGCAGCAGTATTGCAGGGTGTTTGAGGCCAGCCTGGATTACAGATTGAGAACCTGTTTCAAACAAATGTTTGAAAAATTTGAGGGCAAAAAGCGTAGACTAGATACATCTGCCTAAGAGAATTGCTTCCCAAGAAGCGAACAAGATGGTGGGACCGGATGGCACTGGGAACGCTGTGCACGGAACGGGTTCTGATTCCACACAGAATCCAAGCTCATTAAAGGGTCTGTACAAGGGAAGTCAGGTGACTTAATTCACTTTGTTAAAGAATATTCCAGGCACATCACGATAAACAGAATAAAGAAAACAAGAATGGAAGCAGAAAAGCTGCACAAGAAGGTAAAAATGGAGGGGAGGCAGCAGCTCGCAGCAAGGTGGCAGCAGTGGAGGTGAGGGCTGATGAGCCAATTGGGGGAGGGGGGCTTAAGGAGAACAGCAGACAAACTAAGCGGTAGGTTGGGCGTGGGAGCCCCAAAGGGGTAAGGCGGGATCGATGGGCGGTAGTACCATGGACTGAAACAGGAAAGCCAATTCGATGATTATTACACTTGCCCAGATAAGCAAGCAAGGGTCCTCACTGTGGGGGCAGCAGTGGACCCAGAAATTGTAGGAAGGGCGAAGGAATGGTGCCCGGGGAGAAATGACTGGATTTGATGCTTGAATACAGAGCGTGAGGAAAGAGGATGAGGAACACTCAAGGATGACTTGGAGATCTGTAATCCAGCAGTTCCAAACTGTTTTAAGACTCGGCAAAAACTGAACAAATGTAGGATTATACACATGAAAATGATATCTGAAGTTAGATACATAAAGTAAATGGAATCAGCTAGGAGAAAGTAGAGAGGGCAGTGGGACAGAGTTTTTTAACAGACAATCGACTCACAGGTAGCCAAGGGAGACAAGAAATGAAGTGAGCTGGTGCTGGAGGAGGACCCGGAGCAGGTTCTACATTTCACAAGGTGGGAAAAGATAGCAACATCTAATGCTGCAGAGAGGCTGAGGAGAAGAGAGAGAGAGAGAGAGAGAGAGAGAGAGAGAGAGAGAGAGAGAGCGAGCGAGCGTGCTGTGGAGCTCAGGACTCAGAAGACATTATTCATGGCTGAGAGAGAAAGGCTAAGTGAATGGCTTCTCTCCGCACAAGGAATACAGGGGCGAGGGCAGCAGCAAAGCAAGGGATATGACCTTCTCAACAACCTTACGAGTGCAGGACAGCAACAGCGTGCAGAGTAATTTAAGGCGAGAAAAGGCAAGGACAAGGCTCTTAGGAAGCTCATTTTAGGGAGGCTCCATCACGCAAGGGAAAACCCAGGGAGACCGAGAAAAATCTACAAGAGATTCAGGATTAGGTAAAGGTTCTATCTGTTTTGTTCTGGAGTTGGAAGCAGAGGAAAGACAGTAGGGCTGTATTTATCACTTAAATTCAATGAACAGTGTTTCAAACGGTGACTGGTTTTTCTCTGCTGGTGGTTTTAGAAGTAAGTTTTGCTTCTTAGTGCTACCAAACACCCCCACCCTGTTTGGTCCTTGGATACCACTCTGCTCAGTATTGGCTTGTTCCTTTCCTCTAGCTTGTAGCCTCACAGTCCAGAGATGGCTACATTACCAGCAGGCATTGTATCCACCATCAAAGGAGGAAATCAAGGCAGCCCGACCCAGCTCCACTTGCTGCTGGGAACCCCCATCAAGTTCCTCTAGTGCTCACTGGACAATTCTGAGCACACGGTCACTAACGGCTACGGAGGAGAATGCAAGCGGCAGGAGTGAAAGTGGATGGAAGCAGCTACTATGGTTTGGCTAGGTGTCCCCAGAGGTCCGTATGTTAAAGGAAGGGTTACGGGGTAGAATGGTTAGAAGGAAGCAGCACCTGTAGGAGCTAGGGCCTCCTGGGAAGTGCTCAGGTCTTAGGGAGCTGCTCTTGAAGGGAGCTGTAGGACCCTCATCGTCTCCTGTCTGTCCTTTGCTCATAGCGACAGTGAGCAGCTGCCCTCTACAGCACACTCCCGCCAAGATGTGCCAACCTGACACAGGCCCAAAGAAGTGGGGCTTAACGATCACGGACTAGAATCTCCAAAACTATGAGCCAAAATAATATTTTTCTTTTTACAAGTAATTATCTCAAGTATTTTGCAATAATCATGGAAAACTAACATAGAAGCTTTCAAGTTAGCCATAGATATGCAGCATATAATGCATGGAAGGGACTGTTTGCTCTAAACACAGAGAGAAATCCCATGATGCCTGAGAAAGAGAGGATAGATGACACAGAGGAGTTCTGAGAAAGAAAGATATAGAACTGAGTGTACAAGGCAGCTGTCCATTCCCCCGGGAGATGGCCCATCCTCAGGAAGATAGCAAAGAAGGAGGGAAGAAAAGGGGAGCTAGGGAAAGAAGAAGAGAGCTAGTGAGTGTGGGGATATCACCTTGGCCAATATCTTAGTTATTTTTTATTGCTGGGACAAAATACCCAACGACCACAACTTAACGGAGGAAGGATTTATTTTAGCGTATCGCTTCAGAAGGTCTCAGTCCATTTATAGGTAACTGGCAGCGATGGGAGCACATGGTAGAGGCCCAGAAGGAGAAAAAGCAGTTTTTGACATGGTAGACAGGAAGTTGGACAAAGAAGGGTGGAGCTAGCACATATACTTCCAGGTCATGTCAAGATCAGTGATCCACCCCTCCAGGTTCCATCCCTTACAATCAGGCCTCACCTCTTATAAGCACATAGTTCCATAGGTACTCTAAAACATTCAAATACATGAGGCTTTTGGAGGACATTCCAGATCCAAACCATTACAGGCAACAATGATAGACCACCAACAAGACGGGTAATCCACAGGGGTGGACTGTAGTGCATTCTATTTCTGAAACATAACTTTTGAACATGAGGGATTTAAAAAATTACCTTGAATAATCTTTCCATTTTTCTTAAAAGATTGGCCTTTAAATATGTGTGAAGTCCTTATACAAATAAATATTCCTTATAACATTACGGGACTAGGTGAGCTGCCTTTAGAGAAGGCATATTTAGTACAGGGTCGATGTTGAATAAGGAGAGAGGGCTAAGAAAATTCCTCTGTCCATGTGACTTGACAGAGGAACTGAATAAATGAGTCTTCTATGTTTTTGATGACATAAATAATCAACTAAAAGGATTCTAGTGTCCATCACTCCAAAGGGAGTTGCAAAATATGCATGTCAACTGACTCTGCCTCCTCCCTCAAGCAGCCCCCAAGGCCCGACCCCAGCCTCTGCTCTGGTAACCCAGTGACAAGGAGGCTGCTCTCTGCCAACCTGGAGCCACATCTGTGACTGACAGGGAGAAGATGTGGGTGCGCAGAGCTCTCCAGTTGCTTCCTCTGGGGTTTGAAACCATAACATTCCCACTCAGAGGAAACAGTGGAGGATGTTTATTTTTTTCAAACTTCATGAATATTCAAACTTCATGAATAATCACCGTAATGGAAGCCGAGACATAAGAAACATGAACACCGTGGTACTAAATGTGGGTGTCCTACTCACAAAGTCGCCTCCGTCAGTGTGAAATGTTTGAAGCAAGAGAAGATAAATGTTGTAAACATGGAGTGAAACAGAGCGCAGTTTTGGAGAGGGAGTGATCCCGTTTTACCTGGGCTTCTGCCTCACCCGAGAGGGAGGCGGAGGAAGGAGCGGTGAGCGCTGTTTCTGAGTCAAATGAACGCACGTCTACTGAAAATGCAGCGTGCCAATTCTTTTTTAAAGGTTCAGATTTATTTGGCCTGGATATACCAGGAACCTCCGAGGATTTACATATCTTTAACTTAGTGTGAAGACCTAATAACCAGTGAGTGACTCAGATAAGACATTATGAATATTCAAATCTTTTAAATCTCCAACTGTGGGGCCACATATGTCTCAACACTACGAACATGCCCCTGGTATTGCTTTTCAAATCCTGTCAGCCCAACAGCAGCTCCACTGCTGGAGAAATTTGCTGGCAGCAGGACGAAAAGGAAAAATAAAGAAGTTTAGAATGCTGACATAGACAGCTACCAGCCTATTTTGGATTTGGGATGATTCAGGGCTGCCCAAAAGTCAAACTTGATTATCTAGGAGAAAAGCCAAACACTGGACTCACTCCTGAAATGAAGAAACCATTAACTTCGTTCAACTAAGTCGATAACGGACAAGTCGAGCATCCCTTATCTAAAATTCCAGGGAGCAGATATGTTTCAGATTTTGGACTCTTTTCAGACTTTAAAATATCTAGGAGCTGGCGGGCATAGCTCAGAGGTTAATGTGCTTGCCTAGCATGCACATGGCCCTGGGTTCAAATCCCTAGCACCACATAAAAATTAGCCAGGGGGTGGTGGCATACACATGTAATCCAGTACTTGGGAGGCTGAAACAGGAGGAATTGCATGAGTTTGAGGACAGCCTGGACTACAGGGTGAGACCCTGTTTCAAAAAAAAAAAAAAAGATTAAAAAAATCTTTACTGGTTTTGTATCCCTAATTCAAAAATTCAAATTCTGAAGATTAAAAAATCAACTTCAAATTATTTTTGGATTAGGGATAACTAACCAATAAAGACTCCTTTCTTTCTTTCTTTCTTTCTTTCTTTCTTTCTTTCTTTCTTTTTCTTTCTTTTTTTCTTTCTGTCTTCCTCTCTTTCTTCCTTCTTTCTGGTATGATAACAAGTCATATTTGACGGCAGTGGGGATTGCAAGCTCAGGACCAGCCCAGTGATACTGTGGACGGACAATAGTGAGCTAGCACTTGGGTGCCTATACAGAAAAAGTAGTGCATGAGAAGCACAGGAAAGGGAGAATGGTGACCACATGAAAAAGAGGCAGAGAAACAAGGATCAAAAAATCAGTAAGAGAAAGAAAGGACAGGGGATGAGGAGGCCCTGGAGAACCCAGGGAAAGCACACTGCTTGCTTTCCCTGTGGTCCACTCTCAGCTCACTGGCACCGAGAAAGGTACTTCCAAGCCATTCTCAGTTCATTCGTTTATTCTTTTAAACATCTCTAAGTGTCAGTCATATTAACTCTGTACTAAAGTAAAATATACAAGTAACTTGTGACTGGTAGCATCGTTCATCTTTGTTTGACAAACTCTAACCTGTTTGGGACACAATCCGCCCATCACGTGTTCTCTCTCATTCACTTGGCAACATGTTCATTGAGCGCCCATGCCAGGCAGAGTACATGTCCTATGGGGCAGTGGTCCCCACTCTTGTGACACCAGGGGTGGTTTAGCTGAAGATCATTCTCCCAGGAATGGGGATTTCTCAGTGTGACCCTATTGGCAAATGAGGTTGTTGTAGATATAATTGGTTGAATTAAAATCACATCATTGCTTGGGCTCTAATTAAACACAATTGGTGTCCTTATAAAAAGGGGAAATCCAACTAAAGCTGTGCATGTCTTCTGGTGCTTTAATAAGCGAAGGAACAAATTGCCAGCAAAGCACCAGAGGAGAGGAGGGAGGCCCGGAGCAGAGGGTCCTCAAAGAGAAACAACCCTTGCTAACACCTTGGTCTCAGACTTCAGCCTCCAGAACTGTGAGGCAACCATTTCTACTGTCATAGCAACCCTAGGACCCCAATCCAGATATTTGATGGAGGCCTATCATTCATAGTTTAATTGCTCCTATCAAGCCTTCAGTTGTTCTGTTTTGAATGGCAAAGGCACAGAAAGCCACTGAGGAAGAAAGGGTTGTGTTATGAGACAATACTGTAGGACATTGTCAACTCATCATATTCATGCAAAAACAAAGGAAGGTGGCTGGGGGCAGCTCAGTGACTAGCATTTGTTCCCCCTCCCCCCCAACAGCAGAAGCTCTTTGGAAAAGAATTATCCTTTAATAATGAGACAGCTGTCATTCAAACACCAGAGTGACTATATTATCACTCTTCTGTAATGTCTTATGCAACTCAAGAGCAATCTTATAGAAAACACGAGGAAAATCAATCCAGGATACATTCAAATTCTTCAGTCTTGTGTCAGCAGAAAGATGAAGATCAAAGCCATCATAAATACTCCAACCCTGGACAGAGGCAGCTTCCTTAATGAGAAGCTTACACATCCATGATTTTGATAATCTGCAAGGGACAGAAGCATTTCACACCACACCCATTTCACAAAAGAAAAGCAAAAAGGCTAGAAGCTGAGTTAGCCCCAAGGTTTCCACGCAAGTGGATGGTAGAGTGCCATCTGGATTTGCTCAATGTGATTTTGGTCTTGACAATTTTCAAAACTGGCTTGGATGGACATCAGCAAGAGGAGAGTATTTTTTTCTGAAGATGAATAGGCCAGTAATAAAAAGTGTACGAAGACCTCCCGCATCACTTTCCTCGTGCTTTTGAGCATGCAGGCCAGCCGTTGGTGGCCACAGGCCCCTGCACAGCAGAGCACCACTTTGCAGTAGGCAAGCAATGATGTTCACCACAAGTGAAATATGAGACTTTCATAAAAGAGTGTTTTAGGAAGACATCGCAAGCTGGCATGTACACCCCGCTGCTCTTGGCAGGGCCATCTAGTGGATCTGCTTGTGGGAAGACTGGACTGTTACTGTTCAGCCAAAGGAGAGATTCTCCAGATCTCCTCTGACATGAGGAGAGGTGTTGCGTTTCACTGTTTCTACTAGGGCGTGTCGCCCTTTGCTTTCTGACGTGAACAGTGGCTGAGTTTGGTTCTGTTTAACCCCACTGTTTTTTTCCCATTCAAGCTGATGACTGCAAGAGTTCACCTAGGCACATGGACCAGCAGGGCACTGTTAAGACTCATTCCCCGCCAAAGAAGGTATTTCTAGGACTCGCTGGAAGGTCAGGGCTCTGGGCACAGCAACAGGAGTGAGGCTGCTACAAGGATTAGAATTACCACTTGTCACAGTCCTAGCTCCCAGTCTGAGCTGCCTGAGACGGGAACAGATGAGCGACAGTTGCAGGTCTCCAACAAGCCTCCCCCTTTTTTGGAAGCCTGCAGCCCATGCAAGGAATCTGGACACATGCAGGCGTATTAGAGGTGGTCTGCTAATTCTAAGAGCAAGACAAAAAAAGAATGCAAGAAAATCGCTAATCTTGCAACACCCTCTGAAGGGGCTCCAATAATCACTTATTTATAACCTCTGAGCACTTGGTGGCCTTCCATGGAAGGAGCAGACAGCTGCCCACAGGAAACCAACTGTCCTGCCCCTGACTGGAAACAGATGTCCCTTTCTGTCATCTCTGCACATAGCTACAATTCCATAAAGTGATCATTGTTAACTTATTTCCTTCTATTTGTGGCTCAATAAAGTTTTAGGATCTAAAGATCTCATCTTGTCACCAGCCAGAGTTCATGGCTGGGACAATGGAACAATAATACACTTACTTTTATACAGTCACCCTTTTATTCTAAACACCTAGAAATGGCTGGGGGAGGGGTGCTCAGGTGCATGCAGGTGATCTAACTCTTGACTGTCACTTTAAAATAAAATAAAAACCTCTCTCTCTTTCTTTCTGCCCCCTTTCTCCCTTTCTTTCTTTCTCTCTCTCTCTCTTCCTTCCTTCCTTCCTTTCTTCTTTCTTTCTTTCTTTCTTTCTTTCTTTCTTTCTTTCTTTCTTTCTCCCTTTCTTTCTTTCTCTCTCCATCTTCACACAGGCAAATCACACTCCAGCCCTAGAATAAAAATACTTAGCAAGCATAAGGAACAGACGAGAGCTTTTTTAAAATTGTATGCCATCACCAAGCATGCTGGGCCTCCAGGTAGAATGTCCAAGAGAACCTTAATGAGGCACAGTTCCACCTTCTGCTTTTATTCAATGAATGAAGTAACCTTTCAGAGGCTTAGATGTGGAGGCCATTAGTATCAGGTACTAACAGAAACCAGAAGAGCAGATAGGAGCATTTGGGAATCCTGAGCCAGTGACTCAGGAGAAGAGAAAGACGAACTAGAGACCCCCAAGGGGAGGGGTTTTAAAAAGCCAAAAAAGAGAGTTCAAAATGCAACAATGTGACAAACAGGTCTGTAAGAAAGAGAAAATGTGCCCTCGTACCTAAGAGCTTCTTGTAGACCGAGACACTAGTTTTAGGTGAGAATGACAAGCAAATTAAGAGCTACAAGCGAACTGAAAATTTGTGGAAGTGCATCTTAGGACACGGTTGTAGGTATGGCTAAACCTCCAAGCCTTCCCAGCCATTGGAACGTCATCCTAGCGAGCCCAGGCAGATGTCCTGGGCTGCAGGAAGGAGCCTCACGGAGGGAACCGTGGTCACAAATCCATCCTAGAGCCCTTCTCCCAGGAGTCAGGCTGACTTTCCTCTATCCTACATATGAATCATGGCACATGCACTGTCAGCCCTCCCTACCCACAGGCTGCTTTTGTGGATGCAGCCAGCTGGGAATCAGGAATATTTTTTTAAATGCATCTGTTCCAAACAAGTATAGACTTCTTTTCATTATTCCTGAATCAATACAGTCTAACACTTTCCCACTCAGCACGTATATTATATTCAATATTATAAGTAATCCTTCGATGCTTTAAAGTGCCAGAGACAATGTGCACAGGTTCTGTATAAATACAGGAAGAGACTTGGGCATCTAAAAAGATTTTGGTATCCACTGGGATCCTGGAACCAGTCACCCACAGATACCAAGGGATGACTATATATCTATTGTATATGTGTGTGCATACATATATATGTGCATGTGTGTGCCATGGATGTATGTATGCATGTGTAGATACACACATGTACACACATATATGAATCACATAAATGCAATATAATTTTTAAAATATCTAGCAAAAGATGTCATGGCATGCTGTAATTCTAAATCCTACAATTCACTCTTGAAAAATATGCAGGATATTCTCTTCCCCTACATGGTTTTGGCTCAAGTTCAAGTGTAAAGAATCAAGGTGAAAAGAGGCTGAATGCTTCCGCTGAGACCTCATTGTTTCCCTAAATTTCTGGGTCTTACCCATAAGCTCACCTGAACATTTCTAGTAAAAATGACAATGTATAATTCTGGACAGGAGTAAGAAGCATACATGGTCTTATATCTGGAAAATATACCTTCCTTTACATGTGAATGTTATTTACTTTCCAGGCAGTATTTGGTTTAAGTCTTCTAAAAAGTTCCTCCTCTATGATCTCGGTCTGCTGTGTCTTCTAACACATGATATATTTAAAGTCTCCTACAATACAGGCACTGACTTTAGGGAATCACGTATATTCAGTAGCCCTACCAAAGAGGAACAGAATTTTCAACTTCTCTGCTACTGCTTCACCTCCATCTGAGTAAAACGAGGCAGCATTTTGCTTTCTTTAATAATTCCTTTATGACAAATATATAGGAAGTCAACTTAATACAACAGCAAGTAGTATAGCAGTCTCCTGGCATCACGTCACCAGTCGTGCCCAAAATGAAATAAGATGGCAGAGTATTTACACGGACCCGCTGTGTAGTTTCTGGCGGACTGCAGGGAGACAAGTGCCAATCAGACGAACCCCAAATCCATTTAACCTCGATTTGCTGCATCCTGCCCTCCTACACACGCAGTCAGGATCTGCGAGGGGCAACGCCAGGGCACTAAAACAAACACGAGTAAATTTTCTTCAATAGAAGATACCGCATTTTTTTTTACAACAACTTCTATTCACTCCTTTCTGAATTAAGAGTCCTGTGAGGCTGAAGGCTTTCGTTCTCTGTCCTGTGATTTGCCATGGATCTGGTGCTGTGTGACCTGCAGAGCAGCCTCATGCCCACACTCTCCCATGGCCGGAAGCACCTGCAGTCTAGCCGGCACCCACGAGGTTCCCGCGTGCTCATTCCTTGCTACAGACTTCTTTCCTCCCGTTTCAGAACTGATGTTCTCGCCCAAGAGAAGCTTCCCTCTCTCAGCCACACCTGGCCTTCTCAGGTGTCCTGCTTCTATCTGAAGGCTGCGGGACAGCTTCCTCCAGGCTGCACCAGCCCCTTGTGCTTCTGAGATGCTCCTTGTCTGCCAGTCAGCTCAAGCCCAGCTATGTGGCTTAACCAGGACTGCTACTTCACAGAAGACGCAGTCACGGAATCTAAGAGCATATGTCTTTCTACAGACAATTAGTCTCTTCAAACATCTGCTTTCTTTTATTTTCTCTCATCGTCTTTCTTTGTGGTGGCTTCTGGTATTCAAAGGATAAAAATGTTTCTCTGGTATTATGAGATTTTAGAATTAAGCAAGGTTTCTTACTCTATTACAGTCCACATCTATGATACATCTATTAACATAAGATAATATGAAGATATTATTCTTACATGTAACAGAAAAAATCACCCCCCTCTTCCAGTATTGAGAATCAATCCTGCTGCCTCACATATGCTGGGCAACTGCCTTATACTCAACTGTACACAAAAAAAGGTCTTTAATTTTTTTTTGGATACAGTTTCACTGGTCCTGAAATCACTATGTAGCCCAGGCTGGCCTTGAACTCCCTGCAATCCTCCTGCCTCAGCCTCCCGAGTGCTGGGATTACAGGCATGTGCCACCACGCCCAGCTTATATGGTGCTGGGGAATCAAACTCAGGCCTTGCATTTGATAGAAGTGTGCTCTAACCTCTGTGCTGTTCCTTAAGCCCCTTTAAGTACTTATTAGCACTGTGACAGACAAGCTATTCTTAGACTCCATCAACCTATTTTCTAGCACATTGTTTATACCAACATTAACCAGTGATTATTCCTGAAGTTCCATTGGCATAATCACCAGCTGACTACATATATTCTAACATTGTGCAGTGAAGAACAGCACAGCAGGTAGGTCTGAAATCAGTCAGACTTTGGAACTGAATCCTACTTCTTATAGCTAAACAGCTGAGACACTCAGCCAAGCACTTAATCTCTTCCTCCATTTCTTCCTACGCGCAGACACAGGCACTGCTGGGTTCTTGTCAGGAGCAGATGTAGTCACTGTAACAATCGGTACAGTATTTGGCTTGAACAAAGCACTCAGTTATGTGATTAGCAAAGGCAAGTTAAAATTGGTTCTCTGCAGACATAGAAAGGCTTTATTTTTTTCCTTTGTTAGTGGTTCCAGGATGGGACCTAAGACCTCAAGTGTGACAAGTACTCAGTCAACCACTGAACTATCTTCCTGCTTCACGAAGTCTTAACAGAGGGATAAAAGGATTAAGGGAAGGGAAGGAGGACAGCTAAACTAACAGCATTATGTTCGACATACGGAGTGGGCTTTGGTTAAATGTCCAGGGCAGAGACCAACGCCCTGGCCAAGAGCGCAATGGGAGAATGAGTTTAGAGTCTCCAAGGTTCTGCCTCCCTGCAGAGGTGGCTCCCAGTCGCGGGTGACAAGGGCCAATCCTTCTGCACCTGCTTATTCACTGGGGTCAACATAAGTATAAGATTTAAGGACTTCAGAGTGAAAGCAACTGGACTCAAGGGAAAGGTATCCCTGGTAGGAAAAAAGAAGCAATGTGGACCATGAGCCTGGTCTAGAAGTAAGTGCCCAATGTATGATTTTTGAATTCAAGTTTAAAACAACCTAATGAAAGAGGTACACAGAAAATTATAGCGGGTTGGGAATACAGCTCAGTGGCACATCCATGGGTTTACAGTAGCTTAGACTATGGGCTAGGGATAAATTGGGTTCTGAATTGGGAGAAATTCTGTCAACTTGTTGCAACTGGCAAATGTGCAGGGAATAACTTTCAGGTGGGGTTGTCCAGGAAGAAGGGAAGGGGCACCTAACTGGCAGCTTGAACTGAGCGAAGGAGGGGAGAAGATACATTGTAGCAGCCTCTTCCTAAAAAAGCTGCAGCCTTGCCTTGAGCCAGAGACTTTGGCTTGTTTCTGGCTTGCTCTGGTCTTCACCTCTGAGATCCCAATAGTGGAGTTGCAGCACTCTCCCGTCTGCGATATTTTCCTGGACAGCCATCCACGGCAGGCTCACACCGGCTGTCCTACAGTCTCGAACTGGCATTCTTCTGGCACGAGCTGAGCAGCTTCGGGACCCTCCAGGTCTTCCGTGTGTGCGGCCTATTTGGACTATCTCTTCAAACTTGGAAGCCCTCCAGATAAATTCCTTTTATCTGTATAGATTCCATTCACTCTCTCTCTTAGAACCCTAACGAATACAGGTGTGCAATCCACCTGTGGGCCATAAGCTATACTCTGTCACCTTTTCTGGGCTTCCATTTCCACATGTGGAAAGAGAGACTCAGAACACTCTTAAGATTTTTTCCAACGTATCAGGTTACATGCCTCAAACATCGGATCTTGTGGCATATTTTTAAACTAGAACCTTGTTTCTGACTGGTGGAATCTGGAATTTTATGGCAGCCAGGTGACATCATTAGAGCAAGGCACCCATACACCTGACTCCTAGGTAAGCCATGTGAATGCGTGTCCCTGGAAGGCAAAAAAGTCACATTGTGCTGACAGCCTTTCCTCTTGGGAATACCCCCTCTAAGGAAAACTGAGGCAAATCAGAGGACAGGTGACCCACCCTTTCACCTCAGACCCGATGCTACCCTGCTGAAGATACGCTCTGGGGCAGGGGTGGCGGGGGGCAAACCCAGCCACAGAATCAGGAAGGCGGCTTTTCAAAGGCATATTTAGGATGAGTTATGTGAAAACTGCCCGCATTATTTTTCCCTTTTCTCTCAGATTGCTAGCATTTATTAAATCAATGTCTCTACTTCCCTTCCTGTATTTAATCTGACACACAGTTGGTGGAAAGTGTTTTCAAAACCAAGCCAGAGCTGATAAATAGCACTGGCTTAATGTTAATAGAAGGACAGGGTTGAGGCTGAACTAAAGCAAGGGTTTAAGTAAATAATTACACAAACTGTATGATTTTTGTAAGGAAGAAAACTCTCACAGAAGGGTTTTGTGTTTTTGTTTCAACATGATGATAGATGGAGCCCATATTCTGGTAGAGAACAATATAATTTTGGTCTTCGAGGGAAACTTTAGTTTTCATTTTAATTCACTAAATATTTATGAAACCTTACTTGGTGAAGGTGCTGTGGCTGCAAAAGCAAATGAGACGAGCTTCTGGGTTTTAAGCAGCTCCCAGTACATTAGAGAGACAGATCCAACCGGTGCCTGCACCTGGTGTTCCTTGCATTAGTCTATCCCTCACAGTCCCTGCAGAGGCCAGCTCCTGCAGACTCTGTCTCCTGGCGGCTTCCAGCTGAGGTCTGCAGCGGGAGGCTCTGGCAGGAGATCAGAAGGAGCGAACAGGGAGAAGCCAGGATTTATCCCCCTGTGCCTGGAGGTCTCCAGAAGTGGCCACGACTTGCCTCCAGCTCTCTCTCCTGCTGCGCAGCCCCCAGGGCTCCAGGTCCTTGGCGCACCTGGTGCCGAGCCCTGCTAATACTACTTCCTGCCTTCATCCTTTTAGCCTAGGATGGTAGTGGACTCTGTTACCACTCATGTCTGAGGTCTCTCTCGGCCCCTTGACCATAGTTCTAACTCATTCCTTTTATTAAAGTCAAATATTTGAAATAAATAACCTGGCTTCTGTATATCTGATTAAACTGCGTGATAATACGGTATGAATGACACTTTTCTAGTAGTTGGAACAAAAATGCTCAAGAGTTATGGGTATGCACAGAAAAACGTGCATGTAGCCGGAAAGTGTGAAGATTCCAGCCGAAGCAGCCTCTCCCACGGTGAAACCTTGACTAATGATGTTGGTGCTTGAGAGGTGAGCTGAATCTTAAGAGGCCAGGCAGGAGGAGGGCAGGTGCTCCTCTCGGGATGCCTACTCTGATCCTAACACAGATGGAGAAAAAGACAGCACGGCTGGGCCCTAGAGAGGCCCCAGCTGACAGCGCTTGAAAGTCCTTCTAAGGAGGCTGGGATTTGCTCTGTAGCTTAATGCTGTGACAGGTTGTAGTAAAAGGTGAATAATGGGTCAAGGAGATTCAGGCTCAGGGTTCACTATGAGCCACTGGTCTACCTGAGCAGGCGCTGGCACAGCCACAAACAACATGGCAGGAGCAAGGACGCAGGAAGGAGCAGATGTGAAAGACATACTGGTGAAAGAAAGGAGGGGAGGAAGAACAAGGAGCAATCAGAACATACGGAAACTGCCACGTTCGTTCTTTGAGCATTAAGAGGAATAACGATGCTCCTGAGTGCACAGCTGGCAGGCAATGAATTTGATTTTGAGTAAATTAATCTTAGATGACTACCAACACATAGTGGGAAAGTATGAGAGGTTCTTGCACATGCAAGTTTGGTACTCAAGTACCAAAATATCTATATTTAACACACACACACACACATTTACATACACATGGATGGTCAAAGTCTGGGAACGAGAGAGGAAAAGAAAATCCATGTGGCACTGAAGTCGTAGGTGTGACTCCCCTAATGACCAAAAGACCCAGCAAATGAGACTGGAAGAAACAGGAAGAAACTAGGCAGGAAATAACTGGGCTGTCTGCAGAGAAAGGTTGTTAGAAGTGGGATCACAAACGCTGAGGGAGATCCTGAAGAGTATCGTGGGAATGAAGCTGGTTTTCATGAGGTTCGGTTCCACCACCTCACAGCAGAGGGGACAGATCCAGGAGTGGCGGCTAAGCTGCCCATGGGCAAAGGACTGCTAATTAAGGAAGCTGGACTAGAACTCTGGCTTTGGAGGGCCAACCAGGATGCTGCCCTCAAAGACTCTCTTCTCCATGATAAGAACCAGAGCTGGGGCTCTGGTCATAGCTCAGCAGTTAAAGCACATGCCTAGCAAGCACGTGGCCCTGGGTTTGATTCCCCAGCATCACACAAACTGAGTGTGGTGGCCTGTGACTATGATTCCAGGAATTGGGAGGTTGAGTCAGGAGGATTGCTGTGAGTTCTAGGCTAGCCTGGGCTACATAATGAGTTCACAATTAGCCTAGCATAAAGCATGACCCTATAACAGAAAAACCCAACCAGCCAACCAAAAAACAAACAAATAAACAAAGAAAAAAAAAAACCCCAGAGTTATCAGGAGATGCTCAAGAAGACTTGAGATTCTGTAATTCCTTAAGACAATTTTAACAAAACTCCTTTCACCAGTGTTTTTTGTTTGTTTATTCGAATTAACCTAAGAAAACTTAATTTTTTTTTTTGAGCTAGGGTCTTGCTCTGTAGCATAGACTGGTCCTGAACTTACTATGTAGCCCAGGCTGGCCTTGGACTCATAGCAATCTTCCTGCTTCAGCCTCCTGAGTGCTGAGATTACAGATGTGTGCCATCACTCTCAGCTTTATGTGGTTTGGGGAATCAGACTCAGGGCCTTGCACTTGCTAGGCAAGCACTTTGGCAATTCCTGCAGCCTGAGAGCTTAATTCTTAAAAACTGAACTTACTCATAAGATCAAGCATCTAATGCCCCACAAAATGAACTTCGCTTCGATGCATCAAACACCTAAAAGATCCTTTACACCAAGTCCAGGTTTAGCACGCGGCCCTGCATTCCGATTTATAAACTGCACCACCTTCTCTTTGAGAAACCAATAAAAACCTAACTAGGGAACAATCAATATCTATTTTGGCTGAGTGTCCTCCTTTTCTTCACTGAAGAAATAAATAAACGCTAGAATACCTGTTAGAAATAAATAAATCTTGGTTTTACGAAAAGAAAAACTAATTCCGTACAATTCTCTGTCAAAGAAGATCAAAATGGCACTGATAAATTTCATTACATTTAACTGACATTTTTTATCTGCTGTTTAAAAGGTGGAAATGGTATGTAACTTTTTGCTATTTTGAGTACATTAATATTGTCCCTCAACTTCAGTGGTGAGCTGGTAATGAGGGACCAGAGAAAACTCAATCATTGAGTAGAATAGCCAGTATAAACTGTATCTCCAATGGGTCCTGGCTGCATTATCTTGGGGCGATTATTATGAGAGATAAGATATTGAAGACTGTTCAGTAACTGTCACTATATTAAAGAAAATGTGAAGCTAGCTCCCTTATCTCTTCGATTTGGTAAGCTGCCATTTTTAGCTCTGTTTTAGTTCACTTTTTGCCACCATAATGCAATATCAGAGGTGGCTAACTTTATAAAGGAACGAGACTTATCTAATTCACAGATTTGGAAGCAGAAGTCCACACAGCACATGAGAGCTCTGGCAAGGGCCTTGTGGATGGACTGTCTATTTGGGAGAAAGAGTCACATTTTGAAGCAGGGAGCAGAGAGAGACAAGGTGGGAGCCCAGTTGGGGTTTCTGTAACAGCCAGAGGCTCCCAAGAATACCTTAATCTTCTCAAGGACACATCCTCAGTAATTGTAGGACCTCTAGCCCAGTTTCTTGAAGGTTCTACCACGTCCTAATGGCGCCACACTGGGGACCACACTCTCAACATAGCAAACGCTTTATGCTTTTTTTTCTCCAAGAAGAAACCTAAGCTTAGCCATTTTGGTGACTTGCTTAAGGTTACAAAGATGGCTGAGTTGGGCAAGAGACCTGATTCTTTCTGATCTCAAAGGAATGCTGTTAACACAAGCAATACGCCACCTTCGTAGTTTCACAAATGCCTCCTGCTTACACGAGGTTCTTATAGCCCCAAATGAATGCTCCCCAAGAAATAGTATGAATTGTCAAGTGCCAAATCATTATAAATGGGAAGGTCATTCAGGCTAAATTTAAATAATAATCTTGATTAGAATTAACTTCAAAGTAAGATTTTATTACATAGTACATACAAAATTGTGCTTCTATAGTTATCTAAAAATATTTTTATTTGTAAATTTATGTTATAGTTTTATGTGTGTATAAAATACAAAGTGATGTTATCATTCATGACTAAAAAATAAAATTAAGTGAATGAATAGATCTATCACCTCAGCCACTTAACAGCTTTCCTGGTAAGAATTCTGAAATTAACTCAGTGGTTGTGAAATTTTCAACATACATCTACTGCACTCGTCTTACCGCACTGTGCAACATGTAAGAAATAAACCATGTGTTCCTCCGACTGATTCTAGGTTTTATATCCTTCGACTTCCATCCTCCCATTCCGCTCACCCACTGTCCTCTGTAGCCCCCAACCTGCTCTCTGCTTCTGTGACCACTTTGAATTCTATATGAAAATGAGAACATGAGGTATGTTACTTTTTGAATTTGGCTCATTTTACTTTGTATAATATTCATCAATTCCATCTGTGTCCAGAATTTATCTCATAATGTTGGAACACACACACACACACACACACACACACACACACCCCTCATTTTCTTGCCCATTCATTCACTGATGGTAGTTAGATCAGTTCCATAACTTGGCTACTTTGACTAGCGCTGCCACACACATGGGAGACACTGCACAACAAGCCCTCTGACCCACCTGGAGTGTGGAAGAGGATTCGTGAGACTCAGGTGGTGAGCAGTTCATGTGAGTAGAAGTGGTCAAGTGGGGCCCTCAGGGTTGGGAGCTGCACCTACATCTGGGTGTGCAGCCTTGCGGTGTTTAGGTAGATCTACAGGTGAGGTTCCTGGCATGTGCCCTCCAGCCTGGCTTGCTTGCCTCAGTTATTTCAGGGCACCAAGACCACAGGGCAGGGGGAAGGACTACAGAAGAATCTGAGAGAGGACTGGGAGCTGTCCTAGAAGGCAGGTCCCAGGAGGCACCGTGCAGTTTCCATGAGCTGGGGTGGGCATTTCAGTGATGTGACGCCTTGAGTCACCCCTGCTCCTATAAGTGACTCCTCACCCATTGTCTTATAACTCACCCTAGTGAACTCACTGGTTTACTAAATTGGACTTTGGTGTAATTGTTACTCTAGTCTGTCAGCTCTGTCCTATCTGAGGTGAAAAGACATTTGTTCACTTCTCCCCAAGAAAACCCTCACACAACAGGAGTGTAGACATCTCTTCAACTCACCGACTTCAAATCTTTTGGGATACTACTCAGAAATTGTATAGCCTGGTCATATGATAAATTTATTTTCAGTTTTTTGAGGAATTTCCATGATGGGTAAACTAATTCACTTCCATAAAACAAAGAGGGAAACATTATGGTAGTTCCTAAAGAAATTAGAAATAGAACTACCTTATTACCATAATCCGTCTACTTAGTACATACCCAAAGGAAATAAAATCACTACCTAGCAAAGATATCTGCATTCTCATGTTCACCGTAGCCAAGCTAAATGTCCACAACAGGGAAGCAAATAAACAAAATGTTACACACCTTTGTTCACATACACACACACAGGAATAATATTTGGTCTTGAAAAAGGATACCCTGCCATTTGTCACAACATAAATGGTCCCCCTGGACATCATGCTAGGAGAAATAAGCCAGACACAGAAAAAGACTGCATGACCTATCTCACATGTATGAGTGGGAAGGGAAAGATTTAGACCAAAAGACACAAATAGAAGCTGTCTAGGGCTGCAGTATAGCTCTGTGAGAAAGCGTATGTCTTGTGTGCTCATGGCTCTGGGTTGTGCATTTCATCAGAAGAAAGGAGGAAGAAGGGAAAGAGCCACAGGAGGAAGAGATATTGCCGGATGAACAATTCTAGATATCTAATGAGAACTACCGGTAACAAAAATTGTATAGGAATTTTTATTAAATTAGTTTTCATCTGCTCTTTTTATTTAAAAAAGCCTGTGTTGGGTGGTAGATACGTTCTGGACTGACGTCACTGTGGTAACCATGCCAATAGCTCCTTGTATCCCCTAATATTTGTTATAAACCTCAACTATACACAACAACATTTATTTAAAAATAACTTATTTTCTCTGTAGTTGATTTTCTTGAATAAATTCTCCCACACATGAGCCTTAATACTTGGCAAAATTACTTGTAAGATATCTAATAACGGATAATGGATGATTTGAGAGCTGAGGGTATAGCTCAGTGGTAGAGCACTTGCCTGGCACACTCAGGGCCCTGGGTTCAATCCCCGGTACCAAAACAGGAAAAAAAAAATTCTCTCCCTCAAAAAGGATGAATTGAGATCACTTGGGGGTTGGGGGAGGGTACTCATTAAATCTAACGTCGGAAACGGAAGTGCTGCCTTTTAAAACAGGAAAGTGAGGTGTAGGCTGGAAGTAAACTTGCGTTTTCCTACGTGGAAACAAATGCTGTGTCCTGTCTTTCCCCCCACTGACCACAGCGGCAGAAGCTGCCCAGCTCCCAACTCCTTCCTTCCCAAGGCTCAGATCACCTCTCTCCACTTTGCAGCTAACTCCTTTATGAGTCTTCCGGCAAGTTCTAGCAGCTCTCAGCACGTTTCTCCCAGTCAGGCTCAAATTAGTCCCCTCTCGTGGTCTCCCACTGGGCAGCCCCGGTACATCACAGAACTCTGGCTGAGAAAATCGCTTTTTAGTCTCTGCAAATCACCTTTCTGCCTGCTACTCTGAGGAGGCCTGTGCCATTATTTATTATGGAAGAAGCACTAGCTGTTGAGGGTCAATTACTCCATTGACCAGGCATTACAATAATTCCTGGTAATTAAAAGAGGTACTTATGTGAATCTGGATGCATATTGAAAGAAACATTAGTCCTTTTGTCAGCTTGGCAAGTCTATTGTTCTGAACCAGGCCCAACCAATTACCATCTTTCGCCAATCCCTGTCAGCGGGGACTTCAGGGCGAGGGAAAGGGGGTCAGTCAGATGCTAATTTAGATACAATTGTGTCAGGGTGGATTGGAGAGGCTGGCTCTGAAGAAGCCACCAGGGCCTAATGAAGCAAACAGCTTGGTCCCAGCGACCCTGCAGGGGTAATTTTAAAAAGACCCTTCTGTATTCTGTGTTTTTGTGCCAAATAGCAGAGGGCTGGCACAAAAAATCCCACCCCCCCCAAAAAAAAAAAAGAAAAGAAAGAAAAAATTAAGAGAGGGATAATCATGCATTTAATCTGCTCATTAAACAAATCTCTCAGGCGGACTTAACATGAATTAGCACTTCTCTAAAAAGGTAAGATGTGACATACAGCGGGCAGCTCAGATCATTTGAAAGGTCACAATTCTTTATTATGAGCTCAATTGTTATTAATGTATTCATATTTGATGATATTGAGCAGACACCACCACCTTCATTCAACCTTGTGAGCAAAACAGTATATTTTCCTAAGTAGAAAACAAAAACAAAAGCATTTTAATTAAGTCCCAATTTGATCTAAGCACAAGCTAAATATATCAGGTACCCTTAATTACCTGTTTTTTTTTTCAAGTACAGGAACTAAGGGAAGAAAAGTAATCTGCTATCTAGATGTCTGACTAGGCTCACAGGTGAGGCTAGAGATGTAGCATCCCACCTTCAACAAGATGTGTTCTACACAGAACTTATACAACTGTGTGTATGTGTTCTGGGGTGTCACTAGGTTAAGAGCACCACATCCTGGGCTTGTTACAAGAAGTGGCTGAGGCCACAAAAATATTCATGACTGACATGTCTGGAAGGCAAATTTTCCTCACTCAAATGCAAAACATCACAAGCACACAAATGCCTCTCTCACAAATCAGCCAGCCTTACCTCAGGGGGAGAGGTAATTAATTTACTCTTTACATTTAATCATTTATAGGTACTGTGAATGGGCGTGTTAAGATGGAGCTTCTAATGAAGTATGAAGACTTACAGAATTCTCTAGTTACCTAGAACTTTAAACAAAGGGCTTAGATTGAGTAGTGTTCCAGTAGAAAACAGCAAAAAGGCCAACCCAGTACTACAATTTTTTCTTTTTCTGAGACAGGCTCTCACTCTATAGCCCAGGCTGGTCCTGAACTCACTATGGAGCCCACGCTGGCGTTGGACTCACAGCAATCCTCCTATGTCAACCTTCTGAGTGCTGGGATCATAGGAATGCGCCGTCATGCCCGGCTTATGTGGTAGTGGGGATGTGACCTCAGGCACTTAGCGCTTACCTAAGCGCTCACTAGACAAGTGCTTTAACTGCTGAGCCGGTGCTACTTTTGGAAGAATCTTTAATATTTCTTGTCAAAAAGTATTTCCTATCATTAAAAAAGGAGGAACACTTAAAATCAATACTACAACGGGAAGTTCAACAGGCATTATTCACAAGAACCGAAAGGTAAAAACAACACCAGCCTCCACCAAGAGATGAAGGGGTGAGAACTCCTACAGTGTACCGGAAGTGGAATGCTAATCAGACTTGAAGTGGAGTAGCTTCTGACGCACAGCAACACAGAGGAACCGAGGAGAAACGACGCTTCCTGAAATAAGCCAGACACAAAGGCAAGTGCTATAAGGTTCCACTTCCCGTGTGTTACCTCGAATAGGCAAATCCGTAGACATGGCAAGTATAGTAGACGGGCGAAAGGAAAGTTACTGCTTAATGAGTTAAGGTTTTCTCCTTAGATCCGTTAGAAATTACAGTTGGATGGTAAGATACAACATTATGAGTGTACTTAAAGCAACTGAATTATATGTTCACAATGACTAAAAATTAATATAAAATAAAATGTGGATTGGGTAAAGTGACATAATTTTACCAGCTACATTATTTTGGGGATTCATGTCATTAAACTTAGGAGACTATTGCTTTTAAATTGCTGCCATAATTTAAATATATATTAAAGGTTTTCTTTTCAATGAAGTAAATAAGAATGAGCAATCAATCAAGAACTCCAACAACATCTGCACTGCTTTCATATATATTTGGTGTGGATATTTTATAGACAAATATTACTGACAAGAGTTCTCAGAGTTCTAGGTACATGTTATAAAACATAAAAGCTAAACAATATAAATCCATTTTAAGCCACACACAAATTTGGTTTTTTTCCTATTCCTTAATGCTGCTTGCTCTCATCGCTCGAATGCAATTCATTACTTTGTAGACTTGTTACTTAAAAGTTATGTGTTGCATTCCATAATTGTTTGAAATCATCAGGTCAGCTGTCCTCAGGACAAAAGAGCTAGGAACTAAACTGCTGTGGAGCAACTGGAACCGGGTCATGGCTGTGTAGAAGAGCATCCCCACTGAAGTTAACTCCTTTTGAAGAAAGCAGCGGTTGGTTGGTATTTGAAATGTTTTCTCTGCTTGGAACTTACTGCCTGAATAGTAAGTCATGTCAGCTTTGGCTTAGCTCCCTTGAGGCCTGAACCAAGCAGAGGCTGAAGTCACCATTCAGCAACTGTAGAAGCCATGGGGCGTCTGGAATTTGAGTGCATTGAGCCTTAAAACGGAGCAGCTGTTGTGGAATGCTGTTACAAGACACCTCCAGGGGACTTTAGCCTCAAAGACACCCTTGCCCATTCTAAATTGGGAGGACAGTCACTGCTTCCTGACTTTCATCCCAGACAAGAAATTACAAAGATGAAAGCCCCCAAGATCAATGTGAAGGACTAACTGAGACACATTCAGTTCTGTAATCCCTGCTGCACAAGACGAGCTCTAGGAACAGCCTTCGATATGCCTAAGTCACTGTGACTGCAGACCTCACGAACTTAGAAAAGAGTTTTGAGTACAAACTATTGACTTAGACAGATTATACAGAAGTTTTCTTATTAGTAGCCTACTGTTACAGATACAGGAGCAAAGAAAGTGTGTCCAACAAAAGACATCAGGCACTGACCGGCCACATTTAAGTTAGATTTCTAAGGTTTGCCTCAAATAGTATTTAATTATTTCAGTTTTTAATCATCTGGAAAGGGAGATGCCAGACCTCAGAGTTCATTTGTCACTACTAAACCTTTGTCTGAGAGAGAGAGAGAAAAGAAGAGGTGTCGAGGATACAGAAATTATCCAGTCTTAAAATGAAAAGTAATGCGATGGGGTAGTTTAGTTTCTGAAGTGAAACATCAGGTTCATACTTCTGGGGCCCAGGGAGAAACTGAGTGATAGCACATATGCTCTGTATGCCTCAGGGCCCTGAATTTAATCCCAGTGTCCAAAAAACCCCACACCAAGCCAAACAAACAAAACAACACTTCTGTGTAGAGCAAGCACTGTTGCTTCATGCTTTGGGCTATAATAGAATTCTAAATTTTTTTTCCTTTTACTTTATATTCTACTCTGTTTATTCTGAACTGTAGTATCGTATTAGACAAATAAAAGCACAGAGGCCTAATTTTGGAGTAGAAATAAAGTTAAGGAAAAGAAAAGCAAGAGTTTTGAGTAGAGGGTCATGAAGAAATCCTGTAAAAGCAAAAGGAAATGGAAAAACAAAATCCCCCAACGTTTTGTTAATCAAGTAAGCATCTGATTATCTCTCTTCAAAACCCATCACTGCAGTTGGTAGTTACAAGGACTCTTAGACATCAATAGGCGCTATTCATGAAATGGTCTGTGGAGTGGTTGAGTCAATAAACTCTTCTGCTATTCAGATGAGAAAAAACTAAAAATAGAGGTAGAAGACCCTGTGACCAAGAAGCCCACCAAATATGTATACATAACAGAACATCATGTAGTCATGAAAAAGATAAAATGGAAGACTCTGAAGGACTTTATATTAAATGAAAAAAGCCAGCCACGAAAAGACAAGCACCATGCAGTCTCTTTCATGTGGAAGCTAAAAACTTGATCTCATGGAAGTTGAGAGAAGAGTGTTTGCTACCAGAGTCTGTGAGGGTGACGAGCTGGGAGGAGGTGGGTCAGTGGGGGCCAAGGGCTTAGGAGGAACAGCGTCTAATAGCCTACTACTCATGAAGGTAACGACTGGAGTTAAAAATAATGTGTGTATTTGAGAACAGCTAAGAGATTTTCAATGTTTTCACTATTGAGAAACAAGAACTGTTTGAAGGGAAGGATATGTGAATTACACCGTCAAAACACTACATTGTATTCCATAAATATGTACTTCTATTATTTGCCAGTTGGAAATAATACGTAACTTAAAATTAACCAACTGAAGCAGCTAAGAACCTTAATGAGTTTTGGTAAACTATTATCCAACTGGATGTTTGGTTTTAGTTCAGCTCTTTTTCAAAGCTGTCACTGCAAGAATGTAACAATATGCCAGTTCTGTTTAAGTTTGCGACCTGGTTTTAACAACTCATCAGCAAAACACATTGGTTGAGGACTTCTGTTCCAGTCACTGCAGGAACCACAGGAGGAAACGGACCAAGATCCGTAGCCTTTTAATAAAGTACCGTAATTCAGTACCATCAGAAACCAGGATTTTCTACCCAGAGGCTGTCACCTTGTCAGCCAAAATTAGGCAGAAGAAGTGAATGAAATGATGAAGGACATAGAGGTTTGTGCCAGGACAGGACGAGAAATTCAACAACCTGCAAAATTCGATTGGCTGCGAAGGACAAATGGCAGGGAGGAGTCAAGAGCTGACCAAGGACTTGGGACAGCTGAGTCAGAAGATGGGTGACAAGAGGACGGAAATGTGGGAGGAAAGTTCGTGAAAGAGGTAAGGATGGGTGAAGGTGAGTTTAAGGTGAGCACATTCAGTAGGCAGCGGGGAATGCAAGTCAGTGTTGAATAAACACTGAAGAGAGGGTTGGGGTAAGCGTACCTCATCTGAACAATTTGCTAGATGCGGGGATACAGTGATGGAACATTTCATTGTTTTTTTTTTAGAACAGCAGGGGAAATTTGATATGAACGAGATACAAAGTGAGCTACAGAAAGTCCCTAATCGTAGGGAGGGTATAAAGGATAAAGGTGTATGAGGGAATTTTATACTGAAGTTAAATCAAGTCGTGAGCCATGAAGAACTCACCCGACAGAGAACAGGAGGGGGCATTCTAGGGGGGAAAGTAACGGATTGTGAAACGGAAAGAGGGCATGAGGTAACACAACAAACACGCTAAGGAAGACACAAATGCTTCCGCTGGTGGCACGTGGGGACAGGTGGGAAAGCTGGTGTTTATTTTTCTTTCAAAGACAGGGTTATTGTTCAACCCAGCCCAAACTCCTGTTCTTCCAGCCTCATCCTCCCAAGTGCTGGGATGACAGGTGTGTACGTGTGCCATCATGCCTAGTTTGAGTGGCAGGTCTTGAAGCTGAGAGGTTTTTAAGGGCCCCAATCAATGCAAGATCTTAAATGGCACCTTAAGGAACCTAGGCATAACAGCAGACTATGGTGGTACAGGTGTGTAATCCCAGCACTTTGGGAGGCTGAGGCAAGAGGATCACACATTTGAGTCCAGGATGGACAATTTAGAGAGATGTTTTGTCAAAGTTAAAACCAAAAACTAGGCAGGGGATGAGTCACAGTGTGAGGGCCCTGGGTTCCATCACCTGAACTGGAACAAGAAGAAGTGGACTTATGCATGACTCCATGACAAAAATGAACACTCAAAAGCTGCAAGGTAAGAGGCCGCCTTCAGTTAAAGAAAATTCTTCAAGTGGACGAGGCAATGGATTACCAGGAACCTTATAAAGCTGTTCCAACTCCTGGACCTGTTCCAACTTCTGATCCTATTAAGACTGAGGCAGAATTTGTGAATGCCCTGTTTTAAATGCTGTGCAGATAATTCCCAGTCATTTCTTTACAAAAATTAAATTTAGTTCCTGCTATTAGAAACTGAGAACACACAGGAAAACATAAAATTCCTGTAGGAAAATAACCAAAAAAAAATCCACCCCGCAAAATTACAGCAGTCCTCTCTGACCCGTGTGGGACCCATCTCAAGAACCCCAGCGGATGTCTGACACAATGCACAGCACCGAAACCATACATGCTGTGATTTTCCCCTGCACACCCTGCAAGGGTGCCAGAACACAGCAACTTATCCAGTTCACCAGCCAGCTCATGCCTTGCTGCCCTAGTTCTTTTGCTTCACTCTTAAAGTGCTTTGGAGTTATTGAATAAAATAAGGGTTACTTGACCATAAGCAGTGACACACTCCAGCAGTTGATCTAACAACAGCGACAGCTACTCAGCCACCAATAGGCAGTGAGCACACACGGCATGAATGTACGGGACACGTCCCTAGTGTGACATGGTGGAATTTCATCACACAGGTCAGAATGGCATACAATTTATGATTTATGAGTCCTGACCTCTAGAGTTATGCATTTAATACTGTTGGATCACATTTGATCATGAAAAATGGAAAGCAAACCATGGGAAACTGGATACAAGATAATGACTGTGTGTGGTACATGAGAAGGTCAGAGCTTCTGCAGGAATAAGGACAAGGTGTCTGTGCATGAGTACACGTGGGGGTCTCGGGACCATGGAAGAGAGCAGTGCTGAATCTGAGGAAGCGACAGAAGTGAGGATTTATGGACAGCACCCTGGCAGCAAAGGCCGCACGGGCAGAAAGCCTGGAGGCAGAATCCACGGCTCGTGGTTAATAAGAGCAACGAAGAAGCTACGAGCAAGGCCATCACCGGAGATGCCCGTGAGTGGTCAGGGCCACTGCAGACTTATCCTGTCCCTAAGGCTGAAAGCCACTGCCACCTTCTGAATGCAGGAATGACTGCCCTGAGTGGCTTAGGGTCAAAACGACTGCTCCAGTTGAGGATAAGTTAAAGGGGATAGGAAGGAGGAAGGGACACTAGGTGGATGGGTGGGGAGTAAGGGAGGGCCAAGATGAGGAGAAGGAAGGCAGAAGCAGCAGCCAGGGACCCAGTGCTACTGAAGGGATGTGTCAAGGACAGGAAGCACCCAAAAGTGCCCTAGGGTTACAACCGCCATCCCTGGTGGGGGGCAGGAGCAGCCTGCTTATTGCGTAAGTTAAAAAGGAGTAACGTGAAACCGAGGCAGAAGTTTTGTAAATGTGCACATGTGTGCGTTTGTGTGTGTGTGTGTGTGTGTGTGTGTGTATGTGTGGCTTTGTATGGTCGGTTCATATTTTGATGTTCTGATTTTCAGAGGCCTTATGGGCCATAGCCATTTAAGAAGAAATGAACTATTGAAAATGCCAGAAATTCCTATGACAAGCACGGGCTTAATTAAGGTTCAGGAGGGTCCTGGCCTGGACATGGGGAATTGGAGCAGGGGCTGAAAGCAGAGAGCCAGAACAGACTGAGGATCTCTGCCTTGGGATCCAGTGGGGGAAGAAGGGCACCTTGTAGCAGTGCAAACTGTCCCTGGCTGCCGTACACACAAGCATGCCCATGGGCCAGTGTTTTTAAACATTGATGTTGTTGCTACGATGCGACCAAGGCATTTCAAATAAACGCATATGACGTTTCAAACCTTAATGGCACAAAGGAGAATGTCAGACGCTTAATATTTATATGCTACTCTTTGCTTACTGGGTATGATTCCTCCTGGGGATACAAGCTAGGCGGCCTAGTTCAAAACTCACAGTCACTGGGGCAAACAACACAGCCTGCTTGCGCAGAGAAATGCCTCATGGCCCTCAAGGCTTTGGGTAGCACAGGAGATGCGATTGAAGTTTCACTGTATGAGTTAAGACACACAATACATGCACACATGCATGTGTGTGCACACATACAAAGAGCACACACACACACTATTACCACAACACTCTGTAGCCAGAAAGTATCTTCCAACTGCAGTTGTGTATGTTTTTTGGAAATGCAGAGGTCACGGGGAAGGGGACCGTTTCCTACAGATCTTTTGAGTGATCTTCCACTCCTGTCCTGTCCAGTGACGTTTTTCATTGTCCTCTGTAAATCCCATACTTATTCCACTCGATCGCACAAAAAGTACTTTTTTATGTTAACTACCAGTGTAGTTCCTTAATAGATCTCAAATCTGGGGTAATGTAACTAAATTGCTGTCAATTAGTTTTACTCAGACAGCTTCAAATTTGCTATATTTATAGGCTGCCCACGAGAGCCTCTGTCAAACCGCCTTGCTATGCCTGTTTAAAAGGAGACTTTCCCTTGAGCATCCAGTGATGAGCTCTCGCCAGAACGCGCAACGATCATTTACAAGTAATCACCGTATCCTGTTTGGAGACATTTTCCTAGCCAAGAGGCTAGAAGAAGCCTCCGTGGCTTTATTAGCTTAGCTAGTAAGCTCTCGACTGAAACCTAATCTAACTTTGAAACCTCAGCCCTCCATAGCAGCCTCTTTGTTATCAATGCCAATTTTCTCCTCTCTGAAACTAATCTCTGCAGCTACTCTGCTCCTGCTTCTAGGAGGTATATAAGAATAATGAAAAAGCAGATATAAAATTAAGATCTCTATTGTTCTTTTTAGTTGATTTAATTTTTTTTAAAAAATCACACATTTTGGCTATAGGTGTAGCTCAGTGATTGAGAGTTCACCTAGCATGTGTGAGACACTGAGTGTGAGTCCTAGTGCCACAGGAAAAAAATCACCAATTCAGATAAGCAAACAATATATCCATGAATATATTTTTGTATTAAAATATACCTCTACCAAGCATAACATTTAAATTATTTTAAAGACATACAAATGCATCTAAAACTTCCTAATTCTTAGTACCACATGCATTATTTCTTTCACCTGATTATAAATATTTTCTTAGGAAAAAATTTCCAGCATCACCCACAAAATTCCCAAGGCCTTTTCAGTTCAGTTCTTTCCCCACCTCCTTCAAATCAACTCAGCCTTCCTTACTAACAATGACACTCCCAAAACCGGTGACTGAGTGTTATTCAGTACCATGCTTGCCCTTGGCAGAAGCTTCCAGAAGGATTATTTTCCTTGGCAGACTGGTATTTTCAACAACTCTCATCAGCCTCATTTAACCTCGCTTGAGCCCGTTGCTCTGCAATCCCAGCTTTATCTCTACCTCCCTGAGGAGGTCCTGTTGCGGGGACTTCATGATAGCATTAGTGACTTTGTAAGAAAAGGAAAAGCAATCCAGGCTAGCTGCTTGCTGGTTTTTCCACACGATGCCCTCCACTACGTTGTGACGCAGTGTTAGGCCTTTGTTAGATGCGAATTAGACGCTGGTGCCATGCTCTTGGGCCTCCCAGTCTCCAGAGTCATTAGCCAAAATAAACTTCTATTCTTTATAAATTGTTAGACTCAAGTACTGTGTTATAACAGCAGAAAATGGGCGAAGACTAGCAACCTCAGGTTATAAGATGCTTTAGACAGCCTTCTACCAAATGGAGAGCTCGTATCTTCACCCACCTAGATCCAAATTCCACATGCATGCTCACTGTGTTCTGCGTGCCCCCTATATCAGCATAGTGAGATTGAAGATGCTCATTTTCCCCACAAATCCCCTCTCTCTAGTTTTGTTGGGGCCCTCAGGGCCCGAGAGCCTCAGCATTGCTGACCTTGGCCAAGTTCCTTTAAATCACATGTTGTTTTGCTTATTTACCGTTTGAACCATGTGAAATTCCAGGTGTTGCTTGTTTACTAAATTTAAGTCACCCGATATTTTGCTTGTTTTCCATTTGAAATTTGGATCAGGTGTGGAAACACTTGACTGTTAACTAATGGGAAGGCAAGGAGGGTATAAAAGGAAGGATGTAGATAATAAAGTGGCTTTTGCAGCATCCCTTGCAAGAGTCCAATATTCTTCAATCTGCACACTCCCTCTGGAGCTCCCATTGACTGACTGAGCAGGCTTGGTCTTAGTCTTCTCTCTGCCAGCCAACAGCTCTACTATTCCCTCAATTCTACTTTATTTCAGGCCAAAATTCTAGCAGTGCCTTAGATTCTTTGCATTCCCTAAGCTCCTAATCCAATTCCTGCACCTGCCACTCTACTCCAAGCCACCATTCTCTGGCCTGGTCTCCCTGCCTCTTCTCTTTCATGGTACCATCTATTCCTCAAGCACTAGGGAGATTTTCTTTTCCTTGGTAGTGCTGGAGATTGAGGCCAGGCCCCATGCGTGCTAGGCAAATACTTTACCACTGAGCTCTATCTCCAGCCCAGGGAGATCTTTTAAAATGTTTATCCTGCTTAAAACTCTCCAACTAATATCTAGCCCTTTGGAGCAAAATCCATGTTTCCTATTCCTTTACAATAGGAATTGTAAAGATGGTCTGGCTACTGCACCTCCTTCTCCTCTCTGTCCTTTCTGCCACCCTGCACCTGCCTGACTGTCCACTGCCCTGGGCTCAGAACTGACTAAGCTGTATGTCCTGAGCACCGTGGCTCAGCTTCTCACTCAGCTGTCGGCCAACACGCTGGCCCCGAGGCCGCCATAACCTCATCTCTGGAGGGAGCACCAGGCCCTTGCTTTTGTCCTTTGCCTCCTTGTTTGTATATTACTCAAGTGCACCTGCCTGACTTCTCTGGAATGGATGGTTGGTGAGAACAGGGGACTTCGTCTTCGCCAGCACAGCCCTTAAGTTTTAGCACAGTGCCTGAACCTTGCAGGGGTACATGAATTCGCATTGCAAATACAGAAGTACATACGGAAGTTTTGACCAAGGAAAATTGCTCTAAATAGGCTGGTAATGTGACATGAGATTCTCCATGTGTCATTTACTAAGCAACAATTGGGGGAGTAAACTGGATACCTTCATGCATTGTCTGACAGAATTCTTACTCTGTTCGGTCCTATAGTTTTTATTTGCCAGATATCCTTGGGCCAAGAGCCCAGTGACATATGGCTTGTCCACCACAGGGGGCAAAAAACAGCCCTTCCTTGTGCAGGTTTGCAAAGGCACACTGCGGGGAGCTGCCCTGCTCTATGGAGCACCAGGGTCCAGATGAGGAATCAAGGCAGGCATCCACGTTTACCAGTAGTGAGCTCCCCAACTGATACTGAGACAAAACTTGATTGATATGTTAACACGTTTGACAGAACCTGTCCAAACTGAGGCCTGATGTTATCTACTGCTAACACTTGGTGTTGACTTTGAATGCTTGACTTTGGGTGCTCCTTGAAGACTACTATCAGGAGTCACTGAATTATCTAGTCCTTCTGTTTATGCCAATGCCCTCCCCACCCCCCCACAATACCAAACTTCTGTGCCTAATACAATGGTGATTTAGCCTGTGGTCCCATGCAAGTAACGTGTACCATTGTTTGTCCACTGGTGGAAACAAGGATAGTGGAAGGAGCTCCCAGCTGTGAGTGAGAAGCAGCACTGTACTCTGGATGTAGAGGCTCCCAGAGCACCTGCGTGACACAGGCAGACAAAAAAGTAGTCACCGAGGCGTGGAGTAGGGGAGAGGAGAGAAGGAAAGAGAAAGAAGAAAGTCTCCATTTGTCGTTGCACTGCATTTTAACTTCTTTGCACAGACAGAAAGAAAATGCCACCACTAACGTCACACCGAGAGTCTCATGATCAAAGAGAAGGTACCATATACCAAGATAGATTATGCTTGGTACGCGGGCAGGTCAATACCACCAGCAAACAAACGGAAAAGCCTGGGCGGGTGCAATGAGCTTGCCTGTCTTTAAGCCAATGAGCTCTCAAAACGAAGCAAATGAAAATCACCAGACTAGTCAAATATGTTACCTTGGGATTACTTTTTAAAATAGGCTGGACGCAAGAAAACCTCTTTGGTCTTTTTGCTTTTTTTTGTCCTTTTTTACAGAGTTCTAGAAACACTGTCCCTTTCTGAAACACAGACACAAGTACGAGGCAGAGACTGCAGCATGCTTCGTCCACCACTAATTGGGAACTATGCCACAGGGACCTGGGAACACTCCCGGAGAGGACTACCAGTGGTTCTGATCCAAGAAGTGACCTGGTTTCTAACCCCTTCTCAACACTACATGCATTAAATACGATTATTTTTTGAGTATTATGCATTTGACCACAAGAAGCATCACTCTGGGATGCTGATAAAGGAAACCTAAAGTTTGACCCCACCCACGGCAGTTCAGTACCTTAGAGAGATCTTGTCTCAAAAAGAGCAAGGATGTGGAAGTAGCTCAGTTGAACCCCCAGTACCAGGCCCCCAAAGTCAAATATGCGTTGAGAAAAGTCACGGACAACTCTAAACCTGAAGGAGGACAGCAGCTTTACTGTAGCCTGAAGAAGTCCACGTGGGAAGAGAAGCAAGGCAGCCACGAGAGGCTCATTTCCCAACCTACGCCCCCCAGGAAGCTGGTGGCCCATAGCACAACTCGGGCTCAGAGATCGAGCGGACCCTCAATCTCAGAGCTCTGCTGACTTGTAAAAATGTGTTCCAACACATGGCAAACATGACTTAACCTAAGAGTAATGCTTTAAAACAAATTTCATAACATCTGCCATGTCATTTGAAAGCAATACCTTCTGTTTCCACAGAACTTAAACACAGCTTTGTTTTTAAAAGCTAAATTTCATAGGTCTGTCTTCAGCCATGTGGGATATTCACTCTGGCAATAAAAGCCTTCTAGAAGGAGAGAAAAAAAAAAAGACTTCACATGTCTTAGCATGGGCTTACACTCAAAATCAGTTTGTCTCACAGGAATAAAGAAAGTAGTTGTTCAGTAAATCATGAAATAAAATGCATTTCTACAAGAAGTCTGACAGAGGGTAGTTAAAAATGGACCAAATGTGTGTTTGCGTGTGTGTGTGTGTGTGTGTGTGTGTGTGTGTGTGTGTGTTTGCGCGCGCGTGCTTGTGCACACGTGCGTGCGTGTGTGTGTGTAGATCTGTTGGTCATTGAAAGTACAAACATGTATCATGGAGAAAAACAACTGGATTCATTTTCCTAATACATCAATGGAGGATATTTAATTAGGATACAATCCTACTATTGAATATAGAAATTATTAAGAGATCTTAAGTGAAATGAAAATCTTTCTATCCATCTGATATTTATTACAGGTATCTGTTAGAAAATTAAAAATATACAAAAGTTGAAAAAAATCTCTCTCCACTGCCAGGCACTGATGTCACTCTGCAGTTCCAAGATGCCCTTTGGATACCAAAATCCAAGGATGCCCAAGTCCTTTATGTAAAATGGAGTAGTGTTCACACAGAACCTGTTCACATCTTCTGATACACTTTACTTCACCTCTAGATGCCTTACATAGATAAAATATAATGTAAATGTTGTGGAAATAGTTATTTTACTACACTGCTTAGAGTTTCATAACGAGAAGAGTCTACAGATATTCAGTACAGATGCGATTTTTACTTTTCCAAATATTTTTGCTCTGTGAAAGGGTGAATCTGTGGATGGGGAGATTGGTGGGTGTAGATGTAGAGGTAACTATAAATATAGCATGACATACACGTTTGGAAATTGTTAACTTTTAGCTGGAACTTTCAGTGGAGATGATGTAGAGAATAATAAAAAATAAATGACTGAGGAAAGAATCCTTCAGACCAGTCACATGTAAGGGACAGGTGACAAAGGAGGGTAAACCAATGAAATATTAATGAAGTATCTGTCAGGTGGAGCTGTTCCTAGGGAAGAATTATGTTTCGGAAGCAAAAGGCAGAATTTCTAGAAGGAATGGATGGTCACGAAAGTAACGGCTACAAGGATATCAATCATCATAAACTAAAGAAGATGCCGCTACACTTAGGAGGGAGAAGGGAGACCCGACATGCCACCCAACAGGAAAGGAGCTCAGTTTTGCACGAAGATCAGCATCAAGCCACAGGTAATGGTTTTTCCTCATTAACCCAATCTCAGGCCTCAAGAAACTGTGAACAGACTTGTGATCAGACCACAATGTTTTGTTTTAGCAGTAGAATTATGTCTTAAAGTCAAAGTCAAGGAACAGAGAAAAATACAGTGATTTAAATAAAATGTATACAGCCCTCTATTCTAGGGAACTTTGACTTTTCTAATATCATAAAATCTTTCGTTTAAACAATGTAAATTTTATATGTGAAAAAGGTGGCCAAACAAATTTAATAGCAACTAATAGACATTGGTCTCTGGAAATGGGGAAGATCAGGACTAAAGCAACAGCAACAAAGATAGTGAAGCAAATGAATTATTGTCTGAAGACAGAAAATAACAGGTATGTCTTTCTTAGCAGAGATTGTAAAAAATGAAATCTTACACTTTCCTGCCACAGTTATCGATGTGCGATAGAGAAAAGAATAAAAGCTTTGGTAAGGCAAAGAAGAGAAAGACAGTATTTTTACATCAACGTAAGTAAGAGAAAACATTTTTTACTCATTCCATTGTAATTTCCGTCTACACACAGTGGCCCGATGGAGTCAACCCTGCGACCTTTTCTCCCCCACCTGCTGAGACACCCAGCCGGAAATGTGGGCACTCTGTGTGCTGCTTCTGCGCTGCAAGCTGCACCAGCACCCCGATCACTCCGCACACAAAGCACAAACGCTGCTGAGGCCTCTTCTGCTTTTGCTTTCCCTGAATTTGATACAAATTTTTTTCCTCATCAACACGTTTTGTACAAAATATTCATGGCATCTTTTAGATAGAGTTCTTTGTTTTTTACCTACATGTCACCTCCCTTTCCCCTTCTCACCTTCTCAACCCCACCTTTCCCTTTCCTGTTCCATAGAGTCCATCCTCTTACTTTCCTCCATATCTCTCACATTGCTCATGGTTTGGTTTTCTCACATTAGAGAAACCATATGATATTTAACTTTCTGGGTCTGATTCATGTCATTGCGCATAATTGTCACAAGGTGCATCCATTTTCCTACACATGACTTCAATTTATCATTCTTAATGGCAAGTAATACTCCACTGAGTATATATACTGCATCTTCTTTATCCAGTTACCTGTACTCAGGCATATTGGCTTCTTCCATGATTTGGCTGTTACAAATTGTGCTGCTTTAAACATGGGCATGCATGTATGCTGTAATATGACGACTTAACTCTTTTGGGAAGATACTCAGAAGACGTGGAGCTGGGTCAAATGGAATGTTGATGTTCAGTTTTCTGAGGAATCTCCATGCTGCTGTCCATAGTGGTTGTGCCATTTTACAGTCCCAGCAGCAATGTAGGAAGGTTCCTTTTCCCCCACAGCCTCACCAGCATTTGTTGTTTTAGATAAAGTACTTTAATGATTAAAAACTGTAATGCTGTTAAATCCTCAGTTGGGACACTGCCTCTATTCTAAACTAACATTCCAAGACAAGGGGTTTTCTTATGGTTTAAGGTCATTTTACTTTTGTGAATAAAAAGCAAGACTCGAAGGCAATCACTGTACCGTGTCTAATTGACTTACCCTACTCTTGGCGGACAGGTAGCCCTTCATCAGCCCTGCTAGTGTTATTGCTTGCTGGGTTCTCCAGAGTCTATTCATTTTCTCATCTCTCTACACACTCCTCCTCTTCTTCCTCTTCTCTCTCTCTCTCTCTCTTTCTTTCTTCCTCTCTTTCTTTTCATGATTCTGGAGACCAAGTCCAGTGCTGTGTACATGTCAGGTACACATTATATCACTGGGATCCATCCTTAGTACCCCCTTTTTAATGTAGGGTCTCAGCCAGTTGCCCAGGCGGGCCTCAAACTTGTGACCTTCCTGCCTCAGCTTCCTGAGTGCTGGGATTACATACACAATCACCCCTGGCTCTCAGCCCCTTTACACACTCTTGAAGGGCAGGCAGTACCATTTACTTCTATGGCCTTAAATATCACTCAAATGGTAACAACTTTCAAGTGTAGATGTCGAAATAATTCTTTTTTTTATTCTTTTTATTTGAGACAGGGTCTTGCTCTGTAGCCCAGGCTGGTACTGAGCTCACTGGTGTAGCCCAGGCTGGCCTTGGACTCAGGCCAATCTGGCTGCCTCAGCCTACCTAGTACTGGGATTACAGGCAGCACCACCAAGCCCTGCTTTATGTGGTGCTGGGGAATTGAACTTACGTCCTTGCAGTTGCAAGGCAAGCACTTTAACCACTGTGCCATTCCTTCAGCCCCATAGGCGCTAAAATAATTTTTAGATTATTTATTGCATAAGTAGCTAAGTGAAGCATTTATTCAAAAATATTCCATTGGGATTCAAAAGCATATTGATACGTTTATTATTGGTTGGTTTTTAAAAAAAAAAAACTGAGAATACCCAACGGACAAAGCAAAACTTCACCAAAAGAATTATTAGAGATGGGAGGGAACAGGAGACAGACTTGTGGAAAGGTAGCAGGGATGTGGGAGGTGGAGGGGAAGATGCTGTGGTATGTATGCACACCGATCTCCAGCAGTCTCTCAGGTCTAATAGAACTAGTGTACATCACAGATTCTTACTAATACTAATACTACTGTTGGAAAAGAGACCACTAGAAGCTCAGCAGCTCGGTGGATGGAGGCGAAGAAAGCTTCACTGCCTGCCTCTCTTCCTCTGATCTTCATTTATAATTAATAAAAGCTACTAAAGAAGCTCGTCCTTCCATCATATTCTTACTGTAATTTTTTTTATCTTAGTCCAATACGCATACATAGAGTGTGCTGACTGTATCATGTATCTCAGATGATGTTTCCTTTTCACAAAGTAACTGTGGATGTAACGTTCAGTAGCAAAACCCTGCAAGCACAGCGAACACTTCCTTGTGCCCTTCCACCAGGCATAACCCCTACCCTGCCTTCCCACCCCACCATGCAGGTTTGCTAGCTCTGGAACTTCTTGTGAGTGAATCGCCCAGCATGGGTGTCCGTGGAGACGTTTTGGTCACCGCAGAGCCCACACTCGTGTAAGTAAGGCAATGTGCTCCCGGGCTGTAGCTGAACGGCTGTCATCAGTGTGCTGTGCTGATTAGTCTTTTCCTTACAAATAGGATGCTAAAATGAACACCCTGCAGTACTATGTCCGCTGATGAGACCATAAAGGGCTGGAAATTGAAATGCCTCCTCCTGTTCATCTCACAACTTTCCAACTTGATGATCCCTCTGGAAAAGGTTTTTCTATAACAGCTTACAACAGCACAGGGAGATTCCAGGCTGCCACTTAGGGCAGCCTTCCTGGGAGCCACAGGCAGTGTCATGGCCTTCAGACCGAGCCCCCTGAGGCCCCTCTTTCACGGCTATGGTGTCCAGCCATGTGCAGCATGCAAGGCCACATGTGAAGGCAGCTGTGCTTCACACCTCAAGTCTGGAGTTAGTGACCTGTTCACTAAATGAGAACTATTCTTGCAGATGCAGCCTAGCACAGAAAAGCCAGTGTGGAGGTGGCATCTGGCACAGTGGCCCACAGGCCTCTCCTATGTACAGAAACACACAAAGCATATGTGGTCAGGCCCAGCAAGGCTGCACACCGTCTCCACACTGAGGATCTTCCAGAACAGGAGCTAATGTAGATTTACGACTTAATCCCAACAACAAATACTTCATTCCAACATCGACAATCTCACATTCCAACTGTTAGGGGGAGTAACTGCCATATTAGGTAATTAGGAAAACTTAATGCCATTACTGATTAGTAATAAATATATATAAATATACACTTTATGTAAGAGTTGCTATAACACTGCCTGCCAACTTAAGAACCAGCTACTGTTAACAATCTGAGAGGGAAAAAAAAATGTCTTCAACCAGCTGCAACTAGAAAACAATGAAGTTTCAGCAGAAGCAGCCAGCAACACCCTGCTGGAAGCACACTGTCTTTAGTCAGTTATTAACACGCCTCTGTCAGAAAGTTTTATTCAGTTTGTCACTGCAAATTTTCACTCACAATTCCTTTCATTTTCTTTTAAAGTCCCTTCCTTCTACAGGAGTCCTGGCTATTACAAGTTAATATCAGATTACTGACGGCCCTAGACTTGTGTCAGTTTAGGTAAATAAACACATCTTTAAGGCATAATGCATGAAAACACCTCCATGGCTGCGTAAAGGCCAACTCTAAGAGTATAAGCGTCCTGCCTCCACAAATAATTCTGCTCTTATCAGATTCTCCTCCTATCAGGCCAAGACTCTTTAATTCTAAGAAAAAAAATCCCAAGACTTCAGAATTAATGGGAAAAAAGGAATAATCAGAAACAGTGGGATGTGGAGATTCTCTGCTCAGGACCAATCCGTTTCAGTCTGTTGGTGGCTCTACCACCAGGTGCCTTCTGCCTGTCCATGTACTGGGATGGGGTGGGGGGGGGGCACGGAGGGAGGGAGAAGCAGTATTTCTCTGCTACCAGACCCAGTATTGAGCCTTCATGGCCATCTTTTAATAAGTGTGCCAGTTATGCCAGATAGAGGAATGAAAGGAGAAAGGGACTGGATCAGGAAAAGGGACACAGGAAGTGAAGAAAGGAGACTGGCCCTGAAGTTGTGGAAAAAGGTGCTTCCTTGGCAAAGTAGGAGGAAGTGGATGTGAGCATGGATATCCTTGCTGCAAAGTGATATCCCAGGAAGGCCCATAGGCAAGGGCCAAGTCTTTCTGTACCTACGGAAAGTTCTCTTGCTCCCCATACACTCAATAGTCAGCAGAGGCAGGTAGAAGGAACAAGAGTTAATATTAATGGAGAGGAAGAACGGGCCTTGTATCCATCAATATCCCACTACCACAACTGAGTATCTGGGCTAAATAACACATGAAGAGAGAGCTTTACGTAGTTCAGTTTTGGAGGGTGAAAGTGCAGGATCTACTGGGTCCACATGCTTTACCTCTGGGGATGGCTCCACGGAGGGTAACACTACACCGGCAGGAGTGTATGGAAAGGAGACCACATGGCAACTCAAGTTTTGCTCTTTCCTATCAATCCTCTTGCAAGACCTAATCAGGGTCTCCCAAGAGCTACATTAATTCCTGCTGAGGGCAGTGCTCCAATAAGCCAATTGCTTCCTACTAGACACCTTGTTGAAAGTCCCTCTACCTCTTCATATCATTGGCCCAGAGATCAAGCTTCCAGGCTACAAATGGTTAGGGGACACATCAACAACCATACTCAAACTACTGCCTACTTAATGGATCTAGAGAAGCCAAGAGATTGAGTTCAGTGGGTGAAACAGAAATGGAAACAGTAAAACAAATTAGCTTCTGCTCACTCAGTTGCTCGGATTTGGGACTTTTTCCTCAAACACTGATTATCAGATTGGGCCAGGATGGTCTCAGCCCTAGGTAGAAATAAGAGCCGCTCAAAGCAGCCAGGAAAGTCTGTATTGAGGAAAGATCAATAGAGAGAGGTATGCATCCTGACCGAGCTCAGGTGGTCAGGGTATCGAACTGCTGTGTCTTAGTTGAGTAATCCCAGCTATGGGAGGCTTAGGTACAAGGGCTACAAGTCCGAGGCCAGCCCGGGCAATTTCGTGAGACTCTTCTGTCTCAAAATGAAATTGTATAAAGGGGCCAAGGGTAGCTCAGTGGTAGAATCCTCGTCTAGCAGGAGGCCTTGTGTTTGCCTTGAGTACTGAAAAACAAATAACCTCCAAATCTCCCCGATCTTTCCAAGGAAGTAAATGTGAAGCACAAAACAAAGCTTTGATTCTGATTCTTGAATTATCTTTTGCCATTTCCCACTGCTCACTTTCTGATAGTCTATTAAGAAGCAAAGAAAGCTGGAAGACACCAGCAAGAACTGAGGGGGCAGAAACACAGAGGACCTTCATTATACACCACGAAATTGGACCCTAAATATTTGGAAGTTGGTCATGCAAGTAGTGAGTGACAGAATGAAATCTTAACCTTCCTGTTCCCCCAACATCATACAGCTGCTATCCTAAATTCCACAGGGTTAGAGGGACGTGCTACATGTCCTGAGCACTGCTGTGATGAAGAAGAAGGCAGAGCCCAATGTGACTTCAATACGTCCTGGTGTCTGCTGACTCTTCCAAGGGTAGACACTCATAGGAGGCAAAACTGAAGAGACCCCCTGTCCCACCATTCTCTCAAGATGTCACTGCAAGTGAGGAATGTGGAGGGAGGGCTGGATGGATACACTTGACCCTGTTCTCACCTTCTAGCCTCCCTGGACCTCCCTTCCTTTTGAAGTGATGGCCATGAGTACAACAAGGGTGAAATCACTGAAGAACCAAAAAGCTTCACTCCGTTCCCGACTATCCTCAGCCAGCTCCCCCCACCTCCATCCATCCACCCAGGGCCTCACACATACTTGACAAGTGCTCTACTGGTGAGCTACTGGCCCAGCCATCAGCCTGATTTTAAATAGTTTTCCCTAAGCTTCAAGCGGCCTCCTGTCCACCCATAGGTCCATGGGAAACACACGTGGACCTCATCAGCATCAGTGAGTGTCCCATGTACTTGGGAAGACTGTGAAGTGCTCTTTCTCCAGCCCTACCTGAGGCACTTTTAGGGAAAGGCTTCCCCAGTCACACGAAGGAGCTGAGAAAAGGGCGAGAGATAAGTAGACTCCACTGTCTCCCAGACTTCCATTCTGGCCGGAACTTGCCTCTGCTTCTCCCATAAAACCCACATGAGCTAAGGGAGTAAGGACACTGGCTGTCAGCATGCAAGAGGGTTGGATTCGCGCCCTTTGAGGGCCTATTCCCCACCAGTCTCTTCTCTCAAACGGCTAACAACCCAGTGGGTGAGAGACCTGTACACACACCAGCCTGTAACAATAACCATGATGATGACAACAAGCCTTCCATAATGAGATCACAGCAGGCCTAAGCGCACAAAGGAGGCAAGTGGCGTGTTGGGAGGCAGGGTCGGACAGCAATACGGAGATAAGCCGCTGCTGGCTGCTCTCTGAGGGCCTGGAGACAGCCCGTGGGCAGATCCAGCCTCCCAGCCTATCCGTGCGGCCACGTGTGGGTCTCCTAACTTCCACAGTGACTAAGCTTTTTGTGTGGAGTTAGGAATTATAGTATGATTAAATATAAAAATCATTCAATAAAGTGTCTGATAGCACTTGGATAGCTATCAGGCTATTGCCACCAATACACCGTCACCGTAAGGCACAGAGGCATTGAGGGAAACTTGCTAGATGAAATTAAAGAACATGACTATATTTTATAAATGTTCTACCAGTGAGTAGGGTCGAGGGGCCTCCATGGCTAACATTTACATTGGAAAACAGACATCACTTTAGAATGATAGTTGACAAGCTTCTAAAAACGATAGTACAAACAAAACTATCTTCTACTGGTTAAGCTAGCCTCTTTGCCTCACATTCCACGTGGGTTTTAATAAATATTAGTTGGTCATGATTTCTTGGCCCTCAAAAGTTAATAAACATGAAGAGCCAAAAATTAAATGTATAAATATTTTACAGATTTGTGGCACAGTAAATTTGCCAATGTATAGAATTAATTTTCTCCATTTTCTTCTTGTCTCGGTTCTGCAGGAGAAGGTGGATGTGACCAGGGTATTTATCTGGAAGGGCTGCCAAGCTGCGGATGACCAAGGCACAGCCCTACACATTTTAACCCCTGTGAAACCTGATCCATATTTTTTTTTTTTTGAAAAAGAGAAGGAAACAGTCGAGTAAGCTTAATCTTTTCAAATAATAAAGATTTTATCTGCACTAGGGCAGCTTTTCCAGACCCACCGCGTTTGGCCCCTCGCTCTGCATCTAAAGCCTCCCTAATGCGATAACGACACCACCTTTGCCATCATTATCTCGTGGCTGCAGTGCTCCCCGCGCGGTGTGGAATCGGCTTCGTGTCCACTGGCCCCTGCATTCCTGCCTCAACTCTGCAGGAAATAGAGCTGCTGCAGCTGCCAGCGTTTATTTACACACATTCCTGCCTCAAATTGAATTAATGAGCATAATTTAACTCAGGCAATGTCCTTCCTGCCCCTCCTTTCTCTCTGCCCCACCACTGGCCTGCATTCTTCCTCACACCCTCCAGTGGTAGCCTTCCTGGAGTGGGCTCAGGCATGTTGATGGAATGGCATGTGGCTCATGCCTCTCTACATGCAATGTTCTAAGAATTAGCTAGGAATGTAGCTAAAAATCAAGATTCTAAACTGGGTGCTTTGTGCTTGTAATCCCAGCACATTGAGAAGTTCAGGCAGGATAATCACAAATTGAGTCCAGCCTGGGCAACACAGTGACACACACACACACACACACACACACACACACACACACACGTGTGCACTAATGATAGCCTATGAGTTCTGGCTTGTCTTTGGGATCCTGGAATATGACAGAGCTGATGCTGCTCATCTCGGGATCGCCCAGGGAGTAGCAGGGGCTCCCGAAGAAGCCACTATGGGGATAAAATAAGCAATGTCCTTGATGAATAACAAAACAAGCAATGGCCAATTCTGCCTTTCTGATCAGAAGGTGACGCAATGACGCGATGAAAGTAACCTGTCCCACGGTATCTGTGCGGCAAGTAGGGGGAGGTCAGTTCCAAGAACCCCACAGGGGCCAGAACCAAGCACTCATGGTATAATTCAACATAGAATGTGCACAGAACCTGTAAATTTCATGAACATCTAGGTGACTTGTAATACCTAATGCAATACAAATAACACATTAGTAGCTATTAGAGTATTGTTCAAGAAATAATAGCAAGAAAAGTCTGCAGATGTTCAATGCAGATACTTTTTCTCTAAATATTTGCAGTCTGTGGTGCTCAAGCAAATCCCTGGATGCAGAACCCACAGATACGCAGGGCCGGTTGTATATGGAAAGTATCTTTCTCTCCACAGGGGATGTATGTATACTGTCTACCTTTACTATACGCATAAAAAACACAGAAAAGTCAGACCGAAAGTCCTTTTAACCCCTAAACACAGTCCTACACAAATTCCAAAGCCTAGGAGCTCAGAAAAGCGTGGAACAGGAATGCTGGGACCCTTAACTTTTACACAAAAAGCTAAAGTAGCCCCACATGAGAAATTTCAGCGTGGATGTGGTTAGATGCAGGAGGTCTGTTTATTGCATTGGGCAGACCAATGAGGAATTTCCTGCCTGCTATGCCAAAGTCGGAGTGCAGTAACTTTCTCTGAAGTCTGCACAATGAAACCAGCAGATCTCCTGTGTATTAACACACTGTATACCTTTGCTAGTTATCCCTGGCAAAAATCCTTCCACATTCTACCAAGTGTGGAAAAGAATTAAAAAGAAGGAAGAAAGCAAAAAAGTTCTACTGAAACAAAAAAGAAAGTAAAATAATATACTTGAAAACGTGTGTCAATGTGTGGATTTTGTTCTTCCCTGGAAACAAACACATAATACCTCCAGCAATAAGTATCCTAGCGTTGTTCCTAAAACTCTTTGCGTGGGTCCACCCAAACTCAGTCTTTGGCTGCTTCAATAGAGAAAGGCTATCATGTTGAATTTTTCACAGAAAAGTAGATTTGGAGAATTTTTTTTTGAGGAAAGATTGAATGTATCATGAAACATATTTCATCAAGAAACAAGTAAAATGAACCCACCTCTTTACCCAAACCACAAAGCCTGGAAATTCCTTCACTGGAAAAGTTGGCTGCTTCTGTTGAAGAGATTAACATGCTGAATAGCTTTGGGGGCACAAAAAGATAGAGCTTGTCTTTTCCATTTAGGAGTACATAACTTGTAACAATAAATAGTAGCTCCTGGGAATGGAAAAATGGTGGTTTATCAATATAATTTCCTTACTATAAGGTTTTCCCAGCAGATTTACATGAACTGACTTAAATATATTCTAGTAAGAGAAACACAATACTAGTGCTAGAAATACATAGTGCTAGAAAAACAAATTTTATCTCAGACTTTTAGGTACCCCTTAAGGCATCACTGTAAGGCTGGAGAGCAATTTCCCTCGGTTACAGTAAATCATTCTCTTAAATTGAAACTACCAGTATTAATTATGAAGGAATGCTAATCACAATCCCTCCTCAGCTGTTGCTCCCAACTTGGTAACACCTGAGAAAATAAAGATTACACTTTGGAATCTGATGAGATACTTGGCTACTTTATAAAAATCAAGTTTGTCAAGAGGCAGTCCTTCATAATTAACTGTTTGCTCTTCCTGAAGCAAAAGAAAATTATCACTCAAATTGCTTAGGCATAAAAAAACTATGGATACTTAGATTTCCGATTTTAGTATCAAAATCTCACCGCTATCCTTCTTCCCAAAACAAGCCATCCCATGGACAATCCTGTGTCCCCCGGCTTTCACTCAGGAAGCCACCACTTCTTTGTCATCTACTTTTTCTAAGCGTACCAAGGTCTATTCTGATTTTCACCAACCGCCAGTTCCTTTAGGTTTTCTCAAATGAACAATTCTTGCTTTGTCTGTGCGCATCACTCATTTTTTTTTTTTCTTGAAACTGCATTTCTTGAACTTTCCTTGGTCACTTACTGAGTCAAACAAAATTGTCTTCTTATTGGGACTCTTTATTCCCCATATAGAAGTCAAATGGAAGAGACTTTTTCCTCCTGTTATTTACAAGAGAATGTGATCATTCTTCCTGAAACACACCTGGGCCAGTTCAAATAATACTAGAAGAATCATACCAAATGAAAACAGCTAGTACACGTCTGTCCACTGTTCCTGCCCACACTGGGAACCTCAAGGACTGTCGCCCGTGGAGTGCCCACCACCCATCACCAGCTGAGGTACATACCGTAGGCAGTACTGCCAGGTTGTGTCCTAGTCAGGCAGTCTAGGTCATTCCTTGGACTCTATCAGTCTTTTACACCTGGTTCTCCAGCCCTTCCATGTGTCCTTATGACTATACAGTAAACTTCTATGTTTTCTTTTTTGTTTAGTAAGTCAATATCAAGTTTTGTTTTCACTATAATAAGGATCCTGATTGGCATGGTTAATAAAGCTTAGCATAATTAGGCTATACCTCCAAACGGGTGGGTCAAGGCAATGCCTAGCAGAGCATCCTAATCCACTCAGCATCTTTCATTTAGTGCCATTTGTAGAGATACCTTCCTGGATATTTCACAAAAAGTGTCTCAAAAAGAGACACCAGTGGAGAGTATGAATTCAGTTTCAATATACCATTTTGTGGAAACACATCACCTAAAAGACAGCATCCAGAGTCCTGATTGTGGCTTTCTTCAAAGTTTTGTTCCCAGTGCTAAATGCTCTCTCCTCTCCCTGTCATTTCAATATAACTTTGAGACCACGTGCATTTGCAGACTGGCAGGACAATGCTATCAGTGCCCCAACACAGAGACACATAAGGTGCCTGCCGAAGCCAGGGTTAATGAGATTGGGCTGCTGTCTGGATGAGACTGATGAGGAAAAGGGGCAAGATGGCTTGAGTTTTCTGCAAGTGAGACTGGGGAGTGGGTGGCATGGGGCAAAGAGGGACAGACTGGGGTGACAGGAGGGGGCAGATATTTTGGATGTTCAGAGGCAGAGGTGCTGGAAGGCTATTCTCATGAGGAGACAACATGGAGTTAGTGACAGGCAAGTTATTCAGAATCACTTGATGGTTATTATCCTGTAATGTTAGTTATTAGTTTTTGGAATGAACTATTCAACAAGTATAGTTACCCAGCATGTCTGGAAAGCCCAAGGGGTGATTGCTGATTATGGGGCTTAACTGGTTTTTATATCCTCACCCTGCCCTTGTGCCCAGGTCATCTGTCCTCTTCTTACATGATTCTAGGACTGCCTTCTGCATGTAGCAAAGGAGGATGTCCATGAGAAGTTTCCTATCTACAGGGGACATTTGAAACATTTTTATTCAATGCCAGGTGGAAGGGAATGGTTAAATTGTGAACTTCATTTACAATCTATTTAGAAAATCAGTTATTTTCTTGGGCAATATTCTAAGATTGACATGCATTTCAGGCTTCTGCAAACACTGGAGGCTCTGTCAGGAAGCCACTAGAAAAGGAGCATTTCTGGAGGGGGGGAGGGGAGGGAAGGGGGAGGGACAGAAGGAGAGTGGGAAAGCCCTTGTCACCTTGACAAGATACATATGTGCACAAAATGTTCAACTCCATTGTAAACCTTAAATTTTGCACATATAATATCAATAAAATGGGAAAAAAAGAAAAAGAAAAGGAGCATTTCTGGTGTTAGCAACTAAACACCATAAGTAATATCCTCAATGAGTCCTCCTTGGACAGAGCTACTTTTCAAGTGATGTCTGGATGCTCAGGACCTTATAAAATGACTAGAATTCATGGTGATTTTGGTAGTAAACAGCTTGAGTTGGGCATTGTAGTTTGGACCTGGAATGTCCCCTGGAAGTCTCATGTATTTGAATGTTATGGATTGTCTATAGAACCATGTGCTTTTAGGAGATGGGAGCCTGGTCTGGAGAGGTGGATTATGGGTGTGTGGTGGAAGACAGACTTGTGATAGATTATAGATTACAGCTGAGTGGTAAAATAGGGGCCTGCTGCAGATTACAGTTGTGTGGCATAGTACTGTGTATGAGACCCAGGAAGAGCAAAACACTGAAGCTAAACCTAGAAGGGGCAGATCACTGGGACAGGACATGGGAGGATATATGCTATTCCCTCCCTTCCTCCTTAGCTGTGTTCTGCCATGCTGTGAAGAGCTCAGGCTCTAGCCCCAGCCCTACTATGTGTTTCTATCATTGTAAGTCACCTGCCCACTTGTGAATGGATTGTGACCTTCTGAAACTGTGAGCTCAAATAAACTCTTCCTCCGTTAAAGTTGTGGATGTCAGGTATTGAGTCACAGCAATGAGAAAATAGTCAAGAAAAGGGGTCTCTTGGCAAAACTAGACTTACTTAAAAATTTCAACCAAAATTGAAATGTAAGATGCCATGGAAGTGTACAGAGGTCTCAAAATGCACTTGCTTTAAGGAGTGTGTATGTATGTGTCAGGGGTAGGGGGTAGGTGCCCTGAAATAGAATCAGAATTAGAAGAAGTAGGGAAGCCAAGGACAGAGGGTATCTGTAGGATAAATAATTGAGAATCAAGTTTGAAGAAGGCAGAATGCATGTTATACGAACTCATATAAGCAACACTGAAAGAAATGGAAAGTGAAGTGATATGAGGAGTTCACAAATAACATAGCTTTTCTTATTCAAAGTTGAATGTGTGCATAATCTTACTTGCAGATTCCATGACCTTTTACATAGAAGACCTCAAAAACTCAACCAGATGCTCTTAGAAGCAATAAATAAATTCACAAAGCAGCAGAATACAAAATCAATACACAAAAACCAATACCATTCCTGTACACCAACAATGCACCCACTGAGAAAGAAGTCAGGAAAATAATCCTGCTCATGGTAGCTTCAAAAACATTTAAATGCCTACAAATTAACCTAACCAAGAAGTGAAGATCTCTCTAATGAAGACTATGTTACTCTAAAAAAAGAAAGACTTCCCCTGTTCCTGGTTAGACAGAGCCAATATTGTCAAAATGGCTGTATTAACACATGGTTCAATCAAAAAACATTCAGCATTCTTCACAGATCTAGAAAAAAAATACTCTTAAAATTCATGTGGAATCAAAAGAGACCCAGAATAGCCAAAGCAATCCTAAGCAACAAAAGTAAAGCAGGAGGCATTACAATCCCAGATTTGAAGTTATACTACAAAGTTATTGTGGTAAAAGCAACATAGTACTGAGCCAAAAATAGACATGTCGATTAATGTACTATAAGTGAAGATGCAGAAATAAACACAAGCACCTTCAGCCACCTGATTTTTTGACAAATGGTCAAAAACATCTGCTGAAGAAAAAAGTTTTTCTTTTTTTTAACAAATGGGAAAACTGTTTATATAAATGCAGAAGAAGAAATCTAGACCTATATCTTTCACACTGTACTAAAATCAAATAGAAGTAGATTAAAGAGCTAGACATTAAAACAGACACACTGAATCGGCTGGAATTAAAACAGGTAAAACCCTTGAAGCCATATGCATGGGCAAAAACGTTTTTACACCAACGGTCAACAAATAAGATTTCATTAAATTAAAAAGCTTTTTCACAGCAAAGGAAACAACGAACAGAATGAATATACAATCTACAGAATGGGAAATAGTTTTCCTTTCTTTCTTTCTTTCCTTTTTTTTTTGCTCTCTACTCTTTGGACAAAGGACTAGTATCTGGAATCTGCAAAGAACTAAATAAATTAGACCCCTGAAAATAAAAACCCAATCAAAAAGAGGGCAACCAAAGTGAAGAGACACTTCTCAAAAGGAGAGTTACAAATAGCCAATAAGATAAAAATACGGATAGCATCTCTAGCTATTTAATAAACGCAAATCAAACAACACCAAAATTCCACCATTTGCCAGAAAGAAGGACCATCAAGAATTCAACAAATAATAAATGCTGTCAATGTTGTGGGGAAAAATGAACTTTTTAAACTGTTGGTAGAAATGTAAATTAGTACAAACACTAAGGAAATTAACATAGAGATTCCTCAGAAAACTAAAAATAGAAATTCAGTCAGGGGGCTGGAGGACTGGCTCAGCAGTTAAAGTGCTTGCCTACTAAGCAGTAAGTCAAGTGCTAAGTACCGGAGTTCAATTCCCCAGCAGCACCTAAACCAAGCATGGTGGCACATGCCTGTAATCCCATAACTCAAGAGGATGAGACAGGAGGATTGCAGTGAGTCCAAGGCCAGCTTGGGCTCTACAGTGAGTTCTGGACCAGCCTGGGCCACAGAATGAGACCTTGTCTCAAAAAAAATTAAATAAAAAAGAAATTCAGTCAGACTTACTTATATCTCTTCTAAGTATCTTTTTGAGAAAGTTCGACACCATATTATCCATGTATACAGCAGCACAATTTATTTGAAACAGCTAAATTTGAAAGCAGCTTATATTTTTATCAGTAGATGAATGAAGAAAATATATATTTACACAATAGACATAAAGAAGGATAAATCCGAGTCATCTGTAGGAAAGTGAATGCATCTCAAGACCATGATACTAAATGAAATAAGATGGACATAGAAGGTTAAATTACACCTCATTTCTCTTATCTGAGAAGCCTGGCCAGGCTCAGGGGTACAGGCCTGTAATCCCAGCACTCTGGGAGGCTAGGGCAGGAAGATCTCAAGTTCAAGCCCAACCAGGGCAATTTAGAAAGATCTTTTTTCAAAGATCAAAAGAAATTAAAACGGGCTTGATCTCTAGTACCACACACACACACACACACACACACAATTATAAACAATTTAAAGAGAAATATAAAAGGATAATAGGAAGTAGATAGGTTAACTTTGCAGAGCTAGAAAGGGAATCTGGTGTCGGGGGCAGGGGAAAATACAGATGATGAGTAGGAGGTGAGTGTAACATGATTATTCTGTATCACAAACACATACCAATAAAAAACCCCAAGTTTAGATATTTATGTTTAAAGCTTATTACATTCTCCTTGAATTTTAAAGAATAAAAGTGGTAGTTTCTCTAGAACAGCTGGCTTCCAATTACAACTCTTGATAACAATAGCTTTTAACTCTAGCTATTGCATTAAGAACACGGAGGAACAGAATATTCCCCCGTTTTTAGGTGTTTTTTTTTTTTTTTTGAGGCAGGGAGGAAGGAGGGTACAGAAGAAGAGGGCCCTGAAATGTTGTCTAGTAGGTAAGATGATATAAACTAAAAAGACTGTAGGAAAAGATTGATTCAGATCACTCTCGTGTTGGATGAGACACCACCGCGTCACACTTATGCCTCTAAATTTGAATCACTGAAAGCACAGGGCCAAAAAAGGTTTCTATTTTTTTAAACAAATTCTCAAGTCATTTTGTTATCTGAAGACTTCTTGATTTTATATTTTCCGTTCAAAGCCAATTTCAGCAAGAATGAGCGATTTTCCAAAGTAGCTCAGAGTTTCTGAAATCTCAACTTTTATATCAGAAAAAACTACTATAATGCCCTAATATGATATATGACTTTCTTTGCATTGTGGATGAATTATTTTTTATCTGAAAGAAGAGGTAAGAACTGTTTTAGAATTCATTTTGTATAATCTAGCAGCCAGAAGTGTAGCTTGAAATAACACTTGTATTCCCTCTATTTCCTCCTGTTCCTAAAATTATTTTTCCTGTGTTAATCCTAAAAAGGAAAAATTCAGAACTACTATGTCACTGACCCTTTTTCACGGCCACTCTTTCTTGATTTCAAATCTAGGGAATCTTCCCAGGCCCTAAGTCCTCGCAGCACACTCTCTGGCCACTCCTTCCAGGTCCCTCAGCAATACGTGGTTGTCCTGGTCACATGTGGGCTCTTTGGCCTCCCTGTTTTCAGTCACTGTTCCCTTCTTTTCTCTCTGCTGGTCACCCTCCATGCTGCTTCTGCACTTGCTGGACACACAATATTATTCACTGCTTTTCTTTCCTTTAATGAAGATGCTGCATTGAGGACACGATTTTCCATTCTTAATGTTCTCTGGCTTCACTTTGCAATACAACTCTATGTCCTAATTCAATGCTTAAGGGCAAGGCCAGATGGCTTGTGAAGTTGGGCAACTCTTTGCCTTGATCTGCTAAGGAAAAATCTTCCAGAGAGAGAAGCTCATTTCTTCCGTGAAGGCATCACAGATTTATCAGGCCATTTGCTACTAAACTCTATTATGCCTGACCTTTTCTTGGCCGAAGTTGTATCTCCAACTCTGTTTCTTTTTATTACTTAAAATGTACTATTCCTTGCATGTCATAATGAAAGCGTTGCCCCATGATGTGTTGGTTTGGGTGTGCCTGCTTCTGCTAGTGTCCTCTGGGACCAACTGCATCCCTCAGTTTATCTCATCATGAAAGCATCAGATAATGATTAGATGATGTCTGTGGTATCAGACACTACACACACACACACACACACACACACACACACACACACACACACTTTTTTCATTAATATCAACCCCAAACATTTTCCATAAAGTAATGAAATGTGATTATTTATTCTTTCCAAACAAAAATATCAATAAATATGCTACAGATATCACTGAAGTTGCTAAAATAGTTTAGCTATAATTTTAGCCAGAAATGTTCTATCATTCCTTGGGTTGGAAAAATGCCTGGTTGATGTTACCAACTTTTTGAGCACACTTCTCTTAAGAAAACTGTTAACTCATACTAGGTGCTGTGGTGCTCGCTTGTAATCCCAGCAGTCTAGGAGGCTAAAGCAGAAGGATTGCAAGTTGGAGCCCAGCCTGGGCAATTTAGTGACATAGGGAGACCCTGTCTCAAAATAAGACAGAAGGGTGGGATATAGCTCAGTACAGAGGTCTTGGGTTCAATCTCCAGAACCACACATACTACATACGACACACACAAGCTAAATTCATTAATTTATCCATTTATCAATCACTCATTATGTACACATCCTCTGCTAGGCTTCTTCCAAATGCTCAGACAAGAGCAAGGCTAAGACGGGGCCTCTGGAACCCGGTAACGACACTAACTTTATCCCAAAGGCAGCAAAACTCTGGGAAACAAATATTCAGATTTGTGTTTTCAAAAAACAACTATTTGGGCTATAGAAAAGTAATGCATCTAGACAGACTAGACTCCGAGGAGTCGTCATACTGAGCACTGCAATAATCCAGGCCTGGATGGAGGCAGCATAATTTACTGCATGGAGCTCGGCCTGGAAGGAAGAAGATATTGTGAAGAAGTATGTACGAGGCAGAAATAACAGGTCTCAGAGTCATTGCAGCGATGGGGTGAGAGGCCTGAAAGTTGAGGACAACGGATAAGGAGTTCACACATGTCAGGAATTAAATATTCCTGCTTAGCAATCACCACTTATAAAATAAACGGATCATTTCGGAAGACAGACCTAACCTATTTTCAGCGGCATGGGTTCCCATTGCCCAGCTGCTTGTGGCATGACATCAGTATCAACCAAGTCCTTGATTTGGTCCTGACGGTACCTTCTACTGTTTCAGAGAAAATGATCAGGATATTAGCCAACATCCTGGAAGAGATACTTGGAGTAAGATCCACACTTTATAAATAAATCTTGGTTTATAAACTCTGCTTAATGCAATTAAGAAGCCCATAGATTAGCAGCTCTGCTGTCCTCAGATTTTATTTTCGGGAAGTCTTGTGCAAGAGCCAAGACCCTTTCAATAGAAGGTGACTGAAATAGGAGGCAGGCAGTGCACAGCCTGAGCGTGTGGGAGGAACCCGGGACATCTGCTTCTCCCAGATCCGTTTTGTCCTTTTATCTGACTTCCTTCCTCTTCCCATTATAATCCGCACTAACTTTGGCTTTGGGGTGCAAAGCCGCATGTCCAAACCTCTGCTGGCCTAGAGCTGGGCTGTTTCACACAGCAACCACTGGCCAGATGTGGCTACAGAGCTCCTGAACCGAGTTTAGTCCAACCTGAGGCTAGTGCTGTGCCTGCGGCAAGGGGGAATTCACAGGCACCACTCAAAAAGAAGGATGCAAAATACCTTGTCAGTAATTTCTTTTTATATTGATTACATCTTGAAGTGATAATATTTTGGAAATGTTGAGCTAAACAAAACATATTAATAAAACTAATTTCACTTATTTCTTTCTGTTTTTATAGTGGAGCCACTAGGAAATTTAAATTTATACACATGTCTTCCATTATGTTTCTGTTGGACAGTATGCTCAGGACTATTTGACTCTAAGCCATTGTGAATTACTGACTGCCAAGACAAGAGAAAAGCTTCTATTTCTTTCTACTACCATTTAAAACAATTAACTTCTATTGTAGCCTGTTTTGGGGGTGGGGCTTGTTAAGAAGAAGACATAGTTGAAGGCTACTAAAAGGCTAAGTCCTTTTCTGTAAGCCTGGGAAACCCAAGTAAGAAAGATAAACCAGCTGTTTTTCCACTACATTATAATGACTGCCAATTTTCCACAAGAAATAGGAGAGTTCTATCTTAATTTGACCCAGATGATTTTACCTTTTTTGACTATAACTTGAAGGATTAATTTTGCCATTAATTAAGACTCTTTTCAGAAGTAACAGATGCATATCTTATGCAAAAAATGAAAATGCAGCGGTTTATTTGTGTCTATTTAAAAGTCCCTGGCTTCAGGCAAAGCTGGATTCAGGGGCACACTCATTGCCGATGTCCTCAAGCTTGCTTTTCTCTGTGCTCAATTCACCCTCAAACGGACACTTTCTCTGCTGTGGCCCTTAGCAGCTCCTGGCTCATATAGCAAACCTGGCAGGAAAAGACTTTCCACCTCTGCATTAGTTTACATTAAAAAAAAAAATCCTGGACTCATCTCTAAGCTTTCAGAATGGATGGAACACCACACCCATTCACCTATCCCTGAATTAGTTGCTTTAGTCAGCGAGAGGTAAGGCCTGGCTGGCCAGTGCTGGGCAGAAGGTGCAGCAGAGGTAGAACCAGAACTGCAGAGAAACGTACATTCTGAAAAACATGGAGGAATTAAGTGGCTATGACCAGAAAAAGAAAGTGCATGGAGGGCAGGCTGAAGACATTGTAGCACACTGCACACTGTGGCTGTGAGCGAAGTGGGTAGTAGAGGTTGCCTTCACTACACATCTGAAAGTGTCTGCATTTAAATACTACACATCCCTTTCAGTTTCTATTCCTTATTGAAATCAGCCTGCAATTATATATATATATATATATATATATATATATATATATATATATATATATATACACACACATGAGAATCAAAGTGACCATATAAAATGCAAATACAGGCAGCCAGGATTTCTCTTTTTCTACATTCAGGCAAAGGATAATCGATTACTTACCACAGCTGGCTAATCCAGGTTTTGGGAGTCACAGCAACGGCCATGTGACTGGCTGGAAAATTTTGTCCAATGGAACCCTGTTCACTAAATTGGTCATCTTAGATACTATCCAGAACAGAGTTGCATCAGCACATACTCAAATGAGAAAAAGCCACACCGTGGCCCTCTGTGTCCCACTCTCCACTAACCTACACGACTGATTTTCCTGCACGCACCCTTCATTTGCTGGTCTTTCTCGGGCATCTCTATTCCTTTTCAATACAGCAAACCTACAGTCCCCTGCCATCTGTGGGTGGGAAAACCACGGTGCTGTTCACCGACCATCCAACAAGGTCACCTCCCTCTGCAGATGCTGGGAAAGACGGCTCCGCGTGGGATTTAAACCAAAGTGGCTGCACACACAATGCCACTTGTAGAGCGAAAGGAAAAGTTCAAAACCACATCAAACATCCTCTCTGACCACCGAGCATAAATATTACAAACAAACAAAATCAGCACGTAATGTGTACTTTAATTTGCTGACAGATATTTAAAAAATTAACATCAGAATGAATGACGAATGGCAACACCACAACAAAACTTATGACCAAAGAGAAAAAATAACTCAGAATCACAGCCGCCTGGCCTCTTATGAACACAGGGCATCCTTGAAACAAGAAGTCAGAATAAAATAAATGGCTGAAAACGAATAAACTGCATATGGGGAGGGCTCCACTGGAGCCCCTCCAATTAGAGCTTTTCATAATGTACTTTAAAACAACCCTGGGGTTTGAACCTATTTTACTGTAGAGAAGACGGACAGAACCTGCGGCTCTGATGCATTCCTTTCCCCTCCACATCCACGCGTTTACCGTCCAGCGACACTGCAGGATGTGGTGCATCAAATACAACTCCACAAAAGCACACTCTCTGGGGATCAAGCCCAGGGCCACGCACGTGCCAAGCAGTCACCCTTCCCTGGGTTCCACCCTAGCCTTATGAAAGCAAAATTTTAATAAGTGACATGTACTAGAAACTTGGTTCGCCACCACTCTAGGTTCTTTCCCTAGGGACAAAGTGTGGAGGCTCATGATTTGGGGCCTTGAGGACTTTTAGAAGAAATCCCAGCTCTTCTGCTTCCTCTTGCCCTCAGAATGGATCCCCTGTTTCTAAGATCCAGTCCTCAAGTAGGTGTAGATTACTGAATGACTTGTCCTTAATATGTTAGGTATGCAATTGCACATATACAGAGTATTTTTATGAATGCATAAAATTGGTACTCTATATATGCAGATTCCACACCTGAGGATTCAACCAATGGCAAATAGAAAGTGTTAAAAAATACCTGTGCCTGTACTGAACATATACAGAGTTCTGAGTTGCTAGTCTTCCTTAAATAATACAGTATAACAACTGTTTTGATAACATTTATATTGTATTAGTCATTATAAATGATGTAAAGTATGTGAGAGGATGAGTCCAGGTTTTTATTTTTTATTTTTTGTAGTGATGGGGATGGACCGCAGGGCCCTGTGCATGCTAGGCAAACAGTTTAACCACTGAGCCACATACCCAGCACCGGGCACAGGTTTCATGCCGACACTACCCCATTAACTTAAGGGAAGTGTGTCCTGGGAGTTTGGTATTTGTGATGGATCCTGGAGCCAACCCTCCAGGGAGAAATGGCTATTTTTTTTGTTTGTTTGTTTGACAAGTACTCATTTTCAGTAAGTGTTGCCTACTGTCATTTGCGAGCCTCTCTTGCCTTGGTCTCTTTACTATCCAAAGACGCGTACTGTTAACGTTATATAACTGACAAAAACTGAAACTTAGAAATCACACAAGTGTGACTATTATGGGCAACAGACTTCACTTTGTGAACATCTCAGACATGGGGCTGATTTAGTTCAGGTCCCACTTCACCAGTTAAGATGGGTACCCAGGAGGAAAGAGGCCTGACTTGATCGCTTTAATTTGGACTGGCACTGTGGCTCCTGCAGGACTCGCAGAGAAGCAGTCCGGGAAAGGGGTGTGTGCCTGCTACTGCCCCAACAGGAAGGGCTGGAACCACATTATGGAGATCCCAAATTTTAAAAAAAATATATACATTTTTCTTTGTTTCTTAACTAGACGAAACATACATAAAAACAAAGTGGTGTTCAAGTAAGAGCTACAAGCACTAGTTTGATAGATCTGTCGGCTAAATCCCTCAGTTTTCTGACTTTAGAGCTCACATATTGTAGATCTGGGAGAACCATCTAGATAGTTCAGGTCAAATTAACTTTGCTGATTTTTTTTTTTTTTGTATCAGTGAAGAGGTTTATTTTTTATTTTTTGGTATGGTTTTATTTTGTCCTGGTTCTAGTGATTTTTCAGATAAGGACTGGCGTGGGGGCCTTCCAGGATGGCAAACGAACCAGTGGGACACTTGAGACAAGAAGACAGGAGTCCCAGATTCGTGCAAAACCACAAAGCCTGTGTTCTCTGCTGGTACTCTGCCCCCCACCCCACCTTTTCAGATAGTAATATTATCTGGAAGCATAGAGTGCTCCTCCTTGTGAGGACCACAGTTTTAGAGTCTCTGGCCCATGATCAATGGGTCAATGGGTCCTGTGGCTCTGGGCCTGTGGTGAGGCAGGAGTTCAGGTAGAGTGTGTGTAGTGGAACAAAATCATTCATTGCATGGCTAGGAAGCAAGAAAGGAGAAAGGAAGTGTGGTAGGGCATCGCCCTTCCAGGGCATGTCCCACTCACCTACAGACTTCCCACCAGGCATGGCCTCTTACAGGGTCCACCATTTCCCAACAGTGCTCTTCGGGGACCAAACACTTACTACAGGGGCTATGGGGACATGCAACATCCAGGGTCACAGTAGCCATCATACCACTTAGAAGACAAAACCTGATGGTTTGATGGCTTTCTTTAGAAGCAAACTTCTTTCTCAGAGCCACCATCCCTTATGTCCCCCCAGCAATGTCTCCTTGTATCCCCTCTTCAGGCTTCTGAACCACTCTCTATAGCAGAGGGAACAGAATTAATCTTCTCTAATTAGGGGTAGAAATAGCTCCCCTAATGTACTGGGTCTCGTAGGAAAACCAAGACATGTAAATGAATAAAAATTGGGCACTCCTGGGAAAGGGCTGAGGAGGATGGTTGCTGGATGACCAGCCAGCCCCCACACCACAGACATTAACTTGAGGACAAGTTTTACTTGACTCTCAGGCGGAAACCCACTCTGAAGCCTCTGTCTTGTGGAGAGGAATTGGTTGAGACCGTTTTGGCTGGGACCATTTTTGATGCTTTCTCAGCTAATCTCCTGGAGCACATACCACGTGGGAACAAATATGTTCTCCATATTTCACATGGACATCACTGGCCCAGGGATCAGACTGGGGTGAAATCCAGGGCAGACAATTTCTTAGGAAAAAATCACTTTGCCTCACTGATGACAAAGTGGCAGCCCTCCTCCGTTCCTCCTCCTGTTTGTTTTTGGCCCACTGAGATTTGCACTGTGTGCTCACAAATGTATGTACAAAATTCAAAAGTAAACCCAATCCAGTATTTAAGATTTCAAAAAACAAAAACAAAAACAAAAACAAAAACAAAAAAGAATGCCACATGCCAGAAACCTGCTGAGGCCTGGAGCTTGGCAACGAAGCCAGAGTTAGCAATTTTTAAGATTTGAAGTGAAAGGGTCCCCCCACCCCTCTTTTGCTAGCAATGAAATGAACTTAAAGGGAAGGCACCAGAGTTGGTGAGGAGTGTTTTCCATGGGGAGCAAGGTAATGTCTTTGGTATAATTTCCCATTTAGAAAACTAGTTGCCTTAAGACCCTCACCAGTACTACCTGGCTGTATTCTATGCTGACTCTGCCCAAAAGAATTCTATTGGTTGCAAATGTGCTCAGTGGGCCATCTTCCCCTCTCACATTCAGATCAAGATAAAACATGGTCACAGCAATGTTTTAGGTACTTCACAACAGTGGCTCCCAACCTTTAAAGACAGAATTGCACAGATTTATTAAAATTTAGACATTAGGTCTCCACATCCAGACATACTGACTCTGTGGGTGCATGTGTGTGTATATGTGCATGTATGTGCATGTGTGTGTAAACATATTCCTTGTGGAAAATTATCTTAACAAATCTAATGATTCTGATATATGCAGTCAATGAACTTTACCGAGAAGTACCCCATCTTAAAATTTTAAAATATTAAAAAAAATTTTGGCCAAAAAATTGAGTTGAAGTAATCACAATGTTTCTATGTCTAAAGGTCCTAAAACCATTTGTTATTCCAGGAAAAAGAAGGGCACGCTTGATTGTGCTTTTCCTAATGTTATTTCATTACATCTTCACCACAGTCCTCTGAGGTAATCACAGTGGGTAATCTTATTCTGACTTTCCTGATTAGGGAATTACCACAGGTTAAATGACTTGCCTAAGGGTCCATGGCTGTAACTGCAGGGTGAGCCCAGGTCTCCTGACTTGGAAGCAGAAGTCAAGAAAGATGCACCCCTCAGATACTCCCACAGCCAAAGGCCCTGTGATTATGCATAAGGAGACCAGGAGCACGTTTCCTGATTTAGTTTTCAATCTAGTTTTTCTCAGCTTTCTAAATCAAGCTCTTCATCCACAGACAACTATGGAGTAGTGGTAAACCAAGGCAATCTTAATTGTCTTCACTTCGAAGCATTTGCACCATTAGGGAGAAGCTTTATACCATGCGGTTATGCTCCTGGGGGAACATCACCACCTGTTGTCAGTACTGGAGGGTGTTGGCATTGTCAGGACATAAGCTGAATTCATAACTAACCATAGCCATAAGTGTGGGACTGGAAACATGGGAAAACAGGGTGTCACTCAAAGCCCCACAAATGCCATGTATTTTCAGGAGAGGAAGTATGCACATGGTTTCTTTGATTTCAAAAACTTCCACTGTGACTTCTTGGCTCATTGTCTGGTAGGGATTCACACACCATATCATGATGTGCCTTAGGGAAAATAAAAACTCTTTGACAGTTGAGAACAACTCTTTAATTCTATACCCTTTCTTCTCCTTTGCCCTTGAGGGAAAATCTGCTTTCTCCCCCATGAGAAAAACTCCAGATATAATGGACTACACAAAGAAATGTTTAATCGCGTTGGTTTAGGAAACCCCAGCAAAAACAATGCATCTTTTCAACAGCTGAAGATGTTCGAAGAGACAGAATGCTTTGTGCATTAAATCTATCTCTGGCTCTGGGTTAGAATGCTGTTTGCCATGAGACACTAGCTTAATTCTGGAGTTTCAAAGGATCATGCTCTTTGCCAAAAAACTTTTGCATAGTCAACTACAAAAAATGTTTACAAAAACCACTAGAAACATTCTTAACACAGTAATTTTAAAAAGCATTTTCTTCCCAGAATGTCCCTCACTCCTAGGCTCCCACCAACCCAGAACACAAGGGATGACTTTTTTTTTTTTTTTTTTTTTCCTGAGACAGGGTCTCATTAAAGCTAAATTGTCCTGGTTGACCTCAAACTTGCCATTTTCCTATGTCAGCTTCTTTGAGTACTGGGATTAGAGGTATTCCACCGAGTCCGCTTGCATATTTGAACAGTGCCCCAAAGGAACCAATTTCTTTCACTGAATGCTGTGGAGCCCAAATTCTATCTCTGTTTATCACAGCCTTCAGTTCCTCCTGGCTCAGCCTTTCTGAAACTTTAGGCTGATCTTACCCATTATCCACCTGAGGGATTCTTCCAAAATGATAAAACAATGTGTAATACTTCCTTTTACTTTTCAAAGATTCAAGAAACTGTTGAATCAAAAAAGAGTGGCAGGCAGCAGGCAAAAGTGCTAAAGCTCGCTGTGACATGGAAGCCGCGCATGGCTCTCTGGCACTTCTCTTTCCATTCAGAGCTCCTCTCTGGAGGAGGACTAGAAATGACAATGATGAAAGCTACATTAGCCCTCTCACTGTGTCTAGCAGAAACCTCAGTCTCACCTGGCTACATTCCGTTTCAAACAATGTCATTTACTTTTCATTGAAACCCATCAGTCAAAAAAAGAAAAAAGGTAAAAGGGCATGACTTAAATAAAAAAGTAAGTTTTTATACAACAGTGAGATATAATTTAACAGGATCACTTCTCGTTCTTGGATGGAAGGACTAACTGCATTTCTACTGGGAAAATTTGGAGACAGGGTATTGCATGACTAGTCAATTGCTCACATACTTACACACACTAAGATGGCTACCCAATGATTAGGCCATATAATCTTACGGATTCACCCATAAATGCATGTTGTTTCTTGTTTGCTGAAGTGTCCTCACACTATGCACAAATGTCACCCTGAAGCCGAGCCTTGGCATTACACAGACCCGCAAGCTCTTGTGACTTGTGCAGTGAGAACTTGAGCACATTAGTGGCTGGGGAATAAGCTTGCCCCTCGGCAATTTGACAGTCAACCACTCGATGGGACTGAGAGTTAGCAAACAGCCTAATACACGTCCCCTGGAATCAGCCACTGAAGCAAATGCACACAGAGGGGTTCCCTAGAGCAGAGCTGTCCAGGCACAATGGGGCTTTCAGAGGAATGGCTTTGCCTGCCAATCACAAACCAAATGACCCCATCATGTCAACTGTCACTTTCCTCTAATTTAGAAGTCTGTGGCAATCAGCTGCAGTCCATCTTTTGTTCTACCAAACTCTCCAAATGAAATGAGAGCAGAGTCACCCTTCCCTTGGAGGAGGGAACATCAGGCGGTGCTCTGAGCTTCCTTCCTGCCTTACTGAGTAATAGGTACTGGATATTTGTCTTGGTTTGTTTTGTGGGGACAAGTCACATTGCTTTGCGATAGAACTGATTTCTCTGAATGCACAAAGTATCTCTGTTGGGAAATGCTCATTTTGCTACATAACAATCTTGTGGGTTCATTCAATCAATGCCCTACAATTTCCTTCACTGCCTGGATTCTTGGAAACCAACTGAAAACATGCTGTGTTTGTCCTCTCTCCTTACAGAAAGCAAAGATGCATCCGAGGACTCCAGCTCACCCTGCAAGACAAAGCCAGCCTGCTCAGCTCTCGCTCACAGAGATCTGGGATACCTGGAGTGTTGGCAGCTGATTAACCAAGTGAAAAGGCAAGCAACGCTATCTCTAGGCTACCTCATATGAAACCACTCCAGGGTACCAATCCGAACTTGGGGAGACCCTGGCGTTCATGTTCATTTCTGCTCAGTGAAACAGAGACAGTAAACATACTATATGGCTATACTATGTGGGAAGGAAAATGAAAATTTCTCTTCTGGCCTCTGGTCTGTCCCCCAGAGACATGCACAGGCCCCAGCATGCACCAGTGCAAGCACCCACTTTAGTTAGTGTACAGGTTTTTCCCAACAAGTGAAACCGAGTCACAAACAATGACAATGTCATCGCTGACTGAGACCTAGAGTTACGCAGGTTGGCTTGAATCTGGGAAGAGACCCACATTGCCTTGATCAGTGTGATTTTAAATGTTAAGTAAAGATACTCAAGAGTCCTAAGAGCCAAAAAAAAAAAAAAAAAAAAGGATCTGAAGTGTTGCGGGGGGTATCTCTCTAAAGAAACATCAAACCAGGAAGGCCACTGTAAAAGTTCCCTCAAGCTCAGGATTTGGGGCAGCTTCTGGCTGGTATCAAGGGCTTTGGAGAGCCCAGGATGAGATCTATTGGTGAGGGGGCTGTCTGGAGGTTCTGGGCCTATATGACTTCATTTGGGAATTGAAGAGTCTTGGGCCACAGGATGGCCAAGCTCTTTCCCCTCACCCCTATAGGGGAATTCTAGAATCAGTTTTGACCTTGCTGGTTGTTCAGTCTCAGACTGTGGGAAAAGATATAAAAGAAAGTACAGAAGATATGCAGAAATAAATGTAAAAATATTTAAATTCAGCTTCTCTAGTTCAAAGAATGAACACTAAGATGCTGGTTCATTAACAATCTGATTACGAGCTAATCTATTTTTCACCAGTGAGCAGTTATCAATTAAGCAGTCAATCTGCACTTAACAGTGAACCTATAATCAACATAATTATTGAAGTATGAACAACTTAAAACAGCTATGATTTTCCAAAGGCCATAAACTGTACACATCAGTACTATGTGTAGTTAACACATAATTTACCACGGAAATGTGGACATGCTGGGGAAATCAGAGGAATGAAGTTAAAAATCTCCACGACACTTAAAATTTCAAATGCCACTCATGAGACTGGACAAGTTCTTCCCAGTTGCTTTCATTTGCTGATCTCCCGATAAGGTAACAAAGGCCTTTGTTGTTACAAGACCCAAAGCTCAATCACTCCATTACGCATGAGAGCAGCTGGCACAAGACATGGAGGAACATTCATAATTTGTGTACTGACCTGTCCTTTCATGTCTGGAGCAATGGGGATGGTGGGCCAGATGGTTGAGTAAACACCAAAAAACACCAGCCAGATCAGCATGCTGCCCCACACAGCCAGGTGACTGAACTGCAGAAGAAACAGATACTCAGACAAGGCTAGGAGCCAGTCAGACTCCACCCGCCGCCGCAGAATCCCTGTATCCAGGCTACTTTGGCTGATGGAAAGATTGCAGGCCTCAGGGCAGAGTTATTGGCTAGCTTATTTCCTTATTTCTGACTACATTTATAACAATTAAATCAGGTAACGAGTGGTCCTGAACCACTCTTAAGATGGAAGTGCTTTTGTGCCACAGCTGACCTCCTCCTAGAACCCAATCCCTTGCTATAGCAGGCCGGACTCACTTTCCCTGAGGGGTTTGCTCTGCCGTGGGGCTGCAGGACAAGGACTCATCAGCCTGGTGAGTGAGTGGTGGGACAGTCAACTTGCAACATGCTCAGTGCCTTATCTATCACTTGGAGACTGGGTGCACACTTGACAAAGAGGGTTCTTTTTTGATTCTGAAATGGATATTATTCTTTTTTAATTAAAAATTAATATATTTTAATTTTTAATTAGTATTATAATTGTGCATATTCATAGGGTACAAAGTAACATTTCCAGTAAATGTGTAAAAGTGAACAGTCAATCAAGATAACAGGAATATCCATCACTTCAATCACTTATCCTATTTCGGTGTATTTTGAGCACATTCAAAATATTTTCTTCCAGTTTTTTTGAAATGTACAATTAATTGTTGCTAACCATAGCTACGCTAGTTCATAACATCAAAAAATCATTCCTCCTAGCACCCTCCTGTGTCTTTTGAGAATTCTCCCCCTTTCCTTTTCCTTCTCCCAGTCTCCCCAGGCTCTGATCACACTATGATGCTCTCTACTACTGAGATCACCATAGATATTAATGATCTTAGTTGTTCACTTTTTACCCTTTGTGCTCTTAAAATGATAATACTTGACTTATTTCTTTCTTTTGTAACCTGTAATCTAACTCGTTAGCAAACTGGTTTCTTTTGTTTGTTTGTTTTGTTTTCTACTTTAACAAATACTTCCAGAATCTGGCTGCAACTTACAGCCTCTTCCACCAATGTACCAAGTTAAGTCACCAGCAACTCTTGGACAGAATAAATGTCATTGATTTAGTGGATTTCCTGATTCCATACTGACTGCCCACTCATCTTAGTAGATCATGAGTCCATTTAAGTAGCAGCTTGTCCGTGACACTTTGGAAATGACTAAAACGCCTAAAACAGGGGTCTGATAAAATAAAAGTTAGATACTGGTGAAAGATTATACTCTCTAATCAAGAAAATAATTTTTTGTAGATGTATAATTTAAAGAGTGGAAAATGCTCCTGATACATTAGTGGGAAAAAAGATTATGAGACTCTATCATATCATTCTATTAAAAATGTCCTCACATGCACACAGGTCACAGAAAGGAAAGCAACACACCAAGATCCTCACAGTGATTTTTTTTCCTGTTAGCAAAATTATATGGGAACATAAAATCTCTTTTTGCCCTTCTGTCTTTACCATACAAAGGCACGTGTGTGGGCGTGTGTTCATACTTCACAATGAGGGAACACATTTGAAGTGAGGTGACTATAAATCGCTTTGAGCTATATCAAGTACCGAGAAAATGAAGCACCAGGACACATTGGGGTGTAAATTTACCCTAATAATGATCAAACTGCAACATTTAACACTTTAAGATAAGATAGCTAGACATTTCTTATTGTTGTGCCAAAACTTAAAAAAAAAAATCATAATAACTACTTATGCTGGAAAGGGAAACTAGCTCAGAGAAAACTCACTTTAGTCCAAGCTGTAGTCTCCAAGCCAGCTTTCAGACAAACTGTGACCACAACGTACTGTGAAAAGAAAGAATAGTTTGAAAAAGTGCGCCACGCCACCCTCAGTGCATTGTTATTACTTTCCAGGGAAGCCTCAGTCTCCCCTCTAGAGCCAACTCCAGCACGGCCAGGTTCTCTGCTCTCAAAGTACCGTCGCTATAGCTACATCTGTTAGGGACATTATTTTTGAGGAAAAAGTAGACTTCTCTCAAGAAAAGCACTCATTCTATTGAGCGTATTCCAACAAATAACAGTTTTGCCCTTTTTTTGAGAATTTGGGAGAAACCACCTGCTTGGGTACTCTTTGCTTCACTGGTGGTCATCTAAAGAGAAAGTAAACTTCTTGATCAGCTGCCCAGAAACCTTGAGTCTATATAATCTCTGCTAAACAATGATGTAAGTATTTCCAAACCATTTTGAACTTTAAGGGATCTATAATACATGAATATTTGAAATAATTATAATGAAGAAAGCATCACATAAAGGGATAAGTATAACTCCCGGGTGTCATATAAGAATGGCTTGATATAGAGATAAACTTACCGTGTAAACAATATTTCCAACAAATAAATAATCTGTGGCATGCCCACTGGACAGTGGAGTATCTGGAAAACAGAGAGGTTATTATTAACTCCCAGGGGCTGAGATATTTTATTTAGAATAGAAAAGTGGAACTTTAGAAACATCTATTAAGATATGAGGATATTTCAAAATTGAATCTTTTTTGATTCTCTTGTAACTTCATTTTTCATCATATAGTCTTTATAAATGAAACAAAAAATATCAGGTTTCCAATAAAATAAAGAACGAAATATTTGATCTGCATCAAAATATACATTTTTATTAAGATTCTAATCTCTTTGTGTGGCTTCAAAAAGGACAGAAATGAGAACATACTGATCTGTGTTCAGTAAGTGCCAACACTGGAAGGTTTTCAAGTTTTCATTTGTGATTCATCTTGATTTTCATCACACTGGAATTTGTATCAATAATAAAGCTAACTATATGGAATATAAAACTGATTTATGATGATTGAGCCATCATATATTTTAGGGGCTAATCATGGCTCCTGTTTTTCTTTGTAGCTCCTGGAATTCCTGAGGTCTAGCTACAGTAGGAATTGAAGGAGTCCAGTGAGAAATGGTCAGAAATACAACTAGGATTTTGAAGCTTCGATTGTCACATCTTCTTTTGTTACAAAGATGGCTACTATAAGGTGTATAACACCACTAGAGCGGAACTCAATTAGAATTGCCCAATTCATGCTAGCTAGACCTGTCCTGAGAAGCCCTGTTCTCAGCCTAAGAGGTGAAAGGTTATCATTCTCAGATCAGACATGACTTCCTGGGATGACATTGCCAACTTCCTGTGTTCTCCTTTATACTTAAATCCAGATCTGAGGCTCATAGGCTGGATATGTAGAGATTTTTATGTTTAGCTTTCCATGCCAGTAGCTGCTATTTACACATATTTAGTATCACTGAATTGCTCCTCTAGTTGCTAGAAAATTCCACTCATATTAATGATTCAAGATCTGCTGATTTCACCAAAACAGTGTATGTGCAATTGTGGGTTCTTTGATCCAGCTCTGGGGTACACATTGTGCCCTGCTGTGGCCAGGTAAATCTTTGGATAAAGAAAAACAGCAAAGTGGCACCATGGATTCACTACGTACAGCCCTACACTGAGAGTTCACTACTGAGGAATGTACTAGTTGTACCAGTAGAACAGAGAGAGGGACAGATGACCATGAACTTAATAATAATAAGGAATGACCTCAAACCTTAGGGGAGAGGTGGTGAAGCGAGAAAAGGAGCTACGTCCGGACTTTAATAAAAGGGAAAGAAGAGAAAAAAAAAAAGCGAAAGGCTATTAGTAAGTTAATCTCAGGAAGACAACAAATAGATGTACATAATTTTGAACATTTCTAATCTGAAAATCTGAAATCCAAAATGCTCCAAAAATCCAAGCAGAACATTTCAAATTTTGGGTTGGATATCTTCAATCAGCAAAGCCTCTAAAATCCCAAAAACTTTGGAATGTGGAACACTTTTGATCCCTAGAACATTAGATGAAGCAAACTCAACCTGAATTTTAAAAAGTAGCTGTTCAACACTGTCAGGGTATGTTTCTGAGTAATGGACCCTCATACTGTCTTAATAATAGATGCAATGCATTTAAAGGCATGCCTCAAGGAAAAAGCACAAACTTGAGGTTAGATGAGGTCATTTCTTTGATTCTAACACAGATCACAAATTTGAAAAGAGTAATGTTGCTCTTCTACATACTCAACAAACATTTACATAGTCTATGAAAAGCCAGGTATTATCAAGTATTATAGAATCCATGGGGAGAACATTCCTGTTTTCACGGAGGCTGTATTATAGTGAGAGAAACAGGACATAAACACACAAACAAATTGATAAAACAACAAAGCATCAGATGTAATAAGTTCAATGAAGAAATATAGGGCAGAGTAATAGAGCACACAGTGACAGAGGCTGTTATTGTAGATAGGGAGGCCACTTCTGAGCAAATCAGAATTGTATTAAGGAGTAACATAACCACCAGGAGTGAGAAAGTTCCAGAGAGAGTGAAGGAAAGCTGCCAAGCATCTAGAGGCAGGCAAAGTTGAATGAGCTCAAAGATCATCACAAAGACCAGTCTTTCTGGAACCACTGAGAAAAAGAGAAAAGATGACAGAAATGAGAAGGACAAACTAAAATAACATCTGTGTTAACTGTAACTAGTAACCCCTGGAGGATTTTTGGCAGGGAAGGAAATGGTGCGAATTATACTTTTAAAGGAATAGTGCAGCTGCTTACGGGAGAACAGATCGTAGGCGACCAAGGACAGGATGACCATTAATGCAAGGCCAGCTGGGAAATGGCGGTAGCAATCTAGTTAGGAGACTGATGCCGGCAACCATGTTGGAGCTAGGTAGACCAATATAGGTGCCATTAGCTACATTTAAATGTTTAAATTCATTTAAAAATAGTATCAAAGTTTAGTTTATACCAGACATCAGGGAGGAGGGGAAGAATGAGGAATTAGTGTCTCAAGAATGAGTACAGAGATTCAGCTTGAGGTGATGAAACAAATCTGGATACAGAGGTGACATTGCCCACATGCTCGACATAACGAACGCCTCTTAAATAGACACATAAAGTGGTCAGAATGTTATGGATTTTACATATACTACCACAGTAGAAAATTAACAAAAAATTGATCGTGGAGCCCAAACTACACAACTTTGATGATAAAGTATCAGTAAATCTCATTGGTTTTGATCTGACAGTGATTTCTAAGACAAGATACCAAAAGCACAGCGATAAGAGAAAACAGTAGATGAATGGAACTTGATCAAAATTAGAAACACTTATGCTTCAAATGACACCTTCAAGAAAGTGAAAAAATCTACATAATGGAGGAGAAAATATTTACAAATTATATATCTGATAAGTAACTGATGCCTAGGGTACAGAACTCTTACAACTCAACAAGAAAAAGAAAAAAAAATACCTACTCAATTTGCAAACAGGCGAAGTATCTGAATAAAGATGTTTGTAAAGAACTCACACATTGGGCCGAAATGTATGTGAAGAGAAGCTGAACAGTACTGGGCATCCGGGAAGCACAAACTTAAAACCATGATGCTATATCACACAACACTTCCGAAAATGGCTATAATAAAAAAAAAAAAAGGTCAATAAAATTACGAGCTGGTAAGGATAGGAAGAAAGCAAATCTTCCATGGCCCACTGATAGAAAAGGAAAACTGTGTGGACATTTTGGGAAGCGGCCAGGCATTTCCTCAAGAGACCATACATATTTATTATGTGGCCCAACAACTCCATTCCTAGGTACAGATCCAAGGAAAATGAAACACATGAATGCTACATGCAAAATGTGTACATGAGTGCTCACAGCGGCATTATTCATAATTGCTCATTATAGTCTAAAATAATGAATAGCATTATTCACTGTTCACAATAGCCTGTTCATAACCCAAATGTCCATCAACTGATGAGTGCTGGGTAATACAAAAGAATATTATTAAGCAATAAAGAGCAGTGAGCTATTGATGCACGCCATAACAAGGATGGTCTTGAAAACCTGCTGAATAAAAGAAGCTGGACGCAAGAGGCGGCCTATCCTATGCTTCTCTTTGTATTACACGTCCAGAACGGGCAAGTCCTTAGAGACTGATGCAAATTAGTGGTTGTCGGGGGAAAGGAGGAGTGACAGCTTCTGGAAGGGATGAAAGCATTGTCAAATTAATGACGATGATAGGTGCACAACTTTGTGAACATACAGATGAGGCATGTGGTTGTACAAATTATATCTCAAAGAAGATGCTATAAAGATTCTTTAGTCATACTAGCCACACTTCAAATACTCAGTTGCCACACTTGGCTGAGGCTACTGGATAGGACAACACAAAAATAAAAACATTTCCATCCTCTGGAAAGTTCTATTGGACAATGCATGGCCAAAATGGCTATGTCAGAGGTGGTAAGAGTGATACATACTGGCATTTATCTTAAAGATAAAATGATATTGGCATGCCTTAAATGTAAAAAATACCTCAAGGACTCATTTTAGGAAAGCTTGATTCCCATGTCATAATGCTCAGAGCTGGGTTCTAGGAGGGCCTAGAGATGTATATGGATGATAAAGGGCTAACTTCATCACTGTATTTAATTCCTAATTAATACCTGAATGGACTATTAGGAGAGAGGGCCCAAGTACGGGAAGTAGGCTGGGTCGAGGGCATAGAAGGACATGCCTTTGACGGGCATTCTTTATTCCTGGTCCCTTGTCCTGCTCCCTAGTTTCCTGGCTTCCACGAGGGGAGCCCCTTTACTTTCTCATCTCCTCTCTCTCATGATGTTCCACCTCAACATTGCCCACAAGCAATGGAGCCATATGACCATGGAGTGAAGCGTGTGGACCATGAGCCAAACTAAAGATTTCTTCCTTTCTTTTGATTTTTTTTCAGGTATGTGACAGTGACAAAAAGCTGCAGTAGTATTGGCTTTGATTTGGAAGTGAGGTAGAAAGAAATTTTAACAATCAAGGATGATGTCAAAGTGTTTTGTTTTGTTTTGGCCTGAGCATCCAGATAAACAGTGTCATTGCTTGCTCAGGATGAGGAACACAAATTCTGGTCATATTAGGACAGGAATACGGCTTTTACAGGACTTGATATCCACTGCTTAATACATTAAGTCCATGATAGAACAGCAAACAATGAACCATGATTAAATTATAAGAAAAAGAATATTTATAAAAATGAGATGGAAAGAAGGAACTGAGAAAGTGGCAAAAAATTCCCTATAGCGACCCTATTCCAACCCTGGCCTCTTATCCCTGTTCTTATTCACTTTTTAAAATTTCCAGGTCTGACTCCTGCCATCCTTAATCATAGTATGTTTTTGTTTTTTCATGTTTTGTTTTAACCAGAGAGAGAAAATGATTAGATTATTTTTCTTTTCAAACAGGAAATTCTAACATGTCTGTAGTTGCTAAATCAATGCTATGCATTTATTGGCAGAAATCTGGCAGTTTCTGCTCCTCCTCCTCAAGTGAGTCCAGAACATCCTAGTGTTGTTTTTACCCCATGTTGGATGCTCTGCCAGGAACACATCAACTGAGAAGGGAAATGACTTCTGCTGACCTAAGCCCTAAAAGAACCCGGGAAAGATGCTGGTCAGTTGTGGGGAAATTAGAGGGATGGAAGACTGAGCTGAAAATAAATACTTGCAATTTTATTTATTGTCTTAATTACTTTCTAATCACTGTGACTTAATATATGACATGAACAAATTAGAAGAGGAAAAATTTATTCTAGCTCACAGTTTCAGAAGGTCAGAGCTCATTACGAGCAGCTGGCAACAGTGGAAGCACATGGTGGAGGCAGAAGTGGAGGTGGAGGTGGAGGCAGCTCCGTATGGTATGGCAAACAGGAAGCCAAGTCCCAGAAGGAAGGAAGGAAGGAGCATAGACTCTTCCAGGTCCTGTCCCAGTGGTCTGCCCCTTCTGGGTCCAGCCTCAATGTTCCACCCCTCCAGGTTAAGCCCCTAATTCATCACACGTTTGTAATCTATAATCTACCACACACCTATCTTCCACCACACACCTATAATCTACTACATGCCTGTCTTTCACCACACACCTATAATCCACCTCACACCCATAATCTATCCCTATGAATTGGTTCCCCGCCTCCTAAGAGCATATGGTTCCATAACATTGAAATACCCAAGCCTTTTGGGGGACATTCCAGATCTAAACCATAATATTTTCATTCTGCTAACTTTTTAATTTCCTTTTTTTTTTTTGTTTTGAAGTGTTGGGAATGAAACCCAATACAACACACTGCACATGTCACGGAACTTCTCTACCACCTACCTACACCCCAGCTTTGAATTCTCCATTAACATCAATGTTTTCAAAGTTGGCTGATTTGTGGACTAAAAAAAGAAAATATCAAACATACAAAAATTCTGTTTGAAACAGATGGCTTATAAAGTTCTATATTTTAAAATGTTTCATAATTTGTGGATATAGACACAATAATCAAAAATTTGAGATATTAAGAAATCCTGTGTGGAAAGTAAATTTTCTTTTTATAAACATCTCACCTATGGCAGACCAGTTCTAAGCACCGCGTGTAGATCAGCCCCCTTAATGCTTGACACTTCCCTTCTCAGCCGATGTGTCCCTGGCTGGACTGGCGTTACGATCAGCACATTTCAGATGAGGAGAGGGGGCAACGAAGAGAAAGGATAGAACGCGATCAAGGGTCCCACAGTTTGATAAGAAACTGAGAATACTGTCAACCACAGGTTGTTTTCATTGACTGGAGTAGAAAAATAGACTCCAAAGAATGAAAAGAGACAACTTCAAGGGGGAAAATAGACTAAGAAGTACTCCTTTGAAATATCAACCCCTAGCCAGACACGGAGTGTATGCTTATAGGCTCAACTATTTAGGAAGCTGGGGAAGAAGGACCATTTGAGCCTAGTAATTCAAGGCCATTCTGGGGAACAAAACAAGTCCCAGTGAAAACAGAAAGAAGACAGAGAGGGAAGAAGGAGAGACGGGGGGGAAGAAAGTGAAGCAAGCAGGCAGTAGGCAAGCCAACAAACCGGCCTAACGCCTGATGTGGGGAGACTCCAGGAGAGAACTGAGGTGGACAGAAGGATTCATGTGACAACTTCTGTGGCAAATGAGGAAATATAGACAGAGAACAATTCAGTGGACGGCAGGCACTCCTGAGACCTGACTTGTATTGCACGCATGTGAGGCATTTCCTTAGTCTGGAGTTTCTCAGCCTTGGTGCTACTGACATTTTATTTTGGTCAACCTGTACAAATTGTATACCTCAGTGGCATTCAACATGAAACTCAAGACATCCACGTGCTGTGCAATCAAATTCGGGCTTCCCCATATACCCTTTTCCCAACCTTCAGCAATCAATCCACACTCAGCCTGCACCCACTCCACGTATGGCAGAAAAGGCAGCATTTGTCTAGGTATTGTTGCCAGCTAGTTGCACGTGTGTGTGCGTGTATGTGTGCGTGTGTGAGTGTGTGCATGTCCCATACGTTGTGAGCTATCTGGTAACATCTCTGCCTCTACCCGTTAGATTCCGGTAGCACCTCTCCACCAGGTGAAAACCAAAAATACCCCAGAAATTGCCAAATGTCATCTTGGGCAAAATGGTTTGTAGTTGAGAACCACCGTACTATAGAGGGGGAAAAAGGAGAAGAGGAAATACTCAGAGAGTTGACTCTGAAGTAAAAATGTTTAAAAGACAGAGAGAAAGCCATGTCTCCAATAGGGCCAAGAAGGAGTGAATGTGGTGGCACAATCAGCCACGTGACTGGACTCATGACAGCACGAGGTGTTGGCACAGCCCCATGTGATGCAGTTCCTTAAGGGAACAACCCAGGGGGTGAGTACTGGCCAACAGAGACAGCATCTCCATGCAGAAGGGCTCTGAAGGCTGCTGAACAGGGTGCTGGCAACACAGCATGAGCAGATAATATACAGTGCCAGCCTGAAGGAGAGCTCCCTGGCATGGTTCTGGAGTTTCACACTGTACTAGGATCTAGCGAGTAAGGGAAAGCTACTGGCATCCAACAAATTGTTTGCACTTAAGGCAATCTGAGCATTAAACTTTTGGTGAAGATAGGATAACCCTGATATTTCAACTCATCCTTCCGGTAGGATAACTCAACCTGCACTTTAGTTTTTAGCTTAGAAAGAGTATCTCTTTCCTTACTCAAAACTAATACCATCTGGAAATAATTTATTCCCTTGGAGGAGAAACTCCCAAACCAACATGAGATTCAAAGACTTGCCAAAGAAGCTCTGAAAAGACAGCATCTTCCGAACAAGCTACGGTCATCATTTTGTGTGGCCTCTCCGAAAAATCCCCAGTGGGTGGATGATTGTATTTCCAACTGTTGCAGGGGGAAACACCTGTGGGCCTCGTGCCTGTTAAAGACCCGCAACTGAGGTAATCCTGAAGAACAGAAGCGTCCCAGGAAAGTCCTGCTGGATGAGTTCCATGGCTTGCTGGTAACTCAAGGCTGGAGAAGCCCAGATCAATTGTCCCGCTTATTCCCGATGTAGGTGCCTGACTAAATGTCCCTTCCCATTTTGCTTACTCCCATCACTGTTCCAATTACACCGCTACAAATTTTACCAATTTTATAATGTTCCTGTCAACTTGCTATCTTATCTTAGATACTTAAAATCTTAAGCTAATTTTGAAAGGGGTAAAAAAAAGTGCCTGAGATCTAGAGGACTCATTGAGTTTGCCAATTAGTCTTTAGAATACAATTTACTCTCTAACTGCATCAACCACAGTAAGAAGAACATCTTTAAAAAATGGCAGTATGGAGCTTCCTAGATGGTTTGGATTTGGTGTGTCCCCCAAAAGCCTCACGTACCTGTGGATACTGTGTAGGGTTGGGAGGAGGGGCCTGGCTGGGAGGGGCGGATGCTTCTTCACCTGGAGGAGTGCATGCTGGGTCTGTCTTTCGTCCCGGTCCCTTTCTGTTCCACAATGTTGTGAGTATCTCGGTCTCCCCAGCCGCTCTAGCTCTAGCTGTGGCCTCACCATGTGGCTTCACCATTTTTCTAGCCACACATCTGTGAATGGGCTGTAACCTTCTCACACTGTTAGCTAAAATAAATCTTTTCTCCCTAAAGTTGTGGATGTTGGGTATTGAGTCACAGTGATTAAAAAAATAACTAAGACGGGGGGTGTGGGAGTAGTGAGAGGGTAAAGGACATTTCAGGCAAAGGGAAGCCAGCCTGTGCAGAAGCAGGAAGGTGGACCCAGGGCTGAAGAGTGAGCCTAGGAGGTGGGGGTAGGTGAAGGGCAGCCAGGCCAGCAGAGGTCAAGCCACGTGAAGCTCTGCAAAGGTCTCTATGGAAGAGACACAGCCAAAGTACACATGGAGATGCGCGAGCTCGCCCAGCCTTTAGCCTTTGTTTTCCTGTTCTAACCAGCATAGAGCTGAGCTTTTCCTGAAGGAAACCCATCATTAGCACACGAAGGCTTGAAAGCTCAGGCAAGGTGAGAAGAATTAACCTGCCCACTGCAACAAGATAGCCAGCATTTAACTGAACCTGCCTGCGACCAGTAAGCCTCGTGCAAACCTGGGCTTGGACCCACATGAGTGGGGGCTGAGCTCAGAGAGAAAGGCATTCATTACTTGGACCCAAAGTCCAGGACATAACCTCCATAGGGCAAGTAAAAAGAAAAATAAAAAAGAAGAAGAAGAAAAGAAGAACAAATCCCCTATGTTCTTGGCTTAATACAACCCTGAGTTACATTCAGGGTAACTCGAGACTGCATGTAATGCAAAGTCTACTATAATGATGGTGCTTATTACATAAACGCGAAGCATCAGAAAATGGGAGAGAAGGAAATGCTGTCTTGCTAGCAGAGCCTTCCCTTGGAGACAACACAGTCTTGTGGTTTCGGGATGCACTGACCCAAGGCAGCAGCTGAGCTTGTTCTTCTGGACTGATACTATTTGCAATTCTTGCTTGGATCCAGGGACTGACATAACACAGGATTAGACAAATGAGGTCTGGAAACACAGTCATCGAAACAGGCTGCTGTGAGCAACCGAGACACAACCACACGGGCCCTCTGTATTAGCAATAACAGCCCCGAAGGCTGCACACACACAAAAAACCTCTCTGGAAATAGTTGTGGGAAAAGCCACAATTTGTAAGAAAAGTGTGTCTCATTTTTCTAAACAGACAGAATGATCAAGGAATTTATTTCAGAATATTCCAAAGAGCTAGGTTGATGACATTTTATAAAGATGCTATTTCAATTAAAGGCTCATTAAGAACATTACATCACTACCCAGAAAAACCACGAAATGTATTCAGAAATGGCTCTGACCAAAGGCAAAATGTGAAGACACAGTAGCGCGCCCCGCAGTCAGGAAGGTAGGCTTACCAATCACGAAAACAGGGAGGAAATCGACAGGCATATTTTTGATGGAGCAGGAATCAGCTGAATTGACATCTGTGGGCTTCTCACTGCCATAGAGCGCAGTCAGGAGGATTCAGAGGGATGTGGCACCATCCCTCAACGTCAAGGCTTTTGCCAAGAAGCTTTGGTTAGAGAGCAGATGCCAAGTTCCTGGTTTCCCTCCCTCACCCTTTTGGTTCAAGCAGCACACTTCAACAGTGCAATTTCGGAGCAGCCTAGATTCCAGAATACTAGCCTGGACCCATCCTCTGCCTCACATCCTGGGCCTCTTAGTCTTCCAAGGCTCAGAGGAGGTACAGCACCAGGTAGCTATTCCTGGATTTATATCAAGTGTGAAGACATCAGAGAACTCATTTCCAAATACACCTGGAGAAGCTACCCTGCTCACGTGGCCGAGCTGTCGCTGACACTGTTATTTCTGCTCCCAATACTACGTGTTCAAGAAGAGAACATTTATTTTCCTTTCTTTGTAAGGACTGGTATAAAATACTGGAGAATACTTTATACAAGGCAAGGTTTATACAAGTGTTAGTGATTATAATTGCATTCATAACCAGAGCTGTGTGAAGTTTCCAGTTATATAAGCCCTCTGCTGAATTTCCTCCTCTCCTCTGCCGCTTTGGCTGGATGAAGTTAAGGACGTAAAACTCAAATTTCAATCTTTTTTCGCTTTTGTTTACTAAAAATAGACTTGAAAATAGAAGTAAAAACGAAGGAAAGTAAATTCGATTGTCAACGCCAAATGGTCAAATTTCTTATTCTTTGGTGTAAAACTAGGTGGTATGACCAAGCCTGCTGAACACGTGTGGGGCCCTGTGGCTGTTTCTTGCCAATTAGACATGCGTAAAAGTGACAGGGAAGAGGAACTGAATATTGAGTATTGAGGGTCAGAGTGAGCACACAGCTGGGCATTAACTGCAACCCCAGTGTATAAACCTGGGCCAGGCTTTGCCTTAACTGGCTATGGAAAACATGGACACGCTTGTCACATACCCAGGTCCCTATGGAGGAGAACCAAATATCCCACCATAAATACATTTCTTTGGTATTATCAAAGAAACTTTAGACCTCTGTACACACAGATACAGCCCTGAAAAGGTATCTTTTAATACGGAGAAATTTCTATTTGTCTACATCAGTAAGAAGCAGATTTAGGCAAAGCCCTCAATATCTGATATACCCCTATCTGCCTAGGAAAGATCTTGCAGAAGAGACTGGGGGTCAGACATCTGGCCCAGACAGAAATGACCACACACGGCTTATGTAGGACTGTGGGTTCTGCTCTTCCTCCTCCCATCCTTCCAAGCCTGCATCACCTCTCTTCCCCCTGGAAGTCCAACCTCTAAACCATCTCTCTTTCCACAGAAGTCCATCCTCTGGTCCTTTGTTAAACTCACTAAATGAGATTCACTTGTCTTGTTTCATTTGAATCCCCCCCCCCATTTTATTGATATGTATAAGTGCAAAATTTAAGGTTTACAATGAAGTTGAGCATTTTGTGTACCTACTTATCTTGTCAATGTGACGAGGACTTTCCCACTCTCCTTTTGTCCCTGCCCCTCCCCATCCCTCCCTCCCTCCCTGCCCTACCCCTCTGTTTCGCTTTGTTTTTCGTTTTAAGTTCCATAAGAGTTGTGATCTGGGTCTCTCATATCATTTGAGTTTAATATTGAATATGCACATGGCTTTCATGCTTAGGCAAGCAATTAAAATGAGCATATTCTTTCTCTTGTCCACTAAAATTATTCATTTTTCAGAGATAAAAAGAGTAAATCTTAAAACGTCCCTATAATGAGCAACAGGAAGCCAGGTACCATGTAGGACTGTGCATGAGAGCACCAAGGTCAGTCTACTTGGAAGGCAGGGAGAGGACAGTGGATGGACCAGAGCATCTCCTCGGGGTCTGGATGGAAAGAGAAGTCATGGCAGGGTAAGCATGGTGAAAAAGGTAAGAACTGGCTTGTTGAATAAATTTGTCAGGCTCTAGACTACAGGGGTAGTGCAGTTGTCAGGTAGGCTGTTCCTAGGGAGATTTAGGGCAGGAGAAACATTGACTTGATGTGTGAGAATTTGACACCAGTTTACCTGGATGTTGGTCTGCATGTTAATGTACCTTTATAAGGAAGTGACCTGTCACCATTAAGAAATAGGTGGCCCCTCACAGAAGCAGTCTTTCTTGGATTGAGGCCCCAAATGCCAGAGCACCAAAAACAAAAAATAAGAAAAAAGCAGAAAAAAATAAGAAAAAAACATACACACGAATGATACATCCCTCCACTGGACGGTGTCATGGATGAGAAATAACCCTTTGCTGGGAGGGCTGAGACGAGGCTGCTGGTTACAATAGCTGTCCCTACACCAGCTAACAGACAATCACAATTCCACTTTCTGCTAAAGTTTCATGGGTGAAGTTTGGGACTGTTAGATTACATTTTTTATCATGCTAAACCTAAGTGTTTAACATCCCTATAACATGTTAAAAGACATATGAAAACCTAAGAACTATTCTGCTGAATGAAAACAAAGACCTTCCTACCCATTTCTGTATCAGGATGTGTGAGAGGCAGAACATCGTCATTCTATGAAATAGTCACCTCTAAATTCAGAGCTTTATCATAATGGGACTTTACTGAGCTTAGAGGAAAACAAACTCTTGCATTGGAATGTGGAAAGTTGGTTATAATTTAAATGTGTTATGATTCGGTTAGTAACAAGTGAGTTACCCAACTTTATAAGCTATACTTTCAATTGTATAACTCTAAAGGGCTTCCAGAACATTCTCTTTTAATAGTTCTTAGCAAGCAAGTTCCACTTACTGCATTTTATATCTCAGAGTTTTATGAACTTGTACCACTCTGCCTCCTCAGCCAGCATTCCCAGATGGCACAGGCCACATGGAATTACTACTTTCCTTTTTCCTCCCGTGAAACATTTGATGTCTGTCTCTGGCTCTTTTCATTCCCACTAGCCCTGTTTTCCACTACCTACAACACTGTGAGTCACTTTCAGAGGGGAACACACGTCTGCGTGTCATTTCACAGACCTAATTTCAAAATACGCTATTGTATTGGTGTTTGTGGTTATTACAGCACCATTTGCTGCAGGTTGGGCATGGAGCAGAATAGGATAAAGTTGGGAACTATTAACTAATGTAATAGGGGGTCCTTCAAATTCTGTCTCCAATCCACCCACTTCTCTCTGCTACCATCATCACTACATAAGACCACAAAATGGCTAACGACCTGGACTCCAGTAATCACCTTCACCGGCACCATCTTGTCAAAGTCGGTCAGCTCAAGGGTTCCCTGCTTAACCCTCGTCCATTACTCTCACACACCAAAAGTCTCAATTATTCCAAAAGTCCCAGAAAAGTCAGGTCTCTGCCTCCATCCTCATCACTGCAAGGTGACGTGTATCCCACAATCCCACCCTCAATTCCACACACAACATTCTTTTTTCTTTTGGAGCTACAGAGCTCAATCCTAGCTATTCCTGAAAGCTGAATGTGTTCTCTAGGAAGCCATCCTTAAAAACCGGTTGGATCGCCTCGGAAAACATTCCATTTGATAACAAGTCTTGTTCAGGTCCTACCTTCTCTAGATGTAAATACTGTGAGGTTGGGAAATTCATCTGTTATGTACCCCAACCCCAAACCCTTGCATGGACAGCATGCTCATTTATCTTTTCTATTTTTAAAGGAGTAAAAATTAGTGTTTAAGAAATTGTTACCCAAGAGAACTTTGGTAGTTCTGCCCATATTTGGCTTACTGTGAAAAAATATCAAGTGGTCAAAATTTACACAACACTCGTTTATAGCAGGAAAATACAGGTTATAAATACTTTAAGATGTGGATAGACAGAGGCATGCCAAGTTTTATTTTATACATTGTGCTATTATTTCATTAGCATTCAAAACATGCCTCATGGCACAGTAATACATCAATTAAAAACCATAAAAATTGTCTTTCTTAAATGAAGAGGCTCTGTTAGTTGCTGAAACCGAGTCTCCACATGGTACTGATTTTCACAGTGCGGAATCAGGCAAATCAAGATTTTTTTCTTGGTGCTGAGATGGACCCCACACCCTTGCACGTGTTAGGTAAGTGCTGTACCACTGTGCCACATCATCGGCCCTCAATGTCAAGATTTTTTAGAGGAAGTTTCTCTGCTGTTAAGTATATTTTCTTTCCTTCAACCTCTCGTATAAGAAAAAACTGAAAATTTCCTTCTCGAATGAAATTTGACTTCAGATTCTTCTGCCAAGCACCACATCCCATTCAGGGAGGGCTGCACAACTACGCAGACTGAAGAGGCCAATGATAAACCTGAGGATGGCCTGACACCAAGATTCCTGAAGAATCCTGCTGCCTGGGACGGTGACATCGATGGTCTCCTTTCAGATCAAAAGGTGGGAACTGCAGTCACACCACAGGCATAAGCATAAGGTTGTGATGGTTGGGAGAAATCTGATTTACTGACTTGCTTGAGTGGAAAAATTTATTTTAAAACTTGAAATGAATCATCACAAACTCCATCAGCAAGAGAGTGCTTTGAAAAATCTACCCCAAACCACACAAAAATAAGCAAAGCAAAAATTCTTGGAAGCATTCTAGGGAAGGAGCAATGAGCCCCCACACCTTCTCAGGAGTATTTCTTCCAAGTAATCACGCTGCCCTGACTAAGAGGAACATGTCACTAGGGCTGGTGGAAGGCAGACAGAATTCCACAGTAAAACTCACCTTCTCTGTGATATATTATTATAACATCATATCAAATGAAGGCATTAGGCTGCTCTACGGACCTCGGAAGCGGCCAAGCAGAACTTCTTCAGAGCTGTGGGAGCAGACAGGTGGCCGAGGCTTCAGGCAGCACTTAGGGGCAGAGGCAAGGAGGCCACAACACATTCCTGTGTTAGGCTGGGTTTCTTCTGCTTTGAAACGTGCCCCAGTTCACCTCAAATCAGCCCCAGTTTCTGTGTCTCTTAGGGGTAGAGTAGACATATTTTTCTATATCGCAATTAAGAATGTAATAAGAACTCAATTGTATTTAGGGCAGTAAATCAATTCTCATAAACAAGTAATCCAATCAGCTGCTTTAAAACATATCCTCACCGTCTCGAACTTTCAATCATTCTTGATTTCCACCACTGACATCAAATCTCTCCTTTCCCACCAGAAAAAAAAAAAATCAGTAGCTCATGATCTTGCCAAATTCCATCTTCTCCATGGGCAAATTCTATCCACCCAATAATTCTCCTACCTCCAGTGCCCCATTGAGAAGTCTCACCAGGTGGTAGTGGTCCGAGCTCTTCCCTTACTCTCCCTCCTTCCTGCAGGCCCTTTATGCCGTAGTTATCACACCAGCCCTGCTCATCACATGCGGATTGATGAAAATATGGAGAGACATGTTTTGACTCCTGGTTGCCACAGAAGTAGGGAAGGAGAGCTTGTCTTCATCTGTTCAGGCTGCTGTGGCAAAATACCACAGACTGCTGGTCTATACCCGACAGAGAAATTTATTTCTCACAGTCTGGAGGTTTGGAAGTGTAAAGTTAAAGTGCTGGAAGATTTTAAATGTATTGAGGGCCTGTTTCTTCCAGAAGACTCCTTGCTGTTTTCTCATAAAGTGAAAGGGTCACCTGAGTTTTCTGAGGTCTTTGGTATAAGAGTACAATTAAGAATGCTTCACCCTTATAACTTATTTGCATCCCAAAGACCCCATCTTCCTAATTCCATCACTTGGGGGGTTAGATTTCAACCTAAGAATGGGGGAGGGGGAACAACATTCAGCCCACCTCCCCATTTTGACTGGTTCTTTCTAATACTCCTCCAAGTCCAAATCCTACCTGGACCTCAACGATAAGCCTATGTGTCACCTCTGATAAGATGTCATTAATAATTCCAAATGAAAAATCATCTCCCAACCTCTGAGTATTCAGTAACACTTCTATGTCTCTGGAGTGTCCTCCAAAAGTGTTGTGTGTTTGGACATAGTGTGCTAACTGTGGAACCATGTGCCATCAGGAGGTTGGGCTTGGCTGGAAGGGGTGGATGTTTGGGGCCTGATCTGGAGGAATCTGGAGGTATTTCAATTTGCTGAGATTGGGGGTGCCCAGGGGAGAGCTTTCACAAGAGTTGACTTGTGGATCAGAAAGTCAGTGAGGGGCGTCTAACTTGGGTGTGGGAGTCCAAATGGCAGCTTGAACTATATAAAAGAAGGAAGAAGAAACATTGTTACAGCTTCTTTTTAGGAAAGTTCTGGCCTTGCCTGACTTTTCAGACATCAAAGATATCAACTCACTCCTATTTCATTTGGCTTTCTGTCTGCAATGCCATAAGCAGTCCTCGGACCTCTGCCATGTGCTTTCACCATTGCTCACAGCCCAAACGGATTGTGGGAGACCTTTTGAAATCATGAGCTAAATAAATCTGTCCTCCCTTAAATCGTGGAGGTTGAGTATGCTGTTACAGCAACAAGAGAGAAATACCTTATGTCTATTTTACTTCAGTAAAATATTTCTACCTTATACTAGAGTTATCAATGTACAAATCTAATCTCCCCTAGTAGAGATCAAGCATTTAGAAGGTACACACACATCTTCCTATCACCCCGGAGTCCACAGTGTATTAGACAAATATTACAGGGGTGAATAAGGTCTCTAAGTTAAGTGCAGTACTTTTGCTCTCTACTAATTGAATAGATTTAGAAATTAATTCTAAAATTTTTGTTCAATTTGCTACTGAAAGTAAACTAATGAGCAAGCATAAAATTGGTGGTCTATGCCAATATAATCAATATCTAATTTATTTCAGCCTAAACAGTTCCACTTACTAGATTGCTACACAAAGAAAACCCTATTCTGAAACCCTAGTTAATACAAAGACGTAAAGACCCCGAAGATGACGCTGATGGCAATTAAGACAACAACAAAAATTCTATCATCCTATTGTTTTGTTGCTGGACAAATTATAAGATCTGGGAGAAATTGGTAAGGGAAGCACAACCTAACTTAAAATTAAATTGGTGATTTTGATCAGGTACACTGGCAACTGCTGGGAAGGTAACTCTTATTAAACATAGACCAGCTAGTAAATACCAAGAATGGGTCAACATTAGGAAATCTAGATAAACTGTAGCAATTCTACCATTAACTATAGGCCACAAACTCAAGCACATGACCTTCACTGCAGGATTAGAGAGCCACCCTCTCTACTAGGTAAAGCCACATTAGGTTCTTAAAAAGCAGGCAAGTAAGTAACCATCTTGTCAACCTTGTGAAGGTCCAAAGGCAAACACTTTTGAGCTTAAACAGTCCAGTGCCTAAATAAGGAGAACAAGGACAGTTACTGCGGCCAGCCCATGCAAGAATTTCTGTTGTCTACTCCTGTTGTGATTTGGGTCTAGAATGTCCCCAAAGCCTCATAGTTGGAGGGTGATTCAACCACAGAGTGAATCCATTGATTTCCTGTGCTGCTAAGAGGTGGGGCTTGGTTGGGACAGGAGAATTGGAAGAGTGATCTAAAAGTATGTAACTCCCTCACTAGCTCTGCCTTCTGCTCTCTCAGCTTCCTGTCTTGCCAGAGCCGTGAACAGCTCTTCCCCTGCTAGGCCTCCACCATACCCTTCTTCCACTGCCAGCTGCCCACGAGTGTGCTGGCATCTCCTGAAACTGTGAGCCAAAATAAAACTTCCCTCCCTTAAGTTCTGGGTGTCGGTTTTTGTGTCTTGTAACAAAGAAGTCACTAAAAGCCCTCCTATGTATTCAAGCCTGGTTCTGCTTCAAAAACACAACTGCTACCATTGCTCAACTGCCACCAATGCTAGTCAGACACAGTGACCACCCCTCACTCCTGCCCCCATCCCCAACACTGGTCTATCCTGTCATGAAGGTGGCTGCTTCTACCACCAAATGTCACAACTCCAGGAACAAAAGTCATGCCTGACAGACTCGATTCGCAAGCCATTGTTGTAAAACCACTTAAAACAAATGAAACCTACCATGCACTAAAACAAAACTCAAAAACTTCCGAGTTACCAGCGAATGAACTCGTGACAAGATCATTTATGAGGACGGGTCATAAGAACGATACGGGTGCAGGGGGTGAATTCCTTGTGCATCATTTGCGGGGAAGCAGAATGTTTTCTTTTCTGATCTAAAAACTTCAGGACCCTCAAAAGAAAAGCAGTTATGAAGAAACTGAAAGAACAGATTATCAGCATAACAAAGCGTGTGTGTGCGTTCTCCTCTGTTAGTACTTGATAGGTTAAAGAAAATGAGAGTGAATCACTTCTGCATGAAGTGTAAGATACACTGACACAGAAACAAAGATGCCTGGAAACTTTATATTCTTTGGTTCTTTGAACAGTCGAAGGCCTTGTCTAGTCAACATTTGGAGTAATTTTTCCCAGGGGGGTTATTACTATTAGACAAGGATGAAAGAGTAGCGTTTTCATTTTTGGAGACGTAAGATGCATCTCTAACACAGGAGCCACATTTCAGACGTATTAAGGAGTGTGGAAGGCAGAGGTTGTCACATTTTGACTCATCTTTCTATAGTTGTATAAAAGGACTAACCCTTAAACAAACCACGAATAAGAATGAACTTATAACATTAAGTTGTTCTGTATATAAAAGGTATGGGAGGCTTGGAAAAGAAAAGTTCAAGCGATTACAGAGAATTTCAGGCTCGGGGTCAAGAAGCATCTGTGTGCCCTGAAAGTATCCTTCTCTTCTTCAAGGGCAGTGATTCAGTTATTACAGAGTTTAGAATTTGTAGTATTTAAATGATTTAGTCAACCAGGCAGAATATGAATATTTCATGCCTGAACAGAGGAAGCCTATAAATCTGGGACTCAGTCTTGTTAGATCCTAGGTACATATTTCCTCTAAAATGTGTCCTTGTGATCTCTTATTGTGCGGAACTAGGAGAAAAATTGTGGACATAACGATAGCAGGGGGTGCTGCAGAGCTACTTGTTGACCGTTGAAATCGTGATGCCGTTACCGTGTTCCAGGGCTTTCATGGGAAACCAGAAGAGGATGAGGGAGTGGACCAAGGCGTTGATGCAGTGACCCCAGAAAACCTGCAGGAAAATAAACCAAGGGAATCAGCGCGGCTGGGGCTCTCGACCTCTGTGTGCAACTCGCAACAGACGCTGCTTTGTGAAGGCTCCTGGCAGGGGCTGCACGGCTCCACGAGGAGTATATTAGTTTAAATTTTGAAAAAGTCTCTAGAAACAACCATTTCCTCTGATTTACCTACCGATGACTGGACTATCTCCAGACACCATTACTTTATTCCACGCACCTAACTGTGTATCCTCCCACACGTTAACGGCATCCACGCCCACGTCAGAAGCGTGAGCTGCAATCAGTTCTCTTTTGCCTCATACAAAAGTCAACACTTTATAATCATCCAGACACAGGGCACTGGGTCAACAGACTCAGGAGAGACTAAGATTGTGTTCTTTTTTGAAATTATTAAAAACTTTTTTTACGTTCACCCTTCTGTTTTACTTCTCAGAGTCCTTCCAATTTATTTTTTCTTTTATATTTGAGTTTTTGGTTAATATGTATACACTTAAATTTTTTTTGTTTCATTTAAATGAACGCAAAGCTTTCTTGAAACTACAATATCAGTAAAGTACTTCAACATCATTGACGTGGCTGTTCTAGAAATTGAGACCAGGACTGCCTGCACAGTAAGCACACGTCTACCACAGAGCTATTCCCCCACTCCATCATCATCCTCGGATGTACTCCAGTGACAGAGCCATTAAATCCAGATTCAATTTACTTAAAAGTCTAACCTTGTTGGGGAACTGTCACGTAGTTTGATCGTAAGTAGTGGGAAGATAAGAGAAAACACTTAAACACAGTATTATAAACAACCTGATTTTTTTCCCATTTTAAATATTCATTTTGCCTCATCTTTTCCATGTTCTCTCAAAAAACAAAAACAGAAAAAAAAGCAAAAGTCCTCAGGATGCACACAAATAAGCCTCAGGAAATACTCTACCTAGTGCTCCCCTACCTTTGACGTGAGTCTAGTCCCTATTTTTTTCTCACCTCAAAAGGCCTTTGAATTCAAACTGTATAGAAAACACATTTATGCAAGCAATGTAGACAACATAGGTCATATTTTCCCATTAAAAGAACCACAGAAACAAAAACTGATAGAATAAATCACTTGGATTTCTTTGGGTATAGAATGCAATAGTGCCAATATGATGGCTTTTTTCCTCAGTGTTGGATATGCCTATTAAGTTAGCCCAAGAATAAGCCAGCTGGGAAAGTAACTACCAGTAACATCTGGCTCAGAAAGCCTCCAAAGGACGTTCTTGTATTGAGGCCTGAGGACAGTTCACCGTGTCTTCCTTGTTAAGGCCCAGGAGCTACCCACACAGATTGTGACCACAGCCAGCACATGGTATTTATTTATTTATTTATTTATTTATTTATTTATTTATTTTGTGAGACAGGATCTCGCTCTGTAGCCCAGGCTGGTCCTGAACTCTTTGTGGAGCCCAGGCTGGCCTCGGACTCACGCCAATCCTCCTGAGTGCTGGGATTACGGGCATGTGCCACAATGCCCTGTTTATGTGGTGCTGGGGAATCCAACTCAGGTACTTAGTCCTTGACTTAGTGCTTGCTAGCGCTTTAAACCCTAAGCCATTCCTCCAGCCCAGCACATGGTATTATAACTGAACTGGGCAACTGACCTCTATTTCAACTTCCTAATTCCTTTGTACAGAAATGTGGCCATGTGGCTGTGCTCACATCCTGCCTTCTCTATGGAGGGGTCACATTCTGCCTTTGTGCAGGCAGCACTCAGCCATCCTGCCAGCCCTAGGGTGACTCAAGTGTGCAGCAGAATCTCTTTGACACTCAAGATTCTTCAATCCCCCTCACACATCACTCAGTTCCTGCTCAGGCTGTCTCAGAAATGGTCTATCCCGGTTGGCACTCCTAATCTGAAAATCCAAAACCAAAATAGTTCTCAGTCTGCAACTTTTTGAGTAATACTGTGACATTTCTAGTGGAAAATCCCCCACTGTAAAAGCTTGTTTCACACCCAAACTTATTTAAAATATTTTATAAAATTTCCCAGAGTTGTACACATACATGGTATATGTAAAACACAGATGAATTTTGTAGTAAGACATGAGTCCCATCCCAAACCTATTTCATTATAAATATGCAAATATCCACAAATCAAAAAAAGCTTTGAAATCTGAAACAACTTCTGGTCCCAAGCATTGCAAAGAAGGGTTGCTTAACTTGTACCTAGATGGTTTCTTTCTTCTAATTCTCTAGTCTGGAAAAAAATAGTAACAAAACAAATCAACCCATGATTGACTTGATCCTTGTATTTGCATGTAGGCAATCTTACTCACTAGCTATAAAATGAAAACCCCAGCAACAGTTAGGTGAGCTCCTCACTGGCCTCCAGCACAGGGCCTTATAAAAGCACGAGGTTGATCCTGACGAAATGGAGCTGAGGCTGCTGCCACCCACATTCATGGAAGAGCCAGCCAGTGAGGTCTTCAGGCCCTGCACGGGATGGATCCACCCCAGAAAGGTGTCCCTAACACCCTGGGCTTGCTGAGGAGCGTGTGAAGGCTTCCCCGTTTCTCCAGTGTGCTCTGTCAAGCGTCACACATCTCCCATGCAGGTGAGGGGAGCAGACGCCAGTTAGTACGCAGGGCCACACCTCCCTCAGGTGGCAGTTCTATTTGCACCGGTTACCTTTGTATTGAAGCCTTCAGCATTCTGGGTGATTTTGTAGAGCTGTGGGAACCTAAGCATGCTCTCCTGAGTGCAAGACCTCTCAAAGATTCCCAGAGTAAAGGGCGGCAACGCAGTGAAAATCTGTGTGGAGACAAAGAGCCATTAACATAGCATCAGTGTTTTGGTTCTCCAGAGCGATGACTTAACTCCAGTCAAGTCCAGACCTGAGGCTGCAATTCACAACTCTCCAGATACCTTCTGAACAAAGACAATAAATGAAAGACCACTTTATTACTGTTAATCTGTGGGAAATGAATACACCAAGCACCAAAACCAAAATGGTATAAATATTTGACAAGCCACGAAATCCTGTTGAACTAACAACTGCCCCCTTTGTAGAATAAGCAAAGATGAAGAGTCACAGCTAGCTCTGGGAAGGGTCGTATTTTCTGTTGCACAATTTTACAACTTCTCATCCTGTCTTACCCTCATATTTCAGGAAGCACAAGCTTTCTCATTCATTTATACACTCAAGAGAAACTTACTAGAATGAATTATAGGACACATAACGTGGGAAGCTCTAGGAATAGACAGATTATAAACAGAAGAAAGGGAAGAAAGGTCTCTGACTTACAGAAACCTGTCTACTGCAGAAGGGGGACAAGGCACAGAGAGTAACAGACAAATAGATTAAGATACCAAAGGCAGAGTGCTGTGTTGAAGGCATCCAGGAACACATTAGGGGAACTTGTGAGGCACACTGGGTGGGGGCTGGCTGAGGGCATGGTGTGGAATAATTATGGAATCAAGATCAAACTGCTCCTGGGACAAAGACAGCTCTGGCAGGTGTTGCTATCTAGGACCCCGAATTTCACATGTACTCAGTGGGGGTGTGATATGCTCAAAATTGTGTGCTGGAAAGATGAAGGTAGGCACTGAAGAAGAGATCTGAAAGATCTCCGTCTGGGACATACTGTGGTCCTCTGGGGGCACCCTCCTACCTGGTTCTGGTGTGGTTCACATAGACTGGACTCTTCCTGCTTAGCATTGTTGGTTGAGCCTCTACTCACAAACCCAGAATTTCTCTCTCTAGTTTGTGGGACTGGATGTGCATCTCTGAAAGAATCTTAGATCCCAGTTACTTTGAGACTGAATATCTGGCTAGGGAATGGAGCCTTCCCCGAGTCCATTAGGACCAAGCAATCACAAGTGCAGCATGTAGGGCCCAGCTCTCACTTCTCCAGCTGACAGTTGATGCAAAGTAGAACTGGGATTTCAGTTTGCTATAGAGACTTCAAAGAGAAGACTCAGAATTTTGGCCCTCACTACCCTCTCGCAACTAAAGCTGTTTTATGGCCAGAAGAAGGTGCTTCTATCAAACATCCGAGATGCCCTGCACATTTTCTGGGTACACAACCTCATGGCCATCATTTGCATGCTGTTGGGTTTTTTCTTTTCCTTTTCCTTCTTTTTTTTTTTTTAACTTGACTCTCTCCTTCTGTTTACTTCAAATCCTCTACAGCTTTCTTGGCCAACAACCACTATGCCTTAACAGAGTTTTCATTCTGCATGGAGCAAATTGCACATACATGCATGCACTGACTGGGATCATGATTTGTTTTACAAAGTGGGGGCATTGCACACATTTTTCTTCATCATCATACTTTTATGAGTAAACAATACATCATGGAAAGCCCCCTGAGTCCCTTAGGTTTGACACTAATGCAGTCTCTTTAATGCTCACATAATAATTCATTGCATCAGAATACTATGTTTCTTCAACCACTGGCCCATGGGCAAGACATTCCTTTTATTTCCGGTTCTTTGTTACATATTCTATAATAAACTGCTGTGATATATTATTGCCATAGAGGATTTTTATTTTATTTCCATGGGAAGGAGTCTCAGCAGTAAGGCTGTTGGGTAAAGGGAAACATGCATTTTTAATTTTATGAGATACTGCCTAGCTGCTTTAAAAAAAGTGACAATCATTTCTGCATCCTCTTGCAAAGATAAAAGTAGCACTTTCCGTGCTTCTCTATTAGCAATGGTTCTATTAGTCTTTTAATATTCTCCAGTCCAAAAACCAAAGATAATCTTTCTTTAAATATTTTACAATTTCCTGACTATTGGTGAATTAAGCGTGTTTTCCTATCTGTTGGATATCTGGATTTTTAGGTCTGCAAAACATTTTGTGAGGTCTTTGGTTCATTTTATTTAATGGCTTAACCCCTTTTCTAAGTACTTTGCATACAATACATAATAACTCGGCTTTCACATTACAAAATTTTACCCAACTGCATTGTCTTTTGACTTTTAAAATGGTTTCTGTTGCAATATAAAAGCTTTTAATATCTATCAATCTATCTATCTATCTATCTATCTATCTATCTATCTATCATCTTTGTGGTATGAAAGGTTAAACCCAAGGTCCCTACACCTTTACACTGAGTGATATTTCCAGCCCTTTCTTAATTTTTATTTTGAGACATGGTCACAAAGTTGCCCGGGCTGGGCTTGAACTTGAGATCCTTGTTCCTCAGGCTTCCAGAGTGCTGAGATAATGGAATATGTGCACTGAGCTAAGAAAAGCTTTTAATTTTTAAGTGGTCACAATCAACTTTAGAGTATTCACATGTGGTTACAGAAGTTTCCTAGCTCTGAAACTGACAAATAATTTTCAGGAGTGTATAGGAGGATTCCTTTTTTAGGTTTCTCTCTTTCTCCGGCTTGTATTTGATAATATTAATTCTGCCTATCAAGGAACAAGCGATAACATTCCATTTTTAAAGGACTTCTTCAATTTCTTTTTTCAGCATAATGTAGTTTTGATCATAGTGTTCCTTAACTTCCTTGGTTAGGTTTCTTCCTAGATATTTAATTTTTTGAAAGGCTATTGAGAATGGGATGATTCTTCTCAGCTCTATTTCAGTGAGTTAACGGTTAGAGTAGAGGAACATTATTATTCTTGTATTCATTTTGTATCTTGCAACTTAGCTGAATTTGTTAATTAGCTCTGAGAATCTTCTGGTGGAATCTTCTATGTAGAGGATGATATCATTTGCAAAGAAGGATAATTTAGCTTCTTCCTTTCCAATATATATTCTCTTTTTTTATTCTCTTGCCTGACTGCATTGGCCAGGGTACTGAGTACTATTCCAAAAAGCAGTAGTGAGAGTAGATAGCCTTGTCTTATTCCATATGTATGGGAAAAATGCCTTCAATTTTTACTCTTTTAGCATAATATTGGTCATATGTTTAGCATAAATGGCTTCTATCTATTTGAGGTAATGTGCTTGTATTCCAATTATCACCAGAGGTTTTTATTTTATCATGAATGGAAGTTATATTTTCTCAAAACGTCCTTTTTTGCATCTAATGAGATGATCATATTTTTATCCTTATGTGTTTTATTACATTAATACATTTATGCACATTGAACTATCCTGGCATCCCTGGAAGAACCCAATTTGATCATGGTGCATGATATTTTTAATGATTTGCTGAATCTTGTTCACTAGTACATTATTGAGGATTTTTGCATTTTACCCACAAAATTAAATGAGGTTACTATGGATATATAACTGTCCTTCCTTATCCTCAGAGGATATGCTCCAGTGGATGCTTAAAGCTCAGACTGTACCAAAGTTTTCACAAACTTTGTTTTTTCCCTATATATACACATACCAATCATACAGGTGAATTGATAAATTAGGTTTTCACAAACTTTGTTTTTTCTTTGTATATACATACATATCATAAAGGTTAATTGATATGTATATGGACGATGTGAATAAAAACTACCAATAGAGGCTAATTATAACAATGTGCTATATTACTAATTATTTGAACCTTATAAATTATTTATTTGTTGACTTTTCCATTTAATATTTTCAGTTTGTAGTTGGTTGGGTGTGGCTGCAAACTCAAAAAGTGAAATCACAGTTATAAGGAACTAAATGTTATGAGAATCTAATGAGATAGTACTTATGTTATTACTGAGGAACATGAAACATATTCAAGTCTGTTTTCATGTTCTTTGACTTGGTATATAATTCTTTTTTTTTTTTTTTTTTGAGACAGGGTCTCGCTCTGTAGCCCAGGCTGGTCCTGAACTCATGGCAATCCTCTCTTGTCTCAGCCTCCCAGGTGCTGGAATAACAGGTGTGTGTCACCACGCCCTGCTTATGTGGTGCTGGGGTATTGAACTTAGGTACTTAGTGTTTGACTTAGAGCTTGCTGAGCACGAGCTCTGATGGCTGAGTCTTTCCTCCAACTCCTTGATAAGTAATTTAAATTAAAATACCCCAATGATTTGCTACTTTAGCTGGCTTGGAGAATCGAATATAAAAAATAATCACAGAAAGAGAGAAATCAGGTGAGAAATACCACTTCAGGGAAAGAGCAAGAGGGGATCCAGCTGGACGACACGGTTCCTGGAGAATGCGTCACATGTCATGAACTGCATTTTGCAACGAGTCTTTAGAATGATTACAGCCCGATAAACAAAATTGATAAACAGGACACTGCTGAAACAATAACAGCAGGGTTGGTATATGGGCTTATAATGGATAATGGAATTATACTCATGTGAAAATGTCTAATTGAATCATGACTCTGATTACATAAGAAAAGATCGTGGCAACTGTGCACTGAGGTGTTGAGTAGTAAAAGGGCATAGTGTCTTAACACCTGGTCGCTTGGTTCAGAAACAAATGCGTTTGAGTGTGCATGCAGTATATGGATGGACATAGGAAACAACACTAGAAGCAAAATGCTAGTAATGGATGAATCTGGGTAAAAGCTATATAGCTTTTTGTACTCTTTTTTGGCAACATTTCTCTAAATTTCAATGGATTTCAAATAAAAGCTACCAAAACAACTTCCATGGGGAAAGTTCTTTCCATGGTTTGATTATGATGGAGTGTGTCCCCAGTGTGGTGACGGTAAGGAGCAGAACCTTTAAATGGTGGGGCCTAGCAGATGACCACTAAGTTAGGAGGCTTCGCCTTTGGAAGAGATTAGTTTGTTATATAAAACAAGACTACACTATACTCATGATCTCTTTATGCATGCAGTCACTTTTTTTTTCCTGCATCTCTATTGTGTTGTGATATGACACACAGGGTCATCTACAGAGCTGAATAAATAAAACCGCCATATGTTGGGATTTCAGCCTCCCGTATGTCAAAGGAATAACTTTTCCTGAGGAAATGTGAACACCAATGTCTACTCACCACTGACAGGGCATAGCAGAGGGGCTAAAGTAATGATTGCATCGAAGTTCGGCTTGGTGAGCCAATGAGTTTATTGGGGTTATCTATAGGAGAGTGGATGAGGGGTTACTTACAAGATCATCAGGGGTCCACCTGCAGATGCTTCACTCTTATACTGATCCCATATCCCATTAAAAATTAAACCATTTTTATTTAATGTTTAGCTTCAGGCATTTTGAGGTCACTTCACAGATCCTTCACCCATTCCAGCCATAACAAGTTCCTTCCCAGCATTCGTTAGTCCACACTTCCAGCTGCTCTGTGGACCCAGTGATACCTAAGATTGTTTCACCTTGGAATTTGTTCTCTGAAACAATGTCCTCTTCATTATCACTCAAGGAACACACAAGTGCACAAAACCTGTTCTCACTCAGCCTTAGAGATCAAAAGTCATTGTGGTTCTTAAACTTCCACAGGCATAACAACCACTAGAAAAGTCTTTATTAAGCTGGTGTGAGGCTCATGAATTTTTTAAAAATGTTTTTCACACAAATCCTGATTTTACTACCTGTGGCTCGGATGCCTTACTTTGACCAACATGGTCCTTCAGCCTACAAGCATCTTTATGTAGGGCAGGTGCTTGATAAAAATTTGTTGAATTCATTTGAATTTCCCAAGGCTTCAGGGAACTAAGAAAAATATCTATCCCTCATGCCCCATCATGAAAATGGAGCTACACCCCACTCATTCTGTGAGCAGGTGCTACGTATTCCAGTCCTGCCCTTAGCTTTGAAGCAGAGCCTCCTGGAGCTCAGCCTCTTACCACCACAACAGGTGTGTGGCCCTGGTTTGTGTGGCATGTCAGTTCCATAGCCCTCAGCCCTTTCCAGTGCTGAATCATCATGAAGCAGTCTACCTTTGTCCCTCAAATGGTGATACATCTTTAACTTACTCAAATGCATGGACGATATGAATATCTAGCTACACAGATACATACAAACTATAAACAGTGTGGTACTGCAGCTTTGTTATAACATATCTGGTCAAAACCATCTACACCTGTCTGAGACAGCTGCTTCAAAAGGTGAACTCTTACAGAGCACAAGACACCAGGGTCGGACCCAAAGCAAAGAGGAGAGAGCAACTGAAGAGATGGGGGACTGCTCCAGGGTCCCTACAGCACTCAGCTACGAGACCCTTAGTGCTTTCTGCCAGTGAAACAAAAGCAAAACAGGAGACTCTTGCGCATTATAATATTTTGCATTTATCTCTAGCTTTTTAATTCATCACAGTTAAGTACAGAAAACAAAACCTCTAAAATCACAAAAGCTGCCAAAGATGCTCATTACCATTCTCCACAGGAGCTGGAAAATAGAATTCATTATTTGAGCACTAACTGGAGAAAAAGTTCTTCCCCAAGGACATTCGATGATATGTTGGGTGTTCATAACTATATTTAAGAATATAGATGTAAAACTACAAAGTGGACTAAGTCTAAATATACTTCAGAACTTTTCACTTTAGCTAAAAACATGAAATTGTTGTGCAGGCATTTAGAATGGAAGTAGCAAGGATCTGTTATCAAGATATATGGGTTAATAATTTCATGGGGTTATTCAAGAAAGATGTGCTATGATTGAAACCATGTGTGGCGAATTCGGCTTCTACAGGATGTGTTGCACCCACACAGGCCCTAAAGATGTATTTGTGCTGCCGGCTAAGTACACAGATGATTGACTTAGATACACTTCCCAGACATAAACAGTGAAAGAATGTCCCCAAAGTTCTGCATGCTATCAAAGAGGTGAAGAATGCTTACCACATTGTACAAGCCGATGCACCAACGTTCAAATAAAATCTGCCCAGAAAATCCATTAACAAAGGCGAACCAGAGCTGAAAGAGAAGAAAAGTTCATGAAGTTTTATATCAATATTGACCTAAACGTTTCCATTCACTGAAGAAGTAGCAGGGAATGTGGACCACCAGCTGGACACAGCTGCTGAGGGGTAATGAGCCCCAGACCACAGCAATTGTTCTTTCACAGATTATAAATTCTCAATATTACAAATATCAAGTTTTAAGGAACATGTATATTTCAGACATTAATTTTAAGATATAATATGCATATATTTGCGGAAAAACAATTGTAATTGTTTTACGTCAACACTTTCTCACTGACTGGAATTCTCAAATTCTGTTTTCTGTCCTGTATGAAGTTGATTTGATAAATAGAATTTGTCTTTGTAGGGCTTTCAACCAAATGGAAGCCATAAATGTGAAAGAACAACGAAAACTCCTCTGTGGCTTCTGTTCTTTTTGTTCATAAAATACTGGCCCCCACTTAAGTGGGGGGTCCACTACCTCAGCAAAGGTCCAAACATAGTGGCATGGAAGACGCCCACTCAAGCCATCTTTTGGAGTAACATAGGATGCATGAGTAAATAAAATGTTATACTATTAGTTATGCCCTCAGGCAGGTTATAATTCTAATTGACTAGGTAGGACTGACACAAAAACAAGTACGGAGTAAAGCATGACTCTGTAGAACTTTGTTAGCATCCCTATGACCAGGAAACAAAAAACTGTAGGGAAGGAATGATCACTCAGCTATGATTACAAGGAAACACAGAGGCAGGAAGAGCAGTGCGGGAGACAAGCGGGGTGGAAACCTGACTCAGAGGGTGAAAGTACAGAAATGTGGGGTCCAAAGTACTACTGTTTACAAGTAGGTCAAGTTTATACAAGAGCCCAATAACGTGAGGCAGACTTTTCAATATCTCATACAAACCACAGGATCGATTTCAGCCAGGTAAAACCAGAACAACTAAATCCATTCTGGTTGTAAAACCTAACTGGCAACAGAGAAGAGGCACACTATGATGACTCAAGTGGAAATCAAATCTAGTACTGAATTTTCACTTAGGTAGACATTTCCAAATTGAGTTCTTAATTCTACCAAGACTAAATTTTCCTTGAGATAGTAATCATTCCTTACACTGGTCCGTACACAACAGTACTCATGAAATTGGGTATAAACATGGCCTCACCAACCCTCAGTGGGATAAAATAAAATCCCTCAAACAACTGATTTCTAGATGAAGTTTTCCTTAAACACAACTTCATCGTCTAATTCCTTAGTTTAAAAAATAAACAGAACTCCTCCCTAAATTCAAGTTAAGCTTGTTGGGTTGCAGAAATCATATTTGCTTTTGATTTCAACTATCATCCTAAACACCCAAGAAACCTGGTGAGGAAATATTGGAGGAGAGCTAAGAACCAAAGTTCTGTGCTATGTTCTCTACCCAGAATATTCTTTTATGATCTAACCACAAAATAGCAAACTCTGAACCCACAATTCCATTCCACGGCCTCCTTGCCATTCAGAACTTTTGCAATCAGTACCTGAACCAAATTTTACTATAATGACAACTTGGTTCCAGACCTGATTCATACCTCTATACAAAGTATTTCAAGGGGGTTATCTTAATTTTTCTCAAGATTGTGTTACATTTCTGAGGCTTTTTGAGTAATCAAGCCTATACCAGTACTGACATATACCTAGTAAACATTTCATTATATTGCTTAATCCAGTTCATTTGTCTTGGGGAAGCTGGAATGCTAGCCATCTATTATTGTGGGTTGGATCTGGAATGTCCCCCAAAAGTCTCATGAATTTGGATGTTACGGATCATCTGTGGAACCATGTGCTGTTAGGATGGCCTGGTCTGGAAGGGTGGATTATGGTTGTGTAGTAGATTATAGGTGTGTAGTAGAAGACAGGTGTGTGGTAGATTATAGATTACTGTTGTGTGGTAGATTACAGGCTTAAACCTGTAAAGGCTGGAACACTGAGGCTGGACTCAGAAGGAGCAAATCACTGAGACATGTCTCAGGAGGGTATATGCTGCCTTCTCACTTTCTTTTGGGACTTGGCTTCCTCTTTGCAATGCCGTGAGAAGCTGCCTCCACCTCTGTCTCTGCCATGTGCTTCCACTGTTGCCAGCAGCCCATGAATGGACTGTGACCTTCTGAACCTGACAGCTAAAATAAACTTTTCCACCCTAATTTGTGCATGTCAGGTATTGAGCCACAGTGGCAAAAAAGTAATTAAGTCATACTTCTAATGTCTTCTTCTTCCTGCACATTATTTGAAAAGAGCAAAATAATTTAAAACACGGAAGAAGGTAAGATAGACCATTTTCAGTGAAACACAGAGATAGCATTAATTAAAAATTTTTATAACACAAAACAAATGCTGACAAATATGAGGCTAGATAAAATTAATACAGAATAGCAAGACCCAATAAGACCTATCAGGTAAGACAGAGAAAATTTCAGAAACATAAGTGAAACAATAAAAAAAAAACAGATGAAAATAATTCTTATTTAGAGAGTATAGAGGTAGACGAAGATCTGTGTGTCATAATGTATGCCTGTAATCTCAGCATATGGGAGGCTGAGGCAGGAGGACCACTGTAAGTTCAAGGCCAGTCTGAGCTACATAGTGAATACCAGCTGTATTACAGAGTGAGACCCAGTCCCAAAAAAAAGAAAGATAGAGAAAAGTTGTAGCTGAGATCTCCAGACAGCTCCAAACACAGCAAGAGAATTGAATCTATAGGGCTAGGTATGTATGTGTGCTTTTTTTTTTATACTTTCAAGAATTGAGAAGGGAGAATGGACACAGTACAAATGTAAATGGCAATTAATGTGACAGACACTCATCAAAATTTGAGGTGAAAAAGAAGAAATTATAGCTGATACCACTGACATCCAGAGGATTATTGAAAATTAATTTGAAAACTTACATTCCAAAAATTGGAAAATATAGCAGAAATAAATTCCTAGATCTATGACACCTACCAAAACTGAACCAAGTAGGTATAAAAAAGCCTAAACACATCAATAACACCAAATAGGATTTATGAAGCAATAAAAACCCTACCAATCAAAAAAAGGCAAATGCTGCGCAGTTTTTGAAAGGTAATATGCCCTTGTATACGGAATGAAAAATAAACATTGGCATTGTTTAGAAATGTTATTTCTAGAAATTCACTTCTCATTGATGGATTTACTGATGAATTTACTGATAAGTTTTATCAGAACTTCAGAGAAGAGCAAATGTCAATAGGCTTCAAGCTTTTCCCATGTAATAGACAAGGAAAAGATATTTCAAAATTCATTCTTCAAAGTCAGCATTACACGGATATCAAGACCAAATAAAAATTTAACAAAAAACTATTGATCAATATTCTTTCCCCCCATTTTATTGATATATATAAGTGCAAAATTTAAGGTTTACAATGAAGTTGAGGATTTTGTGCACATACGTATCTTGTCAAGGTGACAAGGACATTCTCACTCTCCTTTTGTCCCTCCCCCTACACCCCCCTTCCTCCCTCCTAGCCCTACTCCCCTGGTTCACTCTGTTTTTCATTTGAAGTTCAATAAGAGTTGTGGTCTGGGTTTCTCATATCAGAGAGATCATTCGATGTTTCACTTTCTGCTTCTGACTCACTTCACTAAGCATGATGTTCTCAAGTTTCTTCCATTTGCCCGCAGAAGCCTCCACACTGTTGGACTTTATAGATACATAGTATTCCATTGTGTATAAATACCACAGTTTGTGTATCCATTGGTCTGTTGATGGGTATTTTGGTGACTTCCATATTTTAGCTATTGTTAGTTGTGCTGCTATGAACATGGGTATACATGTATCTCTGTTTTGTGTTCTTTTGGCCTCTTTTGGAAATATTCCCAGGAGGGGCGTCACTGGATTGAAGGGGATATCAATATTCTTGATGAAAATAGATATAAAAATCCTCATTAAGATACTTGCAAACAGAATTGGATATCACTTAAAAAGATCATACACCATGACTTAGTTGGTTTTATCCCTGCAATCCAAAGATCATTTGGACTCAAGGATAAAAATCACGTGGTTATCTCAATAGATACAGTAAAAAGCATTTAACAAAATTTAACATGTTTTCACGATTAAACAAAAACTAACGATAATTTGATAGAAGGAACTTACCTAAAAGTGATAAAAACCATATATGACAAATCCACAGCTAATATCATTCTGAATGGAGGAAAAACTAAAAACCAAACCCACATGCCTACAGTCATCTAACTTCTGCCACAGAAGCCAAAATACACTGGAGAAAGAACATCTCACAAATGGTGCTGGGGAAATTGAATATCCACATGCAGAAGACTGCAACTATTGATAAATTCCTAACTGATAATACTAACATTAAATAAAAAATGGATCAAAGACCAAGATATCAAACCAGAATCCTTGAAACTGCTGGAAGGTCACATGGGCAACTTGAAGCTAGAGGCACAGTTATGACTTCCTGAATATGACCCTAATAGTATAGGATATAACACCAGGAATCAACAAATGGGATTATGTGAACCAAAAAAATACCTGCAAAGGACAGAAAGAGCGAGCAACTGAAAAAATAGGAGAAAAATCTTTGTTAGCTACTTCTCAACAGAGCATACAAAGAAATAAAGACCCCCCCACCCCCGTAACCCAATCCAAAAATGGGCATATGACCAAGTAGATACTTTTCAAAAGAAGTACAAATGACCAATAAGCACATTAAAAATGGTCAATATCTTTAGCCATTGAAGAAATTCCCATCTCTGAGATCTCCATCTTGCACAGAATGGCCATCAGTAAAAACAGAACAACAAATGCTGATGGGACACACAGAAAAAGACTCCTTCCTATGTTATTAGAAAGCATGATGATTTCTCAAAAATTAAAAATAGGAATGCCATTTGATCCAGCTCTACCACTCCTGGGTGATTTATTTAAAATTCTATAGACAGCAACTGCAGCAGTAGTGGTACACTCATAATCATGTCTACAGCAGTACCATGTGCAGCGGCCAAACTGTGGAAACAGTCTCGGTCCCTGGTGACAGAGGAATGAATAAAGGAAATGTGGCATCTATACATAAAATGGAATATGTCCAGCCACAAATAAAAATGAAATCACGGCATCTGTAGGCAAGTGGATGAAACTAGAGGTCATCATGGTAAGGGGAAATAAGCCAGACGCAGTATCACACGTTCTCTCTTATATGGAAAAACTAAGCAGGGCTGGGGGCAAAACTCAGCAGATAGAGTACTGGTCTACCAAGCACCAGGCCCCGGGCTTACTTCCCCAGTACCACATAAAAATTAGCTGGGCATGGTGGTGCATACTTATAATCCCAGCACTCAGGAGGCTGAGGCAGGAGGACTGCTGTGAATTGTAGGCTGTCTTGGGTTACATAGTGAGTTCAGGACTGGCCTGGACTACAGAGTAAATAAATAAATAAGCTAGAAGGTAGACATCTGCAAACAGGAAGTATATGACGGAAGGAGGAAGGGCATTAAGAGGAGGGTAACAAGACTGAAAATGATCAGGCTATGTCAAATAATATACCAATTGGGAAATCCCCAAGCCAACTTTACTATTCTGTATTACTAATACCAACCAATAAAAATATAAAGTTAAGGTCAATCCATATAATGAAACACTATACAGATATTAAAAAGAATAAGCGCACAAACTGTATCCAACAAAAGCACACCAAGATATCATTAAAATAAAAAATCAAAGCATATGCTAATGGTCAGGATTGTGCAAAAGAGATGTGCGTACTCACACATACAGCAAATGTAGAACAGGCTATTAATATTCATTATATCTATGTTGTAAGAAGTGTTCTCTAAGAAAGATGACAAATTGCTTGCACCTCCTCAGCTGTTTTGAACTTTGAAAACACACTGATGTTTTAGGTAGCAGTTCTCAATCGGGGTAGTTTTCCTTCTGAGGAGACTTTATGATGTTTGAAGATCTTCTCATGCTTGTAACTTAAGGAAGCCTGCTAATGGCATTGAGTGGCTGGAGGCCAAAGATTCATTCCACACCACCAGGGAAGCCCCTGACAGCAAACAATCATCTTGCTGAAAATGTTGCTGATGCCACTTCTGGAAACTCTGGATTGAAGAAGTAAATTTATTATGTCAAGGAGATAACACTTGGAAAGTTCATGTGCCCAGTGCACAGAGGCACGGTGAGATTTGCAGCAGGGGCTGTGGTTTATGAATGGGTGGCAAGAATAATTCCACTGTGGCCTAACTTCACATACAAGACTGAATGCCCATTTCTGAAGAGACCAGAATACACAGGTAGTGAATCCAGGAACTTCTCCAACAAGCAGAAATATATTTCTATAAATTATTAATGAGAAATGCTTTTTAAAATTTGGAGTGAATTTCATATAATCTGGATATCCAAGTTGTTAGAAATAAAGAGGAAAAAAGTGTGAACAAATCTAGCATCTCTCTGCCTGAACTGGCCTTGATGACAACATTATTCTAAACAATCCTGAACCATGTAAATTTTTTTTCTTCTTTTTAAGATTAACATCTTTGATTAGCCAAACCTAAGGCTACTTCCTCCAAACAGCTGGCGCTCTGACTCTGCCCCAGCCAGACAGGCATGTCCACATGTCTTCAAAGACCTTCAACATGTTTGCACTAATTTTTATCAGTTGCAGGTGTGGCTGTCTTTTGAAAAGTACAAACAAGCTCATTCTCAACATTTCCAGTGGATTTTGATCTGTGTTCAACTCATCCATTATCAGGTGGTCAGATCGGTTTATATGATTGGAACTACTTATCTGGTAGAGGAAAAAGAAATGAAATAAACGAACCCGCTAAAAAAATCCATCTCTTCATTTCAAAATCCATGAGGTGTGTTTTTTTTTTTCCATTATAAACACTCAACCTTGCTTTCATTTCAGTTAGGTTTCCATAGGTGAAGTGAAAATGTAGGAAAATATATCGTATCTTTAAGCGTTCATACAAATATATTTAGTTTTTATTTATTCATGAGTCAAGTACAAGATGCCTCTCTGACACATTATAAAAATCAGACTTTTATACTAGTTCGTCATATGCAATGTTAATTTATATTTTTAAAAAAGACCAGAAGTACCACCCAATTCCTGAACATGAAAGTCACTTCTGACAGCCAAAGTCCCCAGCTCCATCTACCAAACACACAGCCTTCAGTGCAGATGGCCTGTCTGTCCGCCTCTGACCTGGTAGTTACTTGGATGGCAGCTTTCTAACAGCCACTAAATTTTACTTTTGTAGATTAATGGGGAAAAATATTCCTCTGCTTTAACTTTCTTGTTAACTAGGCATGCTCTTAAATGAATACAGTCAAAGCCCAGAGAGCCAGGTTCTGGCTGGACAGCTCAGACTCAGTGGGTTGGTGGGGAGACGTGCCAAGCGTGCTGTGTGCCAAGCTCCTGGGGTTTTGGTCCTCAAATGTAGTGTTGTTATGAGCAAACTGACCCAAACTTATTAAATGGCTTTTCCTTCTTGGAAAAAGATCCTTCTTTGCTTTAACTGCTGCCTGACTGCCAAAAACGCAGGAACCATCTTGGCTAATTGTGCAGGCTGCTGTCTGGGGGTGCTGCCACCACTGTGCAACCTCGGTGGTTGTACCTGGTGCTCCTCTCAGGCTCCCAGCTAACAGCTGACCTACTTAACAAAACTGCTTCATTTGGGAAAGAGGTGTTTCCATTGACTCTGCTCTTTGAGGAGCCCTGGTAGAGGGACTGAAGTGGAGAAGTACCCTACAAAGAAGAATTAAATAAGGTCAGCCACACAGTTTTGTCTAATGTGATAAAACACGACCTACTAATTTGCATGTCATGTCTGAGATGATAAAGCTGCTATTAAAAATATTTATTTCAAAGTCAAATGCTGTGCAGTCCTTCAAAGGTAATATGGCCTTGTATATGGATTAAAAAACAAACTTAGGCATTGTCTAGAAATGCTATTTCTAGAAATTCATTTCTCACTAATCAAAGCACTGATACATAAAACATACATTTCTCTATGATATTATTGTTGATGGGAGACAAAACCAAACAGAAGGCTCAGAAAATGACCTAAAGTTTGTTAGTAGGGAGTGACCACAGCAAATTTGCAAAATATTAAGAATCTTTAAAAATGCTTTATCTGCATGCAGGGAAATGAAGGCATGCCGAAGAAAAAGCAAGAAATTGACAAAAGAAAACCAAAATAAAGAAACAGGAAGGTATCTGGGCAGACAGGAAATCAAGAGGAAAAGTCAAGATGTATTGTAGAACAGATGTTGTCAAAAAACTCACTCTTAATAATAGTACTTACAACGTACTCTCAAAATATCCCCCCCAAGTACCTTTTGGCCAATAAATTATGAGACGGAATAGCTAGGATTAAATGGAGACCAGTCTAAATACTGTAATAAACAGGCAGGGCTTCATCTATAAACCTTTATAGTCTTTTCGTGCAGAGTCAGCTTTGGACAGGTAAAATGTCAGCAGCAAACACCAAGCACTTGTAACATTTCCACCGGCTTCTCAAAGGCAAGAAAGGAAAGAGGCTGCGGAGAACACACGTGGGATCCAGAGTGTGAGACCACAATCACACACTGCCTGCTCGCATAAATCCGTATGACTGTAAACACACAGAGAGCAGCCGGCCTCACGGTCCCTATGGAGCCTACCAGGCTATCCCAGGGGACCAGAGATCATACCGATCCCACTCACGACTGCACTCCAGGCTGCAGCACAGGGCTGGATCCATGACAGGTGCTCAAGAAACGAGTGCGTGCACAAAACTCACACTTAGTATTAGAGAGGCAAGCTCGTGTAAGGCATGCCCAGGATCTGTTGCCCTAGCTCTCAACTGCTGTGTGAAACAGGCCATTTTTTTTCAGGTCCCTAGTCTTCTCTTCATTTTAAAAATGAACAAATGAAAAGAATATTACTCCGCAGGATTCTTGTTTCTTTTTAAGATGATGACAAAAGCTAACTCTGTGCCAAGAGCCTTCTGCCTCTCTAAGTGGAGTATCTCACTTAAACCCTGGCGCAATCCTAACAGAGGTCCTAGATCCACTTCCTTTTTTTTTTTTTTTTTTAAAGACAGGGTTTCCCTCTGTTGTCCAGGCTGGTCTAAACTCACTGTGTGGCCCAGGCTGGCCTCAAACTCTCAGTAATCCTCCTGCCTCAGCCTCCTGAGTTCTAAGATCATAACCATGCACTACCACACCCGGATTATGTGGTGCTGGGAAATCAAACCCAAGGCCTTGCACTTGCTAGGCAAGCACTTTAACTGCTAAGCTATGTCCACAGCCCCCTCACTTCATAAATGAGGAATCAGGCACAGAAAAGAGGAAGGATACTATAGCTTCTATCAAACAGGCTCTCGAAAGAACATGGATTAACAGTCAATTCTATATAACAAATAAGTAGCTTTTAAGATACCTCAGCTGGAGCTGGCAGTGTAGTTCAGCAAAAAGAACTCTTGGCTAACAAACACAGGGGCCCAGGTTCGATTCCCCAGACAGCACTACATAAAAAGGGCATGGTGGTGCATGCTTGTAATCCCAACACTCGGGTAGCTGAGTCAGGACGATTGCTGAGAGCTCTAGGCCAGCCTGGCCTATGTAGTAAGTTCAGGACCAGGCTGGACTAAAGAGCGAAACTACCTCAAAAATAAATAAATAAATAAATAAATAAATAAATAAATCCTCCTAGTTAAGGCAATTCAGAATCAAATCAATATTTATGGCTACTAATTTCTATACTCCTGGTATTTTAAGGTTGCTATGCAGGCAAAAGTTTTTACAATGGTTAAGCACATAAGCAAACCAAAAAGCTCCTTTATGGAATAAAATATCAACTGCTTTAGAGAGCAAGCTATAGCATCTTCCATTTTTTACAACAAACTGTAACCACTCGTTTGAAATATTTTCCTTTACGATTTAGAGCTAGCATATCACAATCTTTTGCTAACATGGTGGAGACAGCCCAGTAGGCCATCACAGTAAGCTTTTCATTTTTCGTTACCTAAATTATCTGAATAAACACAAATAGGAGCTGGGGGTGTAGCTCAGAGGCAGAGTGCTCGCTTTAGCACATGCAAAGCTCTGGGCTTGGGCAAAAATACTACAAAAAAAGAACCTCTCCTACAAAACTTGTAAATTAATACCAAAGGGACAATCTAGATTATGTTTAAAGGGATGTGAATTTCAATGAGAAAAATATGAAATAAAATAGAAATTATTACATGCAAATACATGTAACATTGAATATGCATATACAACTTTAAATATTTCTTTAGCATATACATATTTAAATATTTCTTTAGGGTTCTAAAGTTTTTTCCATTAAAAATCTCAAATGACATTGAATCTTATAGCTCAAAGTCACAGAAGCTAATAAGAGGAAGTCTGGTAAACATTTTTATAGTTTCTTTAATCACTCATTTTTGAGCCCTACAAAATTCTTGTGTCTGCAAAATTACACACTTACAGTATGGAACTAGGTAAATATAAAATCATACTCCTCCTCCCCCATAAAAGAACATAATGCTGACCATATGGGATATGCATAATTAAATTGATTTTTAATAAGGAATTCTTGGCACAATAGAATGTAACCACTCCAAATTGTATCAAGGACTATGTGATTTTTTTTTAATAGTTCAGGGATTAGGCTTTCAGACCAAATCCCAAGCTGGCGTGATAGGGGTTTGGCCCAATACAGCAGTAATGAGCCTTTCCACCAGAGGTCACTGGCTGGGATCTGCTATAGCGCCTTAATGGCCCAGCTGCCTCCAACCTCCAGGGGTGAACAGTGGCAGGGGGCTTATTACACAAAGGGTACAGAAATATGGATAAGATCATTTCCCTTATGGGTAGCACCTATGGCAAATATTTAAGAACACGTGTTTTACAACCAATAAAGCAATGCTCTAACTCACTGACAGTGAGATTTAGTGCCTGGCTCCACAGAGCAGGGCCACTGTCAACAGGGAGCAGAGCTCTGCTGTCCCCGTCCCTCCCCCCACACCCCCACCTCATCAGCCCCGGGAGCCTGTGCAAGGGAGGAACCTTCCATAGCCTAATTTCCTTGTTCTAGAAAGGAGAGCGCAAGGTCAGTCTTTCTCTCAAAGGAGGATTATAAGAGAAGGGTCATATGTCTATTTTAAATACTTCTGTTACAAAACTATTTCCCAACACTGTTTAAAGCTGTCCCTGTGTTTGGAGCAGGAGGCACAAAGGTGGAGGAGATGCTACCTCTGGTTGGGACAGGCATTAGATGCATCAGAGGAGAGAAAAAAGTTCGTTGAGGACACACAAGAGACATGGGTTCTGCTGGGAGGACACAGCCCAGCTTTGATACAGGCGGAGGCATTTGTGCTGGGTCCTGAAGGGTTGATGTCACTTGTCACCTGGGTGGGGTAAGAAGAAGCCCTGAAAGTAGGGGGAGCAACCTGGACAGCAATGTCACCAGTGGAAATTGCTAGGTGGCTAGAACAAGGAGTGAGTGGGAAAAGGGTTCTAGCAGGCATTCCCCAGATATGAGGACAACTGTGCACATGTTCCCCAACAGAAGCTAGAGATCTACTTATCCGCAAATCTGAAAAATGAGCTCAATACATCGCATTAATTTTTCACTGTGGTAACAGGTATATAGTATAAAATGGACCTTTCAGCTATTTTCAAGTGTGCAGTTCATTGACATTAAGTACATTACGGCACACGCGACCAACACGATTGCCTATCTCAAGAGCTATTTCATCTTCCCAAAGTGATACTAGTACCCATTAACTAACAATTGTCTCCCTCCAGTCCCTGGTAACCACTAGCTGATATTCTCTTTACATAAATTTGACTGTTCTAGTTATTCATGTAAGTAAAACCATACAGTATTTATCCTTTTTGTCCAGCTAAGGCCACATATCCTAAAGTTTTATTCATCCACATTACAGCACACATAAGAATTTCATCTGTGTTTAAGGCTGAAAAATTTGCCATCCGTCGACATTTGGGCTGTTTTGGACATGGTGAATAACGTCAACACAAACCCTGGTATTAAAACATCTACTCTAATCCTAGATTTTTATTTTTGGGAGTACATAAAAATGGGATTACATAGGATCATATGCAAAATCACAAGAAATTCTATGTTTACCATCTTTAGGGTTAGCCATACTGTCTTCCATGGTTGATGAATAACTTTATATCCCCACCAGTAGTGCACAAGGGTTCCAATTCCTCCACATCTCCAGCAACACTTGATATTTTCTGTTAGTTTGATAGTAGCCATTCAAATGGTGAGAAGTGAAATCTTACTGTGCCTTTGACTTGCATTTCCATAAAGAATTGGTGATGTACAGGAGCACATTTTCTTACTGGCCATTTGAGCATCTTTGTGGATGTTTACTTAAGCCCTTTTCCCATTTTTGAATTCAGTTTTTTTTTTGTTGCTGCTGAGTTGCAGTTCTTCATATATTTTGTACATTAAGTTCCTCTCAGATATACAATTTGCAAATATTTTCTCCTATTTCACCATCTGCCCTTTCACTGTTCATAGTACTCTTTGCACAAAAATGTTGAGATCTGATGAAGTATAATTTATTTCCTTTTTGTTTTCTGTACTTTTGACATCATATCCAAGAAATCACTGAAAAATCCATGGTCACAAAACCTTTCTGCTTTGTTTTCTTCTAGGAGTTTTTATCGTTTTACATTTTTTTTATTGTTCTTACATTCGTTTTCATTTTGAGTTAATTTTTGTGTATGTTGTTAGGTAAGGGTCCAACTTCATTCTGTACAAAGATACCTAATAGTCCCTGGATCATTTTTTGAAAAGTTGAGATCACTGTGATTAGTGAAATGAATGAGACTCAAAAGATTAAATGTCACATGATTTCTTTAATATGACAAACACAGAGTGTAGATAAATAATAGAGTAAAATACATGAGATATTGGGAATGGGGTGGGGGCAATAAGGGGAAAAGAGAGGCTGGGAAAGGAATGAAGTTGTTGCCATACATATGCACAAGATTCTCTAGTTTAATGTAACCGTTGTGTATGCATACACACACACGCACGCACACATAGGGTGCCTCAGTTATTTATTCACTGCTGGGACAGTTACGCAACATCCACAACTTGAGGGAGGAAAGATTTACTGTAGCTCATAGTTTCAGAAGATCTCACAAAGTCCATGCAGAAGCAGCAGCAAGGTGGAGGTACATGGCAGAGACTGGAGAGCTGCTCATGAGCTGCTCTGCCATTGCAGACAGAAGCCAAGGACACCAGGAGCCAAGCTGACGTCTACAGACTCAAGCACACCTACAGCATCACCAGGAAGAAGCTGTAACGATGATTTCCTCCTTCTTCCCTTTAATACTTCAAGCTGCCAGGTGGGCCCCCACATCCACGTGTCCCTTCCTCACTTCCTAGCCTACAAATAAACTACACGCACCTGGAAGCTCTGCCCCGAGGGCCCCCTCCCTCCACCTCAACAACTTGACACAATCTCTCCAGGTCAAACCCCAAGCACCTGCACCTTCGGCCGACCTCCCAATAACTCACAGGGCACAGTCACCCCACTACATTCGAATACATGAAGCTTTGAGAGGATACACCAGATCCAAACCATAGCACATACTAATAAAAATAGGGGGGATATCCTCTTCCACCCACATCGAATGATCTTGGAAATCTTGTAGGCCATCATTTGGCCATATGTAAAGGGATTATTTCTGGACTCTCACTCTAATTTCTTTGGTCTACACATTTGCCTGTATGGCCATACCATACTGTTACGACCACAGTAACTCTGTGCTGAGTGGTGAAATCAGGGATCACGAGGCTCCAAACTTTGTGCCTTCTTTCCAAGATTATTTTATGTATTTGGGAGTCTGTTCAGACTCCACAGGAATTTAGGGTTGGCTTTTCTATTTGAAATTCAAAAGGTTACTGAGTTTTGATAGAGATTGCATTGAATCTATAGCTTTGTAGTTAATAGATTTGTAAAGTAACATTTAACATTTTTATGCTACAGTTAAGTGGTTGCAAAAGATGTAATTTCTGAGATATTAAAAAGATCGAAATTTAAAAATGTACATTACTTTTTAATGTAATTTGTGGTTTCTAAGTACTACAGCCACTCGTCAAACCCACTTTAAGAAAGATACTGGATTCAGAGAAGAGGCATCAAGATTTAACTACTGTGAACCCGTTAGATGAATAGGAAGCTGGGGTAGAGTGGTGACTTAAGTGAAATGACTTAGGTGCGGAAGATTAATATGTTAAACACTGTATGGTTTCTCTGACTTGGAAAACCCAGAACACAGACATTCTTTGGAACTATATGAAGTGGTAGCCGTAGCCAGGGGAAGGGACAGGGAGTGGGTGGGAGGGTAGAAGATGGGAAGGGATTGTGAAGTCGATATGATACATAAGTGTACCAATCACCCAAATTCATTGTAAATACTATGTATTACATTTGTATATTAATAAAAATAGTGGGGAAAAAGAAAGATATGAGCACATACTTTGAGAATAGCCATAAATTTTCTTTCCTTTTAGCTTAAACGTATCCTCCTTATTTGACTCTTAAAATTTTATCCTAACTAGTGTATTTTATTAAACTTCGTTTACCTATCATGTTCACAAAACCAGTGAAAATAAATTAAAATTCAATTCCTTTGATTGGGACTAAATAGCTCTAAATTCTTCTGAGTTTCCACTTGTAACTACAGCTCAGTAAGACCAGCACAGCCCTCATGTGAATTTTGTCCCTGCATAATATAGGAACAGTGGCTTCCCTTGTTTTTATCCCTAGATTCTTCCTCAGGAACAAAGTATTGTCTTTATGTGGAGTGACAGAGGCAAGTGCTTCTTTTTCGCTGATGTTGTGTCATTGGTTCCATCATGAAGTGTTCTACAGAGGTGAATATGTTTCTTTCTTTGGTCAAGTGGGAACTGTGACCTATAGAGACTGAGGAGGAAAAGAAGTACCTGGAACAGACCTAACTAAAGAGCTATAAAGGATTCCCCTAGAAAATTCGTCCATCCTAAGAGAGCTTTCTGTTCTAGATCTGATTGCCTCAAAGCAACTGAAAACTCACAGGAATCACATTTTGCCAGAGGAAGTACAATCCACAGACTTTTGATGAAGTTTATTTAACACCACAGTGTAGGCAGCAGACTGCAGGAACAGGAATCTCACAGAGGAATCTACATAGAGAGAGACCCCCCAAAAAAGCAAAATTATGGAAGGAACCTGGGGTCCTGGCAGCAAGGGAGGCCTCTGACAATCTTCTGAGGGGAGACTGGAAGGACAATAGCTACACCAGAGTTGAATCAGTGGTGCTAGAGCCAGGTATAAGATGTGTACAGTACCCATGGGCTCTTCGGGCAGAAAGTCAGAGTGCAAGAGTGCAAGTTTAATGATCAAGGGAGAGTTTTAGATTGAAAAAAAATGTCTGTAACATTAGCAAATGGGAAATAATCACATCACAAGGGAAGTTATCCAGTGAAAGATTTTGTACAAAGAGGCAAGAAGAAATCCTCTGGGTGACAATCCCATCAACACATCAAAAGTCAGAAACACTCTATTAAAAAGTACTTTGCACTAAATTTTGTAAATGATACTCAAAATTTAGAATTGATTTAACTCTAAGTAATACTCATAGGAAAAGATTTTCTTTGATACCTGATTGACAAGAACAAGGACACAGGGCCATCTCTAGAACATTCGCTATGAATGGAAGCGGGAAAGGAGGTGGTAGGGGAGGTCGAGTCATTCCAGTAATACCCCTGTCCCAGGTCAAAAACTCCGTGAGATGAGAAAGATAAGCTAAATCTGTGCCCGACACTGGAAAAGGACTTGCCTAACTCTGTCCTTTATCTCAACTATCAGTATTACACTCCACAATCCTAGCTACAGGTTGACCATCTCTTATCTGAAATTCTTGGGAGCTAACTTTTTGCATTTGGATATTTTCAGATTTTGCAGTGTTCGCATACACATAATGAGGTTTCTTAGGGGATAGAATCCGCATCTAAACAAAAATATTACTTTGTTTGCAGTATTGGGGATTGAATCCATGGCCTCCTCACAGAGCTATGTTCCCAGCACATTTTTAATTTTTTATTTTGAGACAGTCTCACTAATTTTCTAAGTAGACCAATCTACTACCTCCCCGTTTAGCCCACAAAAAAGTGGAGCTTGATTGGAATAGGTAGAGCACTGCAACTTGACCCAGAATGGAGCAGATTACTGGCACAGGACCCGGAAGGTTAGTTCTGCTGCCCTTCCCTCCCTTGGCCTTTTGTCCACCATTCGTAAACTGCTTTCCTGCAGCTGGGGCTGTGCCACTGGCTCCTATATGGACTGTGACCTTCTGAAACTGTGAGCTAAAAAAAAATCTTTCCTCCTTTTAATGGTGGATTTCAGGGATTCTGTCCCAGCAACGAGAAAGTAACTGACAACCAGCAAGGAGAGGCCAGGCTTGCGCCAGCTCAGCGCTGGATGCCCAGTGCCTCCACTCTCCTTGTAACATCGTGACAAGGAGCAGAGTGAAAACCACCTGCCAGGGTAGGGTGGGAAGTATTGCCCTCACCTCCTGGTGCCCCTGGTGGCAGGCATGCAGCACGCAGTGTCTCTTCCACTAGGGTGCTGTCTTAATTAATTTTTTGTTGCTGTGACAAAATACCTCACATCCACAACTTAGGGGAGGAAAAGTTTACTTTAGCTTACAGTTTCAGAAGGCCGCAGTCCATTCCCGGGCAGCCAGCATTATAGGGACAGAGGTGGAGGCAGCTCCTTACAACATTGCAAACAGGAACCCATATCCAGCAGGAAGAGAAAAAGTAGCATATTACCTTCCAGGTCCTGTTCCAGTGATCTACCCCTTCCAGGCTTAAACCCCTAATCCGCCACTCACCTATAATCTAATACACATCCATAATCCAGGCCTCCAGACCAGGTCCCCATCTCCCAACAGCACAGGATTCCACAGATAATCCATAACATCCAAATACATGATACGGTTGGGGGACATTCCAGATCCAAATCACAATATTCCTCCCCTGGCACCCAAAAGACTCATTGTCCATCTCCTCATGCAGAATGCATTTAGTGCTTCTCTAAGAGTTGCCAACATCTTAACAGCTTTAGTGATGCAAAACAAAAACAAAAACAAAAACAAAAAAAAAAAACAAAAAAACCCCAAAAACAAAACAAACAAACAAACAAACAAACAAACAAAAACAAGTCCAAACTCTCCTCTGAGATGCAAGGCAAACTCTTAGCTGAAATCTCCTGTGAAAATCAGAAAGTTAGTTAAGGACTTCCAGCATATAATGGCACAGTGTAAATATTACCATTCCAAAGGGAAGGAATAGGAGGATAAAAAACAGTTGGAACAAAGCAAATTCTAAACCCAAAAGAGCAAGAATTAAATCCTGTAGCTCCATGTCTACCTGTCTACCATCTGGGTCAACTGTGGCAAGATGTGAACTCGAAGGCCTTGGGTGGTTCCACCTCTACAGCATGGCCTCCTGCTGTCATCTTTATCTTCTCTCCTTCAGGCTGGATCTGTTCACAGCCTGCAGCCTTCCTTAGTGAACAATTCATATTCCTTGCTTCTCCAAATTTTGGGGGTCTCTTGCACCTTAGGCTTCTCCTTCATAACTTCATGCATTGCCCCCCACACTCCAGGGGCACACTGCCTGGCCTCCAAGGCTTCCCTCTGAAATCTGGGGGAAAGTCTCCATGACCCCACAACTCTTGCACTCTGCAAGCCTATCAAGCCAGGACAGCGTGGACATCACCAAGGTTTAACACAGACTTGAACAGTAGCTTGGTCACCTCAGACAATGGATATTGAGGCTTCTGAGTTTTCAGATAGCTCAACTCCTTGGGGACTTACTCTCCCAGGTTGTCCTATAGGGTGCCTTGAGAGTCTCATTTCAAAGCAAAGTCCTTTACCTTTCCATCTTTTAATTGATAAAAGATGAGGTCTTGTTGTCTTTTGAGACACTCTCAATGCATCATTCCTATAGTCCTGACTCCAAGTACTTGGTTTCTTTTTGATGTTAATCTCTTTAACAATGACATCTACTACTTTTTTCCCCATTTTATTGATACGTAAATGTGCAAAATTTAAGGTTTACAATGGAGTTGAGCATTTTGTACACATATGTATCTTGTCAAGGTGACAAGGACTTTCCCACTCTCTTTCTGTCCCTCCCTCTACCCTGTCCTCCCTCCCTCCTCCCCGACCCTAACCATTTCACTGTGTTTTTCCGTTTTAAGTTCCATAGGAGTTGTGCTCTGGAACCCTCATATCAGAGAGACCATTTGATGTTTCATCTACTTCTGACTCACTTCACTACGCATGATGTTCTCAACTTTCTTCCACTGACTTTGTTGATGCATAGTATTCCATTGTGTATAAATACCACAATTTGTGTATCCACTGGCCTGTTGATGGGTATTTTGGTGACTTCCATATTTTAGCTATTGTTAGCTGTGCTGCTACGAACATGGGTATACATGTATCTCTGTTGTGTGTTGTTTTGGCCTCTTTTGGATATATTCCCAGGAGGGGTGTCGCTAGATCAAAGGGGATATTTATTTCTAGAGCTCTTTTGAGAGCTCTCCATACTGCTTTTCAGAGTGGTTGTTAGAATTTACATTCCCACCAGCAGTGCAGGAGGGTTCCTTTCTCCCCACAGCCTCACCAGCACTGATTACTATTTGACTAGTTGATATAGGCCATTCTCTCTGGAGTGAGATGGTATCTTAGCGTTGTTTTGATTTGCATTTCTCTTATGGCTAGAGATGTTGAGCATCTTTTCATGTATCTACTGGCCCTTTGTACTTCTTCCTCAGTGAACTGCCTCTTCATTTCATTTGCCCATTTTTCAATAGGATCCTTTATTTTGGTGAGCTTAATTTTCTTTAACTCCCTATGTATTCTAGTTATGAGATTCTTATCTGAGGTGTTGGTGGTGAATATTTTTTCCCAGTCTGTTGGTTCTTTATTTACAACATTGACAGTTTCCTTTGCTGTGCAGAAACTTTTTAGTTTGACAAGATCCCATTTGTTAATAATGGGGATAATTTCTTTTGCTCTTGGTGTCTTGTCAAGAAAGTCTTTGCCTATGCCTATGTCTTTTAGAAATTTGCCTAATTTGACATCTACTACTTTATTCAGTTTCTCAGTGTAGAGTTGGCTAAAAGACACAAATAGTAGCTGTGTAACAGCGTAATCACTGTGCTGCCAGATTAAGTAGTCCACTGCCCTTAATCTCATTTTCTGGCAAAGTTTCTGGACAAGGGAAAAATACCAGAAAACTTTCTGCCAGAGTGTAACACCCATGGTTTTTAGACCATTTGCCACTACAGTTCTCCTTCCCATCTAAAACTTCTTGAGCCTGGCCTTTTCAGTCCACACTTTTATCAGCATTCTGGTCTTCTGAGCTCTGACCAAAATCTCCCATCAAGTATAGTTTAGGGCACTCCAAGGCTTCTCCAGTTGGCATCCTTAAACCTTTCAAACTCCTCCCATGTGGGTCTGACCTGTGGAGCCTACCAGACAGCTGAGGAGAGTGTGGCAACAGAGACATTGAAATGACTTTTGGGGACTCATTTCAGAGAATGCAGTCCATTTTATTAGGGGAGAGTGACACCATATATAAGGTAGAGTAAGATGTGGGTCCTAGAGTCCACATAAGGTTCCATTTATCCAATCATTCTAAAAGTGTTTGAGTTATTTTTTGTTGCTGTGACTTAATACCCGACACCCACAACTTTAGGGATGAAAGATTTATCTTATAGTTTCAGAAGGTCACAATCTGTTCACCAGTGAGCAGCTAAAAAATGATGGGGCTAGTGTTAGGTCTGGGCCAGAGACAGTGGTCCTCAAGGCATGGCAGAACAGAGACAAGTCTCAGAAGAAGGGCAGAACCAGAACCCACTCCTCCAGGTGAAGCCCAAAGCATCTGCCGCTTACAGCCAGATCCTACCTCTCAACAATACACAGTATTCATCAGTACATGAGATTTTGTGTGTGTGTGTGTCGGCGGGGGAGGCATTCAAGATATAAAACACAACATTCTGACACTGGCCCCCCAGAATACTCATGTCCACCTCCTTATGTAAAATGTATTTCATTCTTTAAGAGTTGCCAAAGTCTTAACAGTTCGAGAATTGCTAAAAAGGCTCAAGTTCAAAGCTTCCTCTGAGATGCAAGGCTGACTCTCAGCTGCAAGCTCCTGAGAAAACCAAAGAGTTAAACACTTCCAATGTACAACAGCACAGGGTAAATATTTCCATTTCAAAAGGGAGGAATATAAAGATAAAAGGCAATTGGGCCAAAGTAAGTTCTAAATCCAACAGGGCAAGGGTTAAATCCTGTAACTCCATGTTCATCACCCAGGTAAACTGTGGTGAGATATGAACTCCAAAGGGTTTGGGTGGCCCAACCTACAGCATCATCACTGGCTACAACCTCCATCTTCTCTCCTCTGGGCTTGACTTGCCCACAGCCTGAGGCCTTTCTTAGGGCACAATCCATGATCCTGGTTTCTCCGAATTTCTGGGTTCTCCATTGTACCTTACAGTTCTCCTTCACAACTTCACATGCTGGCCTTCCAGGGGCACACTGCCAGGCCTCCAAGGCCCTCCTCTGAAATGTGGGTGGAAACTTGACGAGCTCACAACTATTTTTTTTTTTTTTTTTTGAGACAGGGTTTCATCCTGCAGTCCAGGCCAGTCCTGAACTTGCTACATAGCCCAGGCTGGCCTTGAATACAGGGCAATACTCTTGCCTTAGCCTCCCAAGTGCAGGGATTATAGGTGTGCACCACCATGTCCAGCTTATGTGGTGCTGAGAAATTAAACCCAGGGCCTTATGCTTGCTAGGTAAGCATTTAACTGCTGAGCTATTCCTCCATACCAGAACCCACAACTCTTGTACTGTGCAAGCCTGTAAAGCAAGGCATAGAGTTGGCGAAAAGCCACAAACAGCAAACATGTAACAGCTTGAACACCGTGATACCTTGAGATTTCCTTCACCAGTCCACTGCCTTTAATCTCAGTTTTAGGGTTTTAAGGAAAGTCTCTGGACAAGAGCAAAATGCCAACGAACTTTTTTTGCCAGAGTGTACTATGCATAGTTTTAGGCCACCTGCCAATACAGTTCTCTTTCCCATCTGAAACTTCTTAAGCCTGGCCTTTCCAATCCACACTTCTATCAGCATTCTGGTCTTCTGAGCTCTGACCAGAAACTCCCATAAAGCTTGGATCAGAGTACTCCAAGGCTTCTTGAGCTGATATCCTATGACCTTTCCAAATTCCTTCTTTAAACCAGTTCCAATGGCTTCTAAACTGGTAAAGCCATAGCAATGACCCCATTTCTCTGGTGCCAATTTTTTTCTTAGTTATTTATCCATTGCTGTGACTCAATACTCAACATCCACAACTTTAGGGAGGAAAGGTTTATTTTAGCTCACAGTTTCAGAAGGCCAGGCACCTGGAAAATGATGGAATCACATGACTGGGCTGGGGCTGGGGCTGAAGCCAGGGCTAGGGCCAGAGGTCCTCAAGGCATGGCAGAACAGAAACAAGTCTCAGAGGAGGGCAGAACCAACACACATTTTTGCAGGTCAAGCCCCAAGCATCTGCTACTTCTAGCTAGGCCTGCCTACCAATGTATTGTATCCATTGTATATGTGGCTTTTGGGGGACACTCGAGATACAAGCCACAACAGTAACTTTACACAATGTATTCACTGCATCTGTGACATGACCAAGACCTGCCGTGTATCTCAGTGTGACTGAGACATGCCATGTAAGGTTAGGCGTAGAAATTTCCACTTCTGGTGTCATGTTAGCACTCACGGGAGTTCTGGATATTGGAGCATTTTGGATTCTAAATTTTTGCATTAAGGATGTTCAACCTGTACTGGCTTCTGACACTTAGAAGTAGCCACTTCCTCAAATGCCCTCTTTGGGCAATGCTTCAGGAGCCATGATAGCTTCATAGTCCCAAAGGTGATGTGGGTGGGAGACGCCATCAGGAGAACCACTTCTGCCAGCAAAGACTACAGCTCTGTCACAGGCCTTAGAATGCTGCCAGTCTGGGGTCAAGTGATGCCGGTGAATTCAACTCTGAGTTTCACATGGAAAATTAATCTTGAACACTTTTTCTTTCTATTTCCCTTTGCTTTTATTCTCAGAGGGACCAAGTAATATTGCTTTAACAAGTTCCTAGCAATCTAGCTACTAGAATGACCATTTATTAACTTATGCATAATTACAACCTTATTAACAGTTTAAAAGAACATAATTTATTTAAAAATTTAAGAGTTGGTACAGTAACTTATCTAATTTCTGAGAATTCTAATATAGACAGGATATCAAGAATTGCAGAAGGCACTAATTTAAGCACGTTATTGTCTTACGAAGCATTAAATCCTCAAAATACCTTTTGTTGAAACAGATAATTCAAGCCTCCCTCTAAAGAAAGTAATCTGTAATTTAACTCAAATATAGTATATGACACAATTAATCATGAACACCTAGGAAAAAAAATCCAGAACTCATTCTGTTGAAGTTATCCTTAATCATTACCCAAATGCGCAGAAGCATATATGCTACAATGAGGTAATATTTGCATTGGCATAATGTAGAACTCATTTTCAGAAAAGGCTTTGAAGGAGCATATTGTCATTACCTAGATTTCTTTCAAAAATATTTGTCTTCTGTTATTATCATGACTATCTGGAAGTTACTTCAGGAACAGAAAAAACATGAGATAAACAATGGAAAAAGTTGTCACCATTCATCACAGGGCCAACTTATTATGAGTGTGTACTAATATTACACACATTTTGGAAATCTATGAACTCTTCAGTATTTCAGTGTTTGCATTGTTAGATAAATATCTGATTTTGTAATTATAAAGTAAAAGCTAATTTTAAGAGCCTGAAAATGTACATTAGGGCTTCTAAAAAAAGCTCTCAAAAGCAGAAAAGAAGAACCAAAATTAACAAAGATAAAGAGAAAAGAAAACTTCCAATACCTTTTGTTTTATATCCTAAAGAGATATGAAGAGATGTATTCATAAACTAAGAAAAGAATGTTACTATGAAAGTAGGGAGGAAAAGAAAAGAAAAGAAAGTTTAAAAACATTTGCAAATTAGAAAAAAATCCTTTAACACTAGAATTAACGAGCAAATCAAGAAAAGGTCCAAGAGAGTAAAGTCATAAAATAGGAATATGTCAGGGTAGTAGTTGAAGATATAAAGCCAGAAAGTTCAATCGATAATTAAGTTGCAGAAAGGCAAAATGTAGAAAATTTTAAAAATTACAGCTTGAAGGAAACAAGTCTCTAAGTTAAAAAGGCACATTGAGAAAGGAGAATAACACAGATGCGCACATTATAAATTTCAGAACTCTAAGTATAAAGAGGAAGCAGAAAAAATTCCAGAGTCTAAACACAAAGGATTGGAAATCAAAGTTGCACTGACTGTTTCTCTTGCTGGCCAGAGGACGCTAAAGGATAGTCAGCATCGTGAGAAAAGGGAATCGCAGCCTGCAATTCCGCATACCACTAATCTACCACTGAAATGTAATCACAGGGAAACGATATTTTCAGTTACCCACTGTCTCAAAAATTCGTGCCATGTAACATTTCTTAGAAATCTATGACATCGCGTTATCTGCACATCAGGTACATGCATGAGGAAACGAAGGACAAAGAGGGGATCCAGAGCCACCACCCCGAGGCCAGCATGAGACAGCAGCAGCAGGTGGACGCCAACAGGGCGGGCAGTGGAGGCCCAGGCTGATGGGGAGGGGCTGCAGAAGGCACGAGAAGGCCGATGGGGCACCAGGAAAACACACACGGCAGTGGACATGAAGAGTAGTAAATATGAGTGGCACTCAGCCCAAGCGACCAAGGGAAGGACACTCAGAGACTACAGGAAAAAAAAAAAAACCTACACAAGAAATGAAAAAACAATCACAGCTTCATTCTTGGCTCTATAATGAACACTATTCACTTAAATGTAAAGAAGCCAACATGGATCTCTAAATTAATTAAAATTAGATGTGTAACCAGATTGGAAGGGAGAAGGCATATGTATGAGAGGGAAGAGCTTGATGTGCTGAGACAATGATCAAAAGACGATGTTTCAATCGGGCAAATCAGTACATATGAGAACATGCACATTATTTAGATATACAGATTAATTTCAGGAAGAAACATCTAAAATAAGTGTCCTCTGAGTTTATAACTGAAAGTATCCTTTTTCATGATACGTACATATATTAAAAAACAAAGTATATATATATGTACACTCTCATATACTATGGCTCCAGGCATGAGACTTTTAAATGAACTACAAGTTTTATTTTGACTCAAATATTTTGGAATCATTGATTATATTTTACCAAAGGCATTATACAAATCATTGACGATCTGGTTCAGTTTATTTCTACATTCACATTTGGATTATATTTAGTATTCTTTGACTGCCAAAGCTATGCCACTGATATTGCTGTATTCACTGCCAAGTGCATTCCACATACTAATTATCAATTTTAAATCATGTTATTACATCCCACTCAGCATAGTTTATATAATTAAGATGAGAAAAAGCCCAAGAAAACAGCTGCCTCTTAATTAAGATGACAGGGTCTTTTAATATAGTTATGACAATTTTTTTTCCTTTAAGGAAAGCAAATGACAAATATTTTCTACAACTCTACACATTTGTCCTTTAGATCCGGAACCACTGTCAAATGGACAAAATTTTTAGGGCAAGCTAAAAACAGAATGATGAAATAAAGTGTGAATATGATCATTAATGCTATCATTTAATATTTAGTTCTAATAAACTGGCAAAGCTCAGTGATTTGAGCATGCAAACTAATATACCATAATTGTTGTATCAGTATCCTCCTAAAATAGAAGAGTCTTCCCAAGAAATGAGTGACTGGTCTGTAAGTGAAGGTTCAATCTGGCTGCTTCTCGGTTTCTCTCCTTTCGCCTCTGTGTTTGAGCATTCTAAAAATGTAGTTAGTGTTTCAGACACATAATCACAAATTACTTGTGATGGATGATGAATCAGTAATATCATCAACATAAAGCTGAAAATTAATTCAGGTTGCACTCACTATATCAGGTACCAGAGAATAGGGCTTGAGTAAAGGCATTCTCTGCCCTCAAGGAGACTTTGAGGTTGAGGTTTGGAGCAGCAGAATACTGGGCAGCTGAATTTTTTCACCCTGAATGTCATAAACAAAAAGACAGTACAGACTGTTGAGCCCTACTAGCAGGTGGGCGCATTCTGCCAAGAACCGCAGGGAGCACTGGGACCTACCAGAAGGTCGCCCACTCCACTAAGGCTGGAGAGGACGAGCATCACTCACCTTCACACTTACTATCGAGACAATTAGAATTACAGGGAAATTCAGAAAGAGTCTGCTTCAAGTCAAGTGTATCTTGGTCAGCAGTCAGTATCAAATCACGATCACAGACTACGATTGCTGAAGAAAAGCTGTGACAGCCATTACCTTTCTAAGGCTCAAAACCCAGAATAAGCAAACATACAAAATAAACACAAAACTGAAACAACTTTCCTCTCTACTGCATTGAAATGATCTAACCTGCTAGAAGTCTGCTCCCATGAAGTGTGCAGCTGACCTGGGCACACTGTATTACGACACACTGATTATGGCTACATGAACACACACGCCTTCTCAGATGTCCCAGGCTTTGATCTTTGGCTGTACTGTTTGATCATTTAATGGACACATTTATGGAGCACTAACATCAGCCTAGGCTCTATTCCAGGTGCTCCAGATGCAGGTGAAAGACAGACAAAATCCTTGCTGCTGAGGTGACGATGGAACCAGGGTGCATCAGTTAACACAGAAGGAAACACACAAGTAAGACCACGGTGTCCGTGGAGAACATAAACAGGGGATTATGAGCCAGAGGTGAGATATGCCAGCTTTCAGAGGAGGACAGAGCACCGGGCAGCAGCCACAGAGAGGAGATTTGTCCCTTTAGGTGACAGTAAGGAAGCCTGAGTATTTTCATATTAATGGTACAGCAAATAGGTGAGAAGGCTGCAGACAGACTCTGATGGGAGGAGAAAGGACTGAGGGCGAAGGTGGCATACACAGAGTAGGTTTTGTGACACAAGTGTCAATAGCTGTCCTGTGGACCTGTTCAGTTTGGGGGACAGGGGCAAAATGATCTAGGTTTTCACTTTAAGTAAGACACTTCATTTTTTAAAAGCACTATTGTATTATCTGATAATATTTAAGAGCCCAGTTGTCAAAATCAGATAAATTAAAAAATAGGTTATGAAAAAACATATAATACACTTCAAAAATCACCCCTATTCATATATAACTCTTAAGTAGGACACAATCCTTACTTTGCAGATTTATATTCCTTAAATATTTTTCACCTTTCTGGAAAAATCAGCTCTCTGAAAATATGGATTCCCAGTTTTGTTACCAAGTGATCACTGTACCCCTAATGAAAATATCACTAAATGTGTATCAAGACACAGACTAACCCACACAGCTGTTGTATTTTAATGTATACATTAAAAATTAGTATCACGAGGGAGGAAAAGGGGACGACATGCACATACTAAGAGCAAGTCTATCCCACATGCCTTCCTTTGCCTGTGTGTATGCGTGGGCGACACAGTGATGCACTAGCCGCGTAGCAGGGAGGGCCGTCTGGCTTGTCGCAGGGGAGGTACGGAGCAACACGAGCAGGCTGAGTTCACACCAGGTAAGAATAACAGCTGTGAGGGAATTCAAAGGTCTAAGTGTGGCTCTAAGGAAACGCAGCAAAACATGCGCAGCAACAGGATTATGGACACTTTTCCATTCTCTCTTTTCCACATGGATTTAGTAAAGTGACTATATTAATGTGCTCATGACTTGTTTTCATTAAAAGAATTTTAAAGATAGATGTAACTTGAAGGATTAGATCTGAGAACCTGGAAATAAATCTCATTCATGGTCATTTAATTTTTGACAAGGTTACCAAGATAATCGAGTGCAGGAAAAGCTAGCCTTTTTTTTTTTTTTTCATAAAGTGAGATGGCACAAGTGGAAATCCACATGCAAAAGCATAGAGCTGGCTGGATAGCACCTCTTACCATTTGTTAAAATTAACCTAACATGGGTACACATCCTTAATTTAAGAGAAATATCCAGAAGAAAATACAAGAGCTTTTTTGTTTGGTTTTGGTTTTGTTTTGTTTTGTTATTTTGGGCTAGGCAATGCTATCTCACATATCTCAAGATATCAATTGCATAAGGACTAAAAGAACTAAATACATAAAATGAATTTATTTATTTATTTATTTATTTGAGATAGGGTCTCACTCTGTAGCCCAGGTTGGTCCTGAACTCACTGTGGAAACCAGGCTGGCTTTGGACACATGGCAATCCTTCTGTCTCAGACTCCCACGTGCTGGGATTACAGGCATGTACCACCATGCCCAGCTATATGTGGTGCTAGGGAATCAAACTTGGGTATTTAGTGCTTGACTTAGAGCCCTTAGCAAGGGCTTTAGCCACTGAAGCATTCCTCCAGCCCCAAAATGGTCTTTATTTTTTTTTAAAATCAATATTAGAACATTCCAAAGGACATCATCAAGGAGGTAAAAACACCACACAGAATGGGAGAAAATATTTATAAATAATGTATCTGATCTAAGATTCATTATCTTATTATCCAGAATGTATAAAGAAACCTCATAGCTCAATAATAGGACAAACCACCCAGCTGAAAAAGGGATCAAGAATCCGAAGAGACATTGCTCCAAAGACAATACAGAAATGACCAGTACATACATGGAAAGATGCTTGGTATCATTAGGAAAATCCAAATCAAAACCCAATGGCTTACTACTTACTATCCATTAGGGAGGCTCAGGTAAAAAAGACAGTAGCGATATTGGTGGAATGTAGAGAAACTGAACCGGGCGAGGTGCTGGGGAGGACGTAGGATAGCGCAGTCAGCGTCCAGAACTGGAGGCAGTCCTCAAAGGTGGAACAGAGCTACCGTTAGGTGACTCAGCAGCTCCATGCCTGGCTCGTACACACCAGGGAACTGGCAAAGTATGCCCAGGAAAAAACCTGTACAAGAACGTTCCAAGCAGACAAAAAGGAGACCAACCCAAATGTCTGACCATTGATGGGTGGATATGCAAGTGACTCTGGGTCCATGTAACAGAACATCATTTTGATGTAGAATAAATGAAATACTAATAACATGCTACAACACAGATAAATCGTGGAACCAGACACAAGAAGCCACATTCTATATGACCTCATTTCTATGAACTAGCCAGAAGAGGCCAATCTGTCAGAGATGGAACATGGGGAGGGGCCGGGGCCTTGGGCAGAGAGAGGACACAATGTGAACGTGGACTGGCATGAAGTTTCTTTTGGGAGGGATGAAAATGTTCTGGGACTACAGAATGGTGACAGGCACACAACCTCGATGGCATCCTGAAGCCACTCAACCCTACACTATAAAGAGGACAAAAAAAAGAAATTTTATAGCATTTGAATTATATTTCAGTTTTATAAAAGAATTTGACTTTTAGCTCTCAGTCTTCACTGTAGCATCATATGTCAATCTATAGCTGCCTAACACGCCATGTATGTGCCAATGCCAAAGGAGAAATAGTCGGCAGCCTGGTGGGCCTCTCTATCGGTCCTTATTCTGCCCCTAGAAGGCCTCGTGACTTTAAGGAATCTGTACAATCTTGCTTTGTGCCATTGTCCTTTCCTGGAAGATGAACGAATGTGATAATTTCTACACAACCTCTTGAATTAAAAGCAATAATATCCCTACGCAGTGTACTGAGGGGAGTGTACTGTAGGGAATTGCAAACAAAAAAGCCTCAAGGCTTCATTCTAGCCAATGTGGTTGGCCCAACAACTCAAACACCAAATAACTGTCAGATCACTTCTACTCTTACTTTATTAAAGAAACAGAGGTGATATAATTTCAGTCTTCCCCAAGAGTCCCTTTGTAACCCCAAGTATCAGATGAAACATTTTCTAAACCACGTCTTTTCTGTTTATGCATCTCCCAATTCCTTCTGCATGTGAAGCCTCTTAAAGTCTAAGTCCATCTCCATCTTTTCCTACCATTGTACTCAAATTTCTAGCCTCTACAAGAATTTTGACTCCTTTAACCTTTTTAATCCAGTTCTATAGACAAATTGTCTTTAAGAAAAAATGAATAAAAACTATCCTCAGCCACCTACATGGCTGCCCAGCTGTTTACATTTTATAAGGAAGCTATAATTTTAGGTTGTTTTCCTAACACTTAGCTAATCTCTACAGCTGGTCTCTCATTCTGCCAGTACTGAAGCTGCCATCTTGGACAGGTTTCTCCCTACCTCATATACAGAGCTAATGGTCATTCTTAAGTCCTTATATTTCTGCAGTCTTCCGGAGAAGCATTGGTACTAAGTCCCTTTCACATTCCTCTCCCTCTTGGCTGCTGTTATTTGATGTGACATTTGTCTTCCATTAAACTTGAGGGCCACTCTTTTTGGTTGTCACACCCTTGCCATGAAGTAGGCCTTTTAAAGGAGTATCGGGAGGCTTGGAGCTGTTCTGTCACATTGCCCTTTTTGCTTCTCTCCTGCTCAGGTCTACTCCTGGGGTCTCAAAATCTTTTTACATAGGTTACTGTTTACCTTCACAGAAAAGCTGAGAAGAAAGCATAGAGTTCATATATTATCTTCTATTTTAGTTTTATGTTGGTAGTTTCCTTTCTGTTTTTTGTTTGTTTTGTTTTTGTTTTTTGAGATAGGTTGTCACTCTGAAGCCCAGGCTGGTCCTGAACTCACTATGTAGCCTAGGCTGGCCTTGGACTCATGGCAACCCTCCTGGCTCAGCCTCCCAAGTGCTGGGATTACAGGCGTGCACCACCACACCCGGCTTATGTGATACTGAGGAATCGAACTTGGGTACTTAGTGCTTGACTTAGCGCTTGCTACGTAAGTGCTTTATCGGCTGAGCTATTCCTCTAGTCCAGTAGTTTCCTTTCTCATTAACCTCCCACCTGAGTATTGTGCGTTGGTTGCAAAGTGATGAAACAATTCCGACACATTATTATATAAAACAAGCTCCAGTTTATGATACGTACAACTCTGTGTCATACAATCCTTTGAGTTTGGAGGAAAGTATGGTGTCATGTGTCTGTTGTCACAGCGTCACTCGTAACACCTTCTCTGTCCTAAAAATTCCTGTGGCCCACGGACCACAACACTTGTAAAATCTGCACGCCACTTTTCAGCCAGCCAAGTTTATCCCTTCAGGTCTCCCTCCTCTCCTTCATGCTTAATTCTTCTACATCTTTCGGTTTTCCCCAATCTTTACTCTGTAAAGGTTTGTTTTACTGGAAATCATGAGATTTGTTTCAGGCAAAACAGTACTCTCCCAACCTATGAAGAGAAGTGCAGTATCTGGAGGGCTTGAACTAAGATTGGTTTACAGCAAACGAACAACCTCTCATTATTTCGCCAGGAGCCAGATATTATTGTAACTGACCATCCCATGTGGCAGACGTTACGTTACAAAGAGAAAATAATGCTGTTGTCTTTGACATTAAATAGTCCGTGATTATTTTCACTTTCCTAAATATCTGATATGCCTATGATGAATTGAACAGGGCAGCCAATGCAGTAGCTATATTGGCGACCCTTCAGCATCTAAAGTGCCTTCAAGCTAACTGAGAGCTTGGTGTGCAAGAGCTGTCACCTTCATCAGGACAGGATGAACTCTCCAGCGTCAGAGTTCAGTGTGCCATTTGAAAAACACTTTTTGTGTCTCATTGCCAGAATTCCACTATGGCTCTCTGTGTGGGACACACACATACATACAGAGGCTAAATCCATGTGCAGAGCTGAGGATTGCAACCACGTGGGCACCCAAAGCGCCTCTGCTCTTGCATAAATTATACATATTATAGCTTTTATGATGAGACAAAAGATACATGACCTCACTATGCTTAAAGGTTGATAGGGGCTAGTGAGCTCTGGATGGGGTCCAAAGCAAAACCGGAATTCACAGAAAATGGGCAAAAGCAACGGAGGGACTGAAATTAACAATGCAGAAAACAGAAGTGGGTAAGTGAATGTTTATTATTTAAGGAGGAAAACTTTCTTGTTCTGGGCCGAAGACCTCATTCATTTAAAACTATTAAATAATGCTAGATCTGCTGGCAGAGACCAACTGTTACAAGCCTCATTTTCCTTCCAAACAGATCTCTTGGAGCTCAACTAGCTTCTGTCTTTCTTTAATGCTAGAGGCCCCCTTGGGCAAGGGTTATGATTTTTAAGTTCACACAATTCATTTTTCGACCCACTAAGTCAAGTATTCATTTAGCAGGGCATGCTGTCCAGCCTACAGCAAACTGCTCAGTAGCAAGGTCACCCTGGGGTTAGAGCATCTGCCCTAGGGAACCCCAGTAGGGTGAACAGAACACCAGCTCCACTCAAAGTCTTTCTTATATGACAGTGGAAAAAAGTTCATTTTTAGAGATATATTTATATTTACAATGTGTTTATAGAAAGCTCATGAGAGTTTTGTGTGACTCAAAAAAAAAAAAGAAAAAAGAAAAACTAGACATAGAAACAATTCCTTCTACTTAACTCTTAGAACCGTATTCCTAAAAAGCTACAAATCCCCACAGAGAATGGCATATATTAAGAACTTGAACAACAATCAATGCTGCTGAGGTTGTGGGGTAAAAGGAAGCTTCTTACACCGCTGATGGGAATGTAAACTGGTACAACAACTGTGGAGGGCGGTATGGAAATTCTTTAAAAGGCTGATAATACATTTCCCTTTGATCCAGCAACATCTCTTCTGGGAGTCTTTCCAAAAGAGTTAAAATCATCATACAAAAGAGATACATGTATACCCATGTTCACAGCAGCACAACTAACAATAGCTAAAATGTGGAAGTCACCAAAATACCCATCAATAGACCAATGGATACATAAATTATGGTATATGTGCACAATGGAATGCTACTTATGTATAAAGACAGAGAGTTTTGAGAGTTTTGTGGGTAAATGGAGGCAACTTGAGACCATCATGCTCAGGGAAGTGATTCAGATGCAGAAAGTTAAATATCGAATGGTTTCTGTAATATGAGAAACCCAGAATGTAGTCATGTCATAGAACTAAATGAGGGGATAGTGGGAGCTAGTGGGGTGGGGGAGATGGAGGATCCAAAAGGAGGGGGGGGGTTGTAATTTTGATGTGATATATACATGCACAAGATGCTCAAGTTCAAGGTAAATACATAAGTATTACATATGTACATATCAGTAAAATTGGAAAAGAACTATACAACGTATTATATGAAATTGGTTAATGTCTTAGGAAATACATATCATATGGGGTTACACATCAGTTAAAATTATCTTCCCTGGCTGTTATGTTTGAGCCTGGAATGGCCCAAGCCGCATGTACTTGGAAACAGACTTAGAAATGTTTGGATTATGAGGATGCTGTCAACCACTGATTTCCTATACTGCAGAGAGGAGAGGGAGAACACTGGGATGCTGCCTGGGATGGGGTATTCTTCTCCTGCCTCCATTTGGTTTTGCTTCTTTTTTTGAGAGAGAGAGAGGAGGTCTTGCTTTGTAGTCCTGGACTTGAACTCCTGGCAACCCTCCTGCTTCGCCTCCTGAGTGCTGGGATTACAGGTATTTTGCCTCTTGTTACCATGCACGAGTAGCTTCTGCCGAGTTAGGCCCACGGCCAGGCTCTTCCACCACGGCCAGCCAACCATGAGTGGCCCGAGACCTCTGAAGCACGAGCTAAAATCACCCTCTCCTCCTTTACCTGGTAGGTGCTGAGTACTGTGTGCCCTGACAGACAGTGACTATGCCACTGTCACTCATCAGGTCACACGGATGGCTGCATTTTAGAGTTTTTCAAGGAGCATCACTTACTTCTGTCTTCACACATTGGCATGTTGTGTGTGTTCAGAAGCATTTCTCTAAAGCCAAGGGTCCACTGTGTGTTAATATCATTAAAATGACCACTCCTCCTATCCCCTGGCTTTGCCTTCCAGAAAATGATTGAAAGTTAAGACAAACTATATATATATATATATATATATATATATATATATATATATATATATACTAAAAGTTAAGATAAACATTTTCATAATATATACATATTGGCAAGAATTAAAGGTCTTTCTTAGTTTAAACAAGATATTTTGCCAAAGTATATAGCACACTATGCACATAAGTAATCACTTCACCAGCAGAACATTAATAATGTACTTTCTGTTCCAAAAATTTATGTCTCTGTGCTTGGTGTGGCTAAGCATTTGTCATCTCTGATATGTAAATGAAGTTATCACTCTGGCTCTTCATGGTATTTCAACATCACTGTCTAAAGTCAGGTTGGGATTTGGGGCAAACTGGAGATCAGGCTCTGGGTACTAAGATAAGTGAAAGTCTGCCTCTCAAGTACCACTGGTCAATACCCACTGCATTACAATCAAGTTCCATGAGACAGCTCCAACTTCACAAAGAGAATGTAGGAAAACCTTCAGTTCAACGGAACAACGAACTTGGTTTGTGACAGATGGAGAAGATGCTGGGATGTGAGGATGGGGTGTGACATTTTGGTTTAACATGCAATTATGTCTGAAAGAGTCAGGGCAGGGAAACACATACAATCTGTGTGACGATATTATTAAAGAACTAGAGATAAATAGAGTTTATATCTATGTATATCTTTTACAAATAATGATATATCCTTTTACATTATGAGCTATTCCTTAAATAGACATCATAAATTACTGTGTTGTAAATCTAACTGTTCCCCAAACACTGTGATTATAGCTTTGATGCACTTGTGCTAAACTCATTCTATAAATTTGCTATAATTCTGTCATCTAATGATTTAGTTGAGACCTGTCATAAGTCAGTTAGTTGAAAAAGCAATGAAACCTGATACATAAATATTGTTTTTAAGTTAGAGTGAATAAATGTATGTTCATTCATCAAAATTTGAATCTACAGCCAAGAATGACTCTTGTTTCAGACATTCTCCATCACACTCCAGTCCACAGGGCAGCAACACTATTTCAGTCAAAAAATAAAATAAAATAAAACCTGACACTGGACATTTTGAAGTAAAAAGAAAATTTGCAAGGCAATCTGAGTACAAATTGCGTGTGAACTTTTTTTTAAAAAGAGTTTTTAGATTTGTCTTACCTCAACCCAATTAGTTAAAAAGAAAAGACCTTGCTTTTGAGCCTTTTCAAAATATACAGACTAGCTTTCACTTAAAAATATGGTGTACCTGTATTTCATCATTTATGCAATAGCCTGTAGTACAAGAGTCCTAAGTGCTCACACCCCGGGAAGGCGCGGTCCCTGCAGCAGTGGGAGACGCGACAGGGAAAGACGTCAGCTGTCTTTGTCAGCCAGAGACAGGAATGTGGAATGTGGTACATTTACCTTTAATACGAAACTAAATATAAGTAGATTTTTAGGTTTATTGCCTGCTAACCTAATGTCAGCATCTAAACCTGCTTCTTCTCAAACCCTGTGAGTCCACCACCCTGGTAATGACTCCTGGGGTCCCCTCCCCAGGGCTTCCTAGGTGGCCTGTTTCCTTCAGCCTGGGAAAATGTCCTCACACACAGCGAACATTCACTATCTCCCTGTACGTTAGGCGGGAAAAGTAAGATGCTCGTTATTACTGCACTTTCTAATCAAAGCATCCAATTTCCACGTCATAATATTGATGATGAGGGAAACAAGCACAGGCCACCTCCTCTTCCAATGCTGCTGTTCACCCAGTCCTGTAGGATGAGGACGAGGCTGCCGGTCAGGATGCTGCCACAGGAACTGGACCTCACTACCGAATCCTAGTCACTTGTTTCATTAGAATTATTTGCAATGCGTATTTGTATAGACAAGATTTAAGACGGTGGATGTTTGTATCTAACAATAACAGGGAGAGTCTCTTTGGCAAGGCAGTAGGTCTCATTCTTAATATTTACAAAGAAAAATTGTCTACATCCAACCACTCCATTATGTTCACTTTTCAAAGTATACTGTTAAATCTCCCAACAGCCAGGACAAGCCCTCTGGCAAAGCGAGGTAAAGGTCCAGAAGCAAGCCCTCTCCGGCCAACCTGCAGCTTCCTGCCCTCCTGGGGAGGTACCACCCACAGACAGGTGTGGGAGGCAGGCTGGAAAGCAGAACTTGGTAACGGTTTACCTGGACGAGTTGCACAAGGAGTTATGTGTTTGGCCAGAAGTTAGAGCTGTGGGGCAATACTGAAGACTTACAGAACTTGGCTGCAAGCTGAAAAACAAGGGAATTTTTTATTCGGGTCAGAACAGAAACCCATTCCGAGACAGCCTGCCTGGACAGCCTACCAGTCATGGAGAAAGCCGTAGAAAAAGCTACTCAGTCTCTTCCGCCATCCCAGAAGAGGGAGCCCAGATTCCACACGAACCTAGAAAATCACCCACAGTTAGGAAATGAAGCACCCAAACAGGCATAAACTCTGCAATAATTTTAATTTTCTTCCCACAGAACAGATTTCTTTTCTGATTGTAAGCAGATTTCTTTTCTCATTGTTACTTGAATGTATGTTATTCAGACAACAGTCCAATGTTCTATAAGGAGATCGGAAACCTGAATAAGACTAGAGCTCAGATTTCAAATTCTGTGGCTGAATGCAAGCATAGATTTTTTTAAAATTTTTTTTTCCCTTTTTGCAGTACTGAAGATTGAAGCCAGGGCCTCACACATACTAGGAAAGCATTCTATAACTGAGCTATGTCTCTAGCCCTCACCTTTTAAAAAATCTTTATTTTGAGACAGATCTCACTAAGGTGCCCAGGCTTGTCTTGTCTCAAACTTGTGATCCCCTTTTCTCAGCCTCTTAAGTAGCCAAAATTAGATACCTCCCACCCTGACCACCGGAGTATAGTTTTTCTGAAGGTCAACTTCTTAGTAATTCTTGACTATGAAGGATGCCTTCTGCTGCTTCAAGACAGGATTAATATGGAGAGCCTCTCTTGGTTATTAAAACATCTTCTGCTGATGTCCTCTGGTTGTTATTCTCCCAGTCGCTTACTGGCAATTTTAGGAAGGCTAAAATTTCCAAGTATGGTTCTAGCTGGAGAGGTAGGCTGATGCACAGTTAGGAGATGGGAAAGTTCAATACTACTATGATTGTTGGGCTATGGGGTCTTAACACAGAGATATATGCATTTTTTGGTGAGATATTCGGTTTCTCAGTTCAGCAAAGCTCCTTCAGGATGAAGGAGCTTTTGAGGCAAATATTTCCATGGTGCCTCCAGATGTTCGGGAACCTGCCACACAACTCCTTTTGTTCAAATGAGTTATGCACCTTAAACCATATGCAAAACTCTTGCAAAATCACTGCAAAGAGTTTTATATTAGCCATCTGTGCCTAATTCAGGAATCTGCGCTGTAATGCCTAGTGCGGTCATCTTTTGCTTGACATTCAGGATTTACCTGCCCCCGTTTCAAGACTTTATCACTGTGTATCTGTGTTTCTAACTTGTTTTTTACTCTTTATTTCAGTAAACAACTCGCCTGAGGGCTGCTTTGACCAAGTCTCTACAGGATTTTTTTTTCTCTGTTTTCAGGGATATTTATTTTAGATGCAATCTGTACAACTGGTCATCTAGAATTGAAAGCTCTGCTATAAAACATCAGCTTGGCTCCTGTTTGACCATGGGCAAGTTTCTTAAGCTGTGGACACATTGGTTGCCTTATGGAAAATGGGGACAATGGCAGTGACCATCAAACAGGGTCTTAGGGGTTAGGAGTATCACCTTAGTATGTGACTATATGTAAGTAATTAAAATAGTGAATTGCGTATAAAAAGTCTCATAAGTTGTTATGGCTATTAGAGAATATACTGAGCTTTTAACTTTCTTTAGGAAAATACAGTTCATTCCATTGATTTGCTTTTCTAAGTTAAAAGAGAAAAGTTGTAGTTTAGTATATAATGACATTCCCTTGTCTTCAACTGGCTTTACCTGCCATTGATAAAAGCCCTCGAAGGGCTCGAGGCTGAGGAGTGCTTGTAGAGAATTCCTTAAACACATGTACAAAACAATTTTTTGAGGGAGTAGTTTTTTGTCCTGAACACAGCTGTAGCTGGGAGTAAAGCCATGGTATTCCTCTTTCCAGGATCCCTTCCAGCCCACATTTGCCCTCCCAAAGGGCAGATTGGTTTCTGTCTGGCCCCAAACAATAATCTATCACAATGACTTTGTGTTTAGGAAGAAATGCATGTTGGCATTTAGAGTCTGGGAGGAGTTTACACACTAATACCATTAAAGGAACTTAAAATATGCCACCCCAAACTATGCTGCTCTAGCTTTCTAGTTTGTTTTTTTTTCTTTTTTTAGTTTTGAGATAAGTTTTCACTTAGTTGACGAGATAAAGTTCAAATTTGTGATCCTCCTGTCTCAATTCTCCCAGAATGCTGGAAATGTAACATTTTTATCATCAGGAATGCAAAATTGAAGCTAATGGAAATGAATACAAACCAATCTTGTTAAACTTATTTTCCTAGTCACTTTTTTACCTAATTAACTCTCATAGCCTAGACACGTTTTACAACTTACTGTCTTTGTCAGGTTCCAAATACAAGTGGCCAGCACAACTGGCTTCCATGGGTCTCCACTCTTTTTTCAGGACTCTGTGTCATGCAAAACATGTCTGAAATATACATGTACTCTTCTCCTGTTGGTGTGCTGTGTGCTGATTTACTTCTCAGGCCCAGCAATGACCTCAAGGGCACGAAGGCGGGGCTTTGCCTCTCTCACATTCTTCAACTACTTGAAAGGTCAATTATGGTCCATGTTATACTTAGGCCCTGAAGTGCTGACAGTTACAACTAAAGTTTGAATATAAAGCTCACATTCCTTTACTGTGCAAACTCTGTCTCCCAGTCCCTTGTTTCTAAGGATCCATCTTTATAACATCCCCTCCTCCCTTGAAGCTGTGCCTCAACATGTAACAATATGAGATATTTTTTTTCTTCTAAACATTTAACAGTCTCTCCCCATTGAGGATGGAACATTTAGTTATTTTTAAAAATTCCATAAAAAGATCAACTTTTACCTTCGATGGATATCTTTGTTACTTACTCATTGCTGGAACAGAATATCTAACATCTACAATTTGAGAAAGATTTTATTTGAGCTCATGGTTTCTGAGGGCCTCACATAGCCCATTCATGGGACAGCCAACAGTGGTGAAGATACTTGTCAGAGACCCTCATGCTCTCCAGACAGAGGCCAAGTCAAGCAGGAGCCAGCTGATATCTGGAGACTCAGGCAAGGCTAGAGATTTCCCAGGAAGAAGGTGAAACAATCTTCCTTCTTCCTTTCTTTACTTAGTTCAAGCTGCCAGTTGGGTCCCCAATATCCAGGATGGGTGCCTCTCCTCTCTTGCTGACCCACAAGTCAAAAACAATACATATATGAAAGCTCTGTTGTGTTCAACTCCCAATCTCAACAAGTTGACACAATCTTTTCAGGTCAAACTCCAAGCATCCATCCCTTCCAGCCAAGCCCTACTTCTGTGCACCAAAAGATTCTACAGTTAACCAATAAGATCCAAACACATGAAGCTCTGGGGGATATTACAGATCCAAACCATAACAATGGACCAATTGACTAAAGAATTACATTAAAGTACATGATTATAGGTTGATGCTCCATGTTACCAAATGTGGACACCACTCCTCCATGTCCCTGGGGCCCTCCCTAAAACACAGAGAAAATGAAGGATGCTCTTAGACAAGCAGGTGAACAGATGCTTCCTTGACAGATTTTCAGAGTTATTTGAATCACAGATCAATTTCCAAGTGCCTTTGCAGAGGAATCACTACCAATTCCTATGGTGCAAAACAAAACAAATTTGGTTTGATTTTAGTTCCAGCATGTCCATCCTTTGGCTCTGCCATTTTCATACCCCTGAATTATTTTTAATGTTATAATGAAAAATTTTAAACATAAATTTTGAGTACATATATACTTTAACTAAATTAAAGGTATATTTTATACCTAGCCCAAGGCAGTTCCTGTTCAGTCAAAACAACATCGCCAAAAAACCAGGGGCAGATCAGAAGGCCACAGGGCGGACATGCCTAGACACCCATGACATGGCACATGATAGCTATTAGTAACAGAGGAGAAGCCCAAAAGTAAACAAAACTTTTACACTGAATGGTTTCAAGGAAGTGGTTTCTGTGAGTCATCACCTACATCATCTACACTGGGGTGGAGTTTCGATGATATGACTGCCTTTTGAGACACCCATAGGCCTGTAAATGGTCCTTAACCCATGCTCCTGTAGGTAGCCTTCATTTATGGCCCTGTATGGAACCCCTCACCCATACTTAGACATTTCTTTTTGTCTCCCCAGGAAACGTTCTTATGTAACACATTAAGTTTAATTTTGCTTTATCTAGAGTCAAATAGACTTGAGATAAATTCATAAAAATATCCTTAGAAATAAACCTTAACAAAGAAGTGAAAAATCTAGAAGAGAAAAATACAGAACAGTGAAGAAAGATTTTGAAGAGGACTTCAGAAAATGGAAAGATTTGTTCCTTGGTAGGAAGTGCTAATATTGCCAAACTAGCCATGCTTCCGAAACTATTGTATAGATTCAGAGCAATATCAATCAAAACACCAACAGCATTCTTCATAGAACTAGAAAAACCAACTGTAAAATTTATATGGAATTAGAAGAGACCCAGAATTTCTAAAGCAATTCTAAGTAACAAGGGCAGAGCTGAAGGAGACACAATTCCAGACTTTGAAATATATTACAAAGCAACAGTGATTACATCTACATGATACTGGCAGAGGAGCAGACAGGAAGACCAGTGGAACAGAATTAAGGATACAAAGACAAAAGCAAGCACTATTAGCCATCTGACTTTCAACAAAGGGACCAAAACCCTTCACTAGAGAAAAGAGCATATCTTCAACGAATAGTGTTGGGAAAACTAGATACCCACATAGAGAAGAATGAAGCTTGACCCATGTCTTTCATCAAGACAAGACGAATCAAAGTACTAAATAGCAAAATAAAACCACTGAAACTGTTAGAAGACAAAGTAGGTTAAATACTGGGATACATACAGCAGCATACAGTAGTAGAAAGGATTTCACAAGCAGAATGCTAAGTGCACAAGAAAGAGTGGCAAAAATCAACAAATGGGATTACATCAAACTAGAAGGCTTCTGTGTAGCAAAAGAAATGATCAGCAGGATGGAGAGACGGTCCCCAGAATGGGAGGAAGTTTTCGCCAGCTATGCCACAGACAGAGAATTAATAGCTAGAATGTGTAAAAAACTAAATAAAAAATAAACCCCTAAAATAAATGGCCCATTAAGAAATGGTCAACTGAAATGAAAATATATTTCTCAGAAGATGAAGTACAAAAGGCCAATAAGCATATGAAAAATGTTCAACATCTTTAACCATCAGAAAAAATGCAAATTGATACAACATTGGGATTCCATCTTTGGTGAGAATGACTTACAAAGAAGAAAACAAAATTAAACGATTTTTAGCAAGACTTTGGAGAAAGAGGAATACTTCTACACTGTTGGTGGGATTGCAATCTAGTTCAACCACTATGGAAAGCAGTTTGAAGATACCTTAGAACACTGAGAATAGAAATCCCATTTGATCCAGCTTCAGCTCTCCTGGGCATTTTCCGAAAAGAATCAAAGTTATCATACCATAGAAACATATGCATATCCATGTTTACAGTAGCACAATTCATAACAGCTAAAACGTAGAAGCAATATACATGCCCATCAACAAAGAAATGGATAAAAAAAGTGGCATATATACTCAATGGAATATTATGTAGTAATAAAGAAAGACAGATATGAAGTATTTGCAAGAAAATAGGGTCACTTAGAGTCAATTACACCCAGTGAAATGGGCCAAACACAAAGGATTAAGTATGGCATGGAGTCCCTCATATGAGTTTGCTATAAATACATGTGTACAATGATCTGGAGAAAGAAGGGAGATGGACTGCTCAGGAAGGGAGGAGGTGCTGGGCGGGGTAATGGGAGGAAAGGGTTAAGAGAGGGAAAAAGTAGTCAAAAGGAGCATATATGGGCACAGCTTCCCCAAGGTATATATAATTAACATGTTATCGAATCTGTCATCCATTCATATTAAATTATAAATAATAATAAAAAAGGAAATCCAAAAATATTACTATTTAACAGTGGCTCATCTAATAAATATGAGAATGTTTTCTGACAAACCCTGAGCCTCCTTTTTATTTCATAAGATACTTTTTAATAATTACCAAGTTGACCATCTCCAAAAGGAAAAAAACCTGTAAATTTGGCACATGGAATAACAATTCTTCTGCTTATTATATTTCTGAGAAAAGTTCATTTAAAAATCATATATTCCCTCTAAAAATATACATCTAAAACAATCTATGTCAATGCACTGACAATCTGTCATCTTAAAGAAATCCTCTCACCTGTCGCTGAGTTATAGGGAAAAAAATTGACTGAATGTACTTAGTGTGCTAAACGTGGGCCCAGAGATCTTCACACTGATGAATTGTGGTCTTTGATTTACTATAATATTCATACTTGAAAGTTAAGGAGATGTATAGAAATGTAAGCATTTAACGACTATCCTCTCACAACTCAGGAATAATAAGAAATATGAACCCTTGATGGAAAGGAAGTCCATGCCCCAATATACTTTGACCATCTACTCTCTCAGGAATGAGAAACAATGGAAGAAACGCCTTGCTTCTATTTGCATGTGCAAACACGAAGCACCTGTAGAACTTCTGCATGCTTCCATTGTTTTGAAGGAGGCTAAGCTTTAGTTTTTTTTCAATTGTTCTCCTGACATAAGGAATCAGTGTCCTAATTATAGTCTTACTACTTTTTATTTAAAACAGAGCCACTCTCTGTTGTCCAGGCTGGTCCTGAATTCATTCTGCTGCTCAGGCTGGCCTAGAACTCACAGCAGCACTCCTGCCTCAGCCTCAGAGTGCTGGATTACAGGCATGCACCACCACATCCGGCTGGTATGTGATGTTGGGGAATCAAATCCAGGGCCTCGCACTCCTAGGCTAGCGCTGTCATCACGGAGCTGTGCCCCGGCCCACTGTCTTGTTACCTGAACCAAAGCCTTGCCACAGACAAATGCACCCACCTCAGCAGGCCTCACCTAGCGGATTACAGATGAGACCTACATTGCTGCATGAGTTGGGAAACCTTGTACATCTTATTAAGGATGACTATGAGATAGTGTGTGGGATTATAGGAGAAGGGGAAGGAGAGAGAATATGTACATGTTTGTGGGGGAGAAACAGCGAAGTGGCGGAAGGGGGCCGGGTTACAAAGGGGAGAAGGAGGAGAGTGCGGTGAGAGGAAATTTCAGTGTAAACATCAGACCTTTCTGATAGATGCAGCTCTTGGTCTGATACAAATAGCAAGAAGAAATTACTTGACTATCATTCTACATATTACGTAACAGCATAGTTTTTAAATATAACTTACCTAATTTGCCTCTAGTAAAACTCACGCCTTTTAGTGTACAGTTCTGAGTTCTGATGGCTGCGCACACTTGTACATATAATCAAGACACCAAATAGCTCCGTCAGGTCCCCAGGTTCTCTCCTGTCCCTCTGCTGTCACCACCTCCTACTGCCTGAGTCCTGGAAACCACTGATCTGTGTTTTTTCCCCATAGTTTTTTGTTTGTCTTTTAGAATGTTGAGTAAATGAGATTCTGCAGTTATATAAAACCACACCAAAAAAAAAAAAAACGGTCATTTTTGAGCCTGAGTTCTCTATTTAGTTTAATCCTTTCACATACCATGAGATTTTGTTCTGTCTGTGAATACATCGCTCACTTTGCGGCCGAGCCGCGTGCCATTGCACGGATGGGCTATGCAGCTGGTTTGCCCGTTTTCCCAGGAGGCACATCCGGCTGCTTTCAGTTTGGGGCAATTAGGAATAAAGCCACCAGGAAGCTTCCTTCAGGTACAGGTCTGGGGAGAGCTGCGGCTTTCATTTCTCTTGGGTAATAACTTAGATGTGGGACTGCGAGACTGCACAGCAAATCTACACTCAGCTCTACGCAGAACTGCCTGCTGTTTACCAAGGCGGTCCCATTACTGTGAATTCCCCTTTCTCTTTGTTTGACACGCTTGAAGCTGTTTCCGAGGTCCCCTGAATCGATGGGCTGGGCACAGCACCCACCCTCAGAGTGTCAGCACCATTTTGCACAAGCACATGGTACCCTCGCAGGCCACCACAGTCATCACTGACAAGTATCACCTGCCACAGTTACACGCCACGAACGTGGACCAGCACTAGCACGATGTGTCAGAAGTGGGAGTCTGCTTGTAATGCGGCCTCTTGGCTTTAAAGGCCATGGCTTTCACCCCACAGCGCCCCAGCCCAGGCCCAACTCAGTTCTCTCTCCCACCGCCTTTTTTGACAGCTGTCTTCCACTCAAATTCCCAGGCATCTAGAGCCACCTGCCATCCCTCAGGCTCACTTACACTTCCTTACACTTCCCTTCCTGCTCTCACCTGGCTTCAGGAATCACTTCTTTTGAGTCAGGTCTCTTTAAAGATACTCTCCCCACCAGAGGAAGCAACTCGTAGCTATGCTGTACCACAAGCAAGCCCCTGTGTCCTCCCCCAGGATCCCTGTCTGTTCTAGGGTTCCACCCCTCCCATCAGTAGATGTGATGTCAGGGGTGCCCCTTAGAAAACACCCAGCACGCTGAACCCCACCTCAGAGTCTCCTTTCCAAGGAAACTAACTACAAAGAATAGTACAGGATAATTTCAGCCTTTTGCTACAATAAGAAAAATAACAACAACAAAAAGAAATGCACGGCATTTACCTCACTGACTAGGGGATAATTCTCCCAAAATATAAGGAACTCCTAAAAATTAAGAAGGAGGAAAAACGGGTACTACTTACTGTCTCAGTTACTTTCTCATAGCTGTGACAGAATACCTGAAACCCACAATTTAGGGGACGAAATATTTATTTTAGCTCACAGTTTCAGAAGGTCTCACAGAGTTTGTTCATAGGCAGCGGGCACCAATGAAAGCTTACAGCAGGGGCTGGAGAACTGCTCCCCCCACTGCAGACAGAACCAAGTGAGGCAGAAGCAAACTGACCTCTGGAGACTCAGGCAAGGATACAGTTCTCCCAGGAGGAAGCTGTAACAGTGTTTCTTCTTCCTTTCCTTACTTGGCTCCAGTTGGCAGTTGGGCCCCCTACACCCAGGGTGGGTGCCCCTCCCTCACTTCCTGGGCCACAAGTCAATGACAAACACTTGAAAGCTCTGCCCTGGGCACCCCAATACCAACAAGCGAAACAATCTTTCCATTATCAAAGCCAAAGCACCTGCACCTTCCAGCCAAGCCCTACCACCCAGTAGCACACAGTTCCAAATGTATGCGGCTTTTGGAGGACACTCCAGATTCAAACCACGGCAATTACCAAAATTATTCATGCCATTTCCCTTTGACATGAAAGTCCAGCTTCTGGTAATTTATCCAACACAGCAGCACAGTTTGTAGTTGGAAACATTTGATGGTTAAAAAAAACCCCTCCACTATGAGTCTGGCTAAATTCCCCACTCACCGAACACTCTGGAAGGGGTCCTCTAGTACTGCTGCGGAAAGATGCTGGGACATGTTGTGGTACCCAGGCGACAGGCGTCACAGGTGTGTGGCATGCAACCTTCAGCACAACCAGGGAGTGCACAATAAGGAGCGCTCACACCAGGCTGCACCTGAATACCAGACACACATCGGGACTAGAAGGCATGGTATGCAGAGCCACACGCAGGGCCACGCTTGTTACATGAACTTCTGATGCAGCTTTCAGCATTTGAACCATATTGGCAAGTGATCCGTTTACAACATAGAGTTTAAAAAAGAAAAGCAAAAAGCAAACAAATATCCCCCTTCAAGAGCTCCCACTGAAAGCTCAAATTTAGTTAGAACTAATTTTTGTGAAAGCAATGAAGTGGGAAGTCATGAGTCCAGTGTCCCCTTTCCTCCAAATGACGCTCTGTTGTAGTACGTCCAGTGGTGCAAAAGCAACACCTTTCAGTGACTCATTCCAAATGCCAGCTTTAGCCCAAAGCACAGACCGAGGGGCATTTGAATCTGTGCTGGGATTCCTCCCTCAGTTCCACCGACTGTGCCAGTCCCAGGTGCTTTTGTTTTTATCTTGGATTGTTTTTTTTATCAACAAAAGAAATCTCTTATTGCCAGAAATTCCTAGAAATGTAGCATTCATCATTATTTCCACCGCACTTCTAAGTAAACTGAGGCTGAGGGAGGCAAAGGGATTCACGGGAGAGAGATATGTGGGGGGGCATAGGATGAAACCAGGTGGCCAGGCTGTGGGATCAGGACTCGGAGCCAGAGGCAGCTGTTTTAATTAATATTTTAAGTATCAAGGGAATCGACACAAGGACTTAAAAATGTGCCAAGCGTTTGCTGATCACTAGTTATTATTATTACAATACTACGTGGTGCCAGGAGAGCCCAGAGCAGTGCGAACGCCGTGGAGGGCATGGGGGCCTCTGAATTTCTACTTCTGCTGCTCTTCCTCCAGATTTTTGTTTTATTTTGTGCACAGAAAACCTAACGCTAATCAGGCCATGCGTTTCTGGAAAGTCGCTAAGTATGTCGAAAGCCTCCCTTTTTTGTGGTACTCTGGATTGTTTTGTACACCTTGCATGCTAAACCTCTTTAACACTGGATTTTTAGGGTTTCCAGGGTATGTTCTCACATTGATACAACCTTTTGACTTTCACTGTTTCCTCACTTAGTCTTTTTTGATGCTTTTACAGTGATAAAAAAGCATGCAAGTGAGAGTCCACAATTTACATATGTATATGTATGTGCACATATTTCTTGCCACCCACGAGTGGAGAAAGTCTTTCATTTCCTCATGTTGACCTTTATAGTGGCAGCGTTCTTATTATGATTTAGTACATTTAAATTCATACTAAATATTATGACTCTTTAATATTTAAATTTTTTGTCCAAATTATTAGTAGGCAGAAAACTTGATTTTAAATATAATTTAAATTTTATTTTTTAAGAATTCATTCTGCTAGTTTGATAAAAACTTTTCTTATTTTATTCATCTATTTATTTGTGGTTTGGTGATTGAACACAGGGTCTTCACATTAAGACATATCTGCAGCCCTCTCCATTTAAAATTTTTAGACAGGGTCTCCCTGAGTTGCTAAGTGGTTGGGTTGGGCTCCAACTTGTGATCTTTCTGCCTCGGCCTCCCTGAGTGCTGGAATTAATGGTGTGCATCACCACGTCTGTATTATTTCAAAAGAAATTCAGAGTTTTATTCTTCCCATTTAAGTTTATTGCTTAGAAACTATTGATTAGCAATTCTTGACAAAGGCAGGAGTCATCTAGGTAGGTGTCATCTGTGATATTTATGCTGTGAAAGACATTAGAGACAAAGTGGGGGAAAAAGAGAGCTATTGGCCATGACTCCTATGGGTAGGATCATGATGACAGCAAGTGAGTCATTGTATTGTAACCCCCTGTGGGCTCACAAAGAGAAGCAGTCTGTTCAGGTAAGAAGATGCAACTATCGATGGAAGGCATGCTGGGAATTTTCATCACAGGCAGGTTTCTAGAACCACAAAAGAGAGGAAAGAACAAGTCCCAAGATCATGGCTGACTTTTGGAAGTGCAGTGCAGTGTGTATTCCAAGAAACACCACCAGAAAGATGGTCTTGGCAAGCTAGTATGGATACAATGGCCCCTGTGTGTTGTATTTAAGAAGGAAGAAAGGATACAAATCTCTTATGTGTAGAACTTCCCTGTGTGAGTAATCCATCCATCTTTTCAGATATACCTGAGGTTAAAGTAATGAAATATAAAGAGTGCTTAATGTCAACTTTTACATTAACAGAAGGAATTATTAAATCAAGTGCATACTTTGCATCAGATAATGGAATGCTGAATAAAGCAGTAATGAGAGAAACACCAGGGGGTTCCCATAACCTGACAGGCAGCAAAGGACTTGTCCTAGAATTGTCTTATCAATGGTTAATACAAAATATTTTAATATCACCAACAATTTTTCTTCAAAAGGAAGGACCTGAAGTCTTCTTTTAGAAAGTCTAAAGAAGTATGTTGTATTTATTTGTATGGATTCATATACATCCAAGTGCACATACATATATGAATTTATACACACAATGTATAAAGATAAAATACAGGTGACTCTGGCATAAAGGTAATATGAGCTAAGAATTTCCTTAGTCTTGAGAAATAATTTTTTTATCTTGTTCTTATTTTATCATATAGAAATGGCTGGGTAGATTATTTTCTATAAAATATTTGGAATGATTTTACTTAATACACCATCTCTGTAGTACACAGACAGAACCAAGTGAGGTGGAAGCAAACTGACCTCTGGAGACTCAGGCAAGGAGGAAGCTGTAACAGTGTTTCTTCTTCCTTTCCTTACTTGGCTCCAGTTGGCAGTTGGGCCCCCCACACCCAACGTGGGTGTCCCTCCCTCACTTCCTGGGCCACAGGCAATGACAAACACTTGAAAGCTCTGCCCTCGGCACCCCAATACCAACAAGCGAAACAATCTTTCCATTATCAAAGCCAAAGCACCTGTACCTTCCAGCCCAGCCCTACTACCCAGTAACACACAGTTCTGTAGTACTTCTGGAGGCTTTCAAAGAGTAATTCAGATAAGCACTTTTCAGAGCAATTAAAACTAAGGCATATAAAGGTCTATTTTTGTTTTTATGATGATCACTTGGCAGAACTATGCATATTTATGCAAGCAATGGGGAGAGTTTCAAAGATCAACACAAAACTAGAAGTCACAGGGGCAAATACTAGAATTGCCCACATATGAGACAAATTCAAAGCTGTGTAGACCTAGTGTTTCTTGCAAGCCCCCATATGAGCAGTTTCTCAGAAGTACACCAAAGGGGTGGCAAATTCCCCCAAGGACTGCTAAAGAGACCGATGAGCACTCAGGTTAAGTTAGTAAAGCCTGACCAAGTATAAGATTATTTATTAATCGCCATTTTCCTGGTTTGTTTCAGGAAAATCAATGAAATAAGTAAGGGATAGTTTTGTTTTGTGATGAAATTTATGATCTGGTTAAACAGATTAAGAGCAGGAGAGTCAGTGTGAACTCATGGAGGCCAAGGCACCTGGCCTGGGCCCCTAGGAACAGGGAACACAGCAGTTATCAAGTCCTGCAAAGGCCTGATGACATACATTCAAAACAGTAACTCCCTGCAAAAGGTGCTCGCTCTTTCTGTGGCTACACACTACTATGTCAGTTGCATATGGGTGACAAAAGCTGTTGCCGAAAGGGAATGAACAGAGCTATTTTGTCCCCTTATTACTTGGGATGCCAATAACTCAAGTTTCCATACTTGGATTGTACCATAAGTATATTTGACTCATAACCAATGCCTAATATGTGTGCACTTGTGACACAGATTTTTTGACTAGCAAGTTTTGTAGTTCAAGGATGATGGCTAATTTTATTTGATTTTTCTGGCTCTTAAAATCAAATTTATTAGCTTTAATTATCAGCACAAACAGAATTGAGATAATGTTTTTAAAAGTTACTAATTTAGGCAATTTAGTTCCTGCATATTGATTAACACAAAAAATAATTTCTGTTTCATATCTGCAAACAGATCATAGGTAGATTAGCTTTTTTGGTCAGTTTCTCTTGCAACATGCTCCTTCTCAAAAATCAAATTTAGGTTTATAAATTTAAAGTCTACTCAGCAAGAAGAAGCGCAGGAAAGCCTACAAAAGTTGGTTTTCCATCTTCACATCAACAAACACTAGTGCCTGTTATATACTTTGTTGCTGCTTATTCTTACAGTGAAAATGTTCCAAAGCAGGTGAAATCTAAGAGTACGCCGAGGGAGATGTGGCTGACAGAACTCCTGAATACCTTAAATCTATAGTCCTTGACTTATGGTGGTTTGACTCATAAATTTTCAAATTTATGATGATGCAAAAGCCTTGCTTTTGGTAGAAGTGTTACTTCCAATTTTGAATGTTGTTACTCTTTGCTAGTGATAGATGGTCAGATGGTCTCTCCTGATTCTTGGCAGGAGAATGTCCCACTCAGCCCCAGTATCATGAGGAGAAACAACCCACCCTATGGCGTGCTCTGTTGTTGAGCTGCAATGTCTGGTAGGCTAAGAGAATTACATGCATTTTTGACTATGAATATTTTCAACTTAAGGTAGCTTTATCGGGACAGAAACTCATAATCTAAATGCATTTGCAGTTGCTCCAGTTGGAACTGCTGCAACCAACGTCCTGAAAGCATGGACACTATCTTTATTGCTGGTATAATTGCTGAGAGGAGATTATCTTTTGAGTCTACAGAAACTCTCTGGAATAGAGGTCTAGCTGGCCTTGCAAGCAGTCAAACTCAGCTCATCCACAAGATGAGTTTTCCTTGACACTACATGGTTTGGCTTTGAAAGAAACCAGCAAAACTCATGGTATTGGTACAGAGGTATTCCATTCACAGTGACTTTCAGACAGACTTAGTTCCTCCAGAGTTTTCAAGGGACAACTGCATTCATTTTTGCATTTTATTTACTTGCTCTTCAGAGAATTCAGATAAAGTATGGGTCTGTCAGGGGTTCTACACTAATAAATTTATAACTACTACCCTGGGTTGATGAAGAAAATAAGTCACAGATGATGTGAGGACAAGTATTCTTCTGTGATGAACAAGGGACCAATACTTCTGGAATTGAAGTACTTCTTAGTGACTCAATTGATATAATAGCAATGCATGGCCTTGTAGTTCCCACTCTAACAGAAGGGACCATGGTTAGTTTGCTCTATGGTAACAATACAGCATTGTGATGCGTGTTATAAAAGCTATCCTTAAGATGGAGCTGTCTAAAGGTGGACTAAAGGGAGACTCGTCCCTTTCCCAAGTTTCTAGCAGAGGGTCAGTGACTGTTGTACTGTGGAGGAGCTGAGTATCAAACTTGACAAACACCTGGATTAGAAGAGCCATGCACCCTTAACTATGGCGATGGTGAGATGGCCCATCTGACACTAAGTAACTTAAAATAAGGCTAATCGGTAATCTGAGGGCTTGCTAAGTGGCTGGCTCTATGCCAAAGACTTTATGTAATTTCGTTTCATCCTTGCAAGCATTTTGATAAATGTACTTATCCCTATTTATTATCCCTATTTTACAAAATGAACACAGTGGCTGAGGGTGGTATGTCCAGGTTTGCATGGCTGGAGCTGGAAGCTCCATCCCCAGGGGCTCTGCCTGCAGAGTGGTCACACTGCTGTCTGCTTATGGCAGTCACCAGGGAGACTGCTAAGGAAACAGTGGTTCTAGCAGAGGTAAGTGCATGATGTAAGCTCCTGGCATTTCTTTTGCTGAGGAAGGGCTAGCAAGAGTTGGGCACCAGGCCACCCCACTGCTCTACCAACATCATTATCAAGTTGTACTGGTCAGACTTTACTCAAGCCCCTTTCTTCAAACTACAATATTCCTTAGAGTCCAATAGTTTTCTGGTCCCTGGTTCATAGGCCCCCCTACAGGGCTTGAACTTCCAGAATCCACCAGTCATGAAAAACTCACAGCTTAAAGGCAGACAAGCCTGGCCCAACTGTAAAACAGACCCAAAAGGCCTTTGGACAAAGTTTGTGCTTCTTCTTCATGAAACTCAAGTGAGTAAAATGAGGGTTGAACAGGAAAAGGGGACACAGATCCATTCTTTTACTTCCTTGCCTTCCAATCTGACCCAATTATTTTACAAAGTTCCATTTTTAGCCCAAGAAACTAGGAGTGGGAGCAGGAGCTAAACCAGAAAGGAGAATTTTGTTGAAAAAGAAAATCTTGTGAGAAGGTTAAATGGAAGGATCTGTTAGTCATTTCTACATTGTGCAGACTACTGTTCTTAGAGTAAATTCTGGACTTGCTAATGAATGAAGGTACCCACAACTTGGAATATTGTAAGAGATTTGGACAGATACTTGAGCAAAGAAGATATGCTGCTGGCAAATAAGCTCATGAAATGATACTCAATAGGGAAATTAGGCAAGCACTTATTTATAAACATTTTACCAGGTGAAATGAACTAAAACATGATAGTGTGTAGGATACAAACACGGGCATGTACACAGGAGTTATTCATAACTCCCCAAAGTGGAAAGCGGCCCAAATGGCGTTTAATAAGGAATAGGTAAGTGAATTACAGAACAACCACGCTATCACGTATTAAGCAGTGACTTTGGTAAAAGGATGAGCTATTGATGCGACATCATAAGTGAATCTCAAATGCATCACACTGAGTGAGGAAAGTCAGAACTGGAGGCCATCTGCTGTATCGTTCCATCCAGATGACATTCAAAGAGTGGCAGAACTGCCAGGGCAGAGCACAGAGATGTTGTCACCAGGGGCTGGGTGTGATGATGTAGGCTAGCCACAAAGGAGACCACGGGTTTCCAGAGTGATAGTCTTGCTCTGGACCTAAGCATGTAGTAATGACACTGCTACATGCATTTGGCAAGACTCAGAGAACGATGCACGAAAAAAGGGTTAATTATACTACATGTAAATTATACCTTATAAAAAAGAAAGTGGGATACCATACTAATAAATGCCTTCAAAGGTATAAAGGAACCCTTTAAGGTGAGAGTAACAAGAAGGTAAAGGCTTCTAGTTAACAGCTTATGTTATGATAAAGCAACTTTCCAACTAGCAAGGGATTGAAAAAAAGACTAGAGAAACAGCATGCCACTTGATGGAAAAATAATAAACTTCATCCTATAATCTCACATTACAGAGACCAATATTTCACTGGCATGCTCTGGAGGCACAAAGTCGAACAAATCTACTTTGCCTCTCCTTGATGTGAAAAAACAGGCAAGAAAGCCATCACTCCTATTCTTGAAGCTTCTTTAAATAGTTCACTTGACCTGCCAGGACCATGGACTCGAAGAGTGGGAGGCCTTCTACATACCTTGGACATCTGCTAGGAAACAGATCTAGCAGCTCAAGCAAGTCATCAGAACACCCAGGAGATTATGTACCGCTTACGGGCACCGACACAAGATGAGTCCCCTGATGCGGTAAGTATAAATAGAAACTGACTGAACTAGAGGTTAAGGGCAACAGACTCTTATGTCCGTGAAGAAGACAAAAAGGATGGGCTCCTTATATTAACAAGACTAGTTACATTTTACTTATATAGATGAGGATGTTTTAAAACTGAAGTCCAAAATCTACATCTCACTTCTAAGTCACACTCACCAGTGTAGAGAAAAAGAGCTGAGAAAAAGGCATCCTGCACTTCTACGAGCAAATGCACAGCTGTCAAGCCAAGGGGGTGGGTCATTTTCCTCCACGGCCGTGATGCATTCTGAATACTTAGCCATAATCCTCATCTGGGGGAGAGTATGTTCTCTCTGTTATCACCCGGGCTTTCCTATTGCCTAAACTGAATCTCTGTTCTTGATCCCGACTTTGTACCATTCTTAATTATTAATAAATGTCACTGAAATCCATTGGCTCAGAATGGTGCTATTTGGGTACAGAGATAAAAATGGATAGATGGCATGAACAATGAATTTGTTTGTGCTCGTATAAGGTCACAGAATTAATTTTATAAAATTAGAGGAAATCTGACATTGAAAGTTTCAGAAAACTAGGTCTCTACTGGCAGATGAAAAGGCGAGAAAAGATACAGAGGAAAAAAAAAAGCATCAATTAAAAACACCAAGAAAAACAAACATGAGGACAAAGCTTAACTAGTAAAGCCAACTTCACAAGGACAAATTCCTATTTGAGAGTTTCAGCTAAAACAAAACTCAGGGGACAGAGGTAGGTGGGGCTTTTAAGACTGCAACTGAAATAATTCATTTTCTCAAAAGATGGCAGGAGAAAAAATGTAATATAAATTTATCGCTCAGTATCTTGAGGATATAGTACAACCAGAAAGATTTTTATAAAAGGGAAGACAAGAAATATTCTACTGAAGTAGTCTTTTTTATAGTTGAAAATTGAAAAAAAAAAAAGTAACCACCCAAAGAATCTCACATTTGCCTCAAGTGAAATGTAGTTGGTGGATCCTCCCAGTTATAGGGCCCTGTGTACCTCGCCCTCTGAAGGACAAAGTAGTAAAGAAATAGTCCCGGTTATAGGAAAGTCAGAGCTAATTTTTTTTGTTGTTTTTGCTTATTTTGAGACATGGTCTTGCTCCACTCACTATGTAGTCCAGGCTGGCCTTGAGCTCATGGCAATCCTCCTGCCTCAGTCTCCCAACTGCTGGGCTTATGGGTGCCACCACACCCAGCTTCCTGAGCCCAGTGCCTTGCAAACACTTTAACTGCTGAGCTACCCCTTCAGCTCAGTTATGGCCAATTTGAAAAATAAAAGTGACACCACTGTTTCCAAGCCATTGGTACTGAGCAGAATGGGGACAGACTCTCAGCACAACCGAAGGGAAGCGTCATGTTGGTGATGGAGCCTGGTGCCGAGGGACTCTGGGGAGAAAGCCCAGCGCCAGCTTTTGGCCAACATTTCAAGGTTTGTGCGGTCCAACAGGTCCTTTACATTGGCTCGTTTTTGGATTTGTACTATTTTTTATTCCAAAGACACTTAAACATTTACGGAGTTTCAGAGACTTGATCTTTAAGCCATCAAGGCCGACATACATGCTTCTTAAGTGCTGGATTTTGTAACGATCCTTTCAGATAAGGCAGCTGTAAAAACATCATTAAAAAGCATACACTATCACATGTAAAAGGCAGTGAGTCTATTTTCGTAAAGTTCAAAGTGACTGTGAATCTTTCAGGAGGATCCCCCCAGACTGCTAGTGCCTGGCTGGCTCTGTACCCCTCCTCCTGTTACCCCTCCGCCTTTTGCTAATAAATTCCCTGCTTTCTCCACTAGCCGCAACCCACTGGCCCCCGAGAGAACATTCCTAAGCATATGTCTAACTAGTTCTGCAGCCATCTTCAGACTGAAATATAAAACCCGGTCCCTGCCATTTACTAGGGGCTCAGCTAACTTCTGACATTTATCACAGAGCTGGAATAAACAGAGAGCGCAGAATGGGAAGGACAGGTGCCGGCCTCCCCTTGGCCCACGGCCCGGCCTCTCCCTCGCTCGGCTCCTCCTCACATCTGAACCTCCTTCAGCCTGAGGCCTGCAAACCAAGCTGCTGCCACCCAGCCGGCAGCCACCGGCCTGGGGTATGGCGGTGGCACTGCTACCTACATTTCCCGTTCTGTTGCCAGAGCAAAGGTCCTGCTCAGTGACAAGTGACTAGATTTTCCCACAGACCTCTTAAATGATTGCTCAGCAATTACCAGCATGAAATAGCAAGCACTTGCTTATCATGGCCTCTAGAAGCAGCGATCTTCTGACGGGGCCGGGTCTAGCCCCGTGTACACACAATTCCTGTGCTGCTGCGTACAATCGCGGGGCCACTTCCGCGATCTACACTGCTTCCCACCCTCCCCACCCCACCAGAGGGAGCTTTGCATGACCCTTCCTCGTCCCCTTCACACTTCTTTGCCTGCCATACGCTAGGTGGTCAACGGAGGGCCAAGGCTCTTAATAGCAAAGGGAAGCTTTGCTCACGTGTGAAGCCCAGGTGTTGACAGAAAGGCCCAGGGGTCAAACGCATCTCTTTTTTTTTCCCATTTTATTGATATGTACAAGTGCAAAATTTAAGGTTTACAAAGGAGTTGAGCAAACGCATCTTTTTTTTGTTTTGTTTTGTTTCCCTCTTTTGAGACAGGATCTCGCTCTGTAGTCCTGGCTGGTCCTGAACTCACTGTGTAGCCCAAGCTGGCCTCAAACTCATTGCAATCCTCCTGCTTCAGCCTCCTGAGTGCTGGGATTAGAGGCATGTGCCACCATGCCTGGCTCCAAATGCACTTTTTAATTTGCCTCTTACATGTTAACATGTTAACATTAAGCTTGCAGCCCCCAATCTGGACCCTTAAATCTTATCAGAAACACGAGGCCACCTCTGCCAAAGCTCAGCTATGAGGATTTTGTCTGTTGCTATGATGAGGTTTCTTGTGCATCAAGTATGAAACACTTTATAAGGATATATTTGAGTTACACAGTACTAAGAAAGTCACTGGGCGAACTTTTTCTCATGGCTTAAAACATCTATTCTCTATGGATTTGAATAATAAAGGCAAATATATCCCAAAGCCAGTGACTTTACAAAGCTTTAAACCATGTAATGGGGATATATGCATGTTTCCAAAAATAGAAATAAAAACTCAAACTATTGAGAATTTTTAAAAATTAGAATAGCAATTCATACATAAACCAGAAGTCATCTTCCTTTTTAAATTTGGAGACAAAACCAAAATGTTGGTAAACCTTTTTAAATGTTCTGTAGAATTACAGAGAATGTTTTTATTTTTGTTTTTTTCTTGTTTGCTTGTTTTGGACATATAAGATATTAACAAACTTTTCACTTGCTATAAGCTCAATTCATCTGCTTAGGTTATATGGAGTCCACAATTGCTATGGTCATAAAATCCCAATTTATCATTCTGTAATATTATTTCCAGATCTCCATGTTAAATATGCTCCCAATTTCCTGATTTTATCCCATACCGGTTTAATAACCCAAACACCAAAATTTTTCATAAATGTTGCCAAAAATGATAAACACTTCAAGCAGCATATTATTCCTGTGTTTCCTCATAAATATTCATACACTATGCTTATCTGTATTACGAATCACCAAATATTAATTACCATAATAATTTCACTCTCACCTCTATGTCAAAGATAATTGGGCATAGCTTCCTTATGTTACATCAAGGCTTATAAGAAATCCATACCATAAGTTTTTGCAATATAGGTTAAATTCAAGCACCATGCATAGTAGTTTTTTATTTCAATTATACAACCACTAAAATTTTTATCTATTCTAAATGACCTTGTCCCAGGGTTTGAAAAGTCCTTGAACAAATATAAAGCTAGAAAACGGTTAAAATGATGCACTGACTATTTTCAAGCTGTTTTCTATTCAGGAAACACTGAATAACTAACTCCTCATTTATTGCATGGTGTAGAATCTTTGAAGAGTTGTCAGTCTCCTCTTCAGGAGATACCATAGACAGTTCACATCAGGACCGTGAAAATGTAAAGAAATCCTTTCCTAACCTCTTCAACTCCAATTTTGCATTGAAGGCAAATTCTGCCCATTGTTAAAAATCAAAAGGTTTAGAAAAACCAGCCTTTGCTGCATATAAATTACATGGACAGATAATCGCACAATGATCATGATGTATATGTCCCAGGCCGAACATCACAAAACTACATTTAAGTTTCCTGGTTACTATCTGCTCTACTAGTTTACAGACAGTCTCTCTGCAGTCACTTTTCTCATGTGACCTGCCTATTCCAAAATGAAAAAGGGACACTCAGCTCCTAGGGGCAACAAGGCTCCTGCTGCGCTTCTGGGGTCCCCTCCCATGGCCTCATACCCCCTTCTCAGCTTTATCTCGTGTCTTCACCTGATTTATTCCCAGTTCTGCCTTTCCACGCAGCCACACACAGAACGTGCCCATTCGGCTGACTCAAGAAATCCATTTCCCTGGCGAGGCTTAAGACTCTTGGTGTTCTGGTCCCCAGCAGGATGTCACCTTTTGAGCTACATGACCCATTTTTCACCAGGACACTTAGCATCTAATCAGTTTGATACAAAATTAAACTCCACATAGAATCTGTTTTTCAAAAATTTTAAAGCATATAATCCACCTTCACAGTGCATCTCTGTCAAAGGGTTTAATGCAACAAAGAACATGTGACTCTTTTTCTTTCTTTTCATTTCTCTTTTTCATCTATATTTTAATATACATAACATGATGTAGCACCTTAACTATTTCAAGTGTCCAGTCTAATGATCTGCGCTCGTACTTCACATCTGGCACCTTTGCATCATCATCTATCACCCCACCAGTCTCCAGGGCTCTTGGTGACGTTCCTGTCACTGTCATTGTTTATGGAAGGCAGACAACTGCCAGTTTATGCTTAGTGAAGTGAGTCAGAAGCAGAAGGTGAAACATCAAATGGTCTCTCTGATATGAGAGTCCCAGAGCACAACTCCTATGGAACTTAAAATGACAAAGTGAGACAGGGGGGTTGGGTAGGGGAGGAGGGAGGGAGGGGAGGGTAGGGGGAGGGACAGAAGGAGAGTAGGAAAGCCCTTGTCAACTTGACAAGATACATATGTGTATAAAAGGCTCAACTCCATTGTAAACCTTAAATTTTGCACGTATACATATCAACAAAATGGGGGGGAAATTCCAGCTTCAATTCACAAAACTATACACTTAAGAAGGGTACACCTTGCTGTAATGTTAATCATACATTGATAACGCTGATCAAAAACAAAGGAGGGGGTGCGGTGGGGAGGGGGTGAAGCTGCCAACAATGACACCCACAATGCACAGAGGCAGGAGGAGATTCCATCAGAAGCCCAGGAACCTCCGCACGGTTTGACAACAGCAGCGCACTGCCTCGTTCTCTGCCAACAATGGCATCTCTACTCCAGATACTGCGCTGATCACTGGGACTGACGGGATGCATGTCTGGCTGCACTAGTGGGTTGTGTCAAACACTAAAAGTTTGAAATTAAGGTAAGGCATCAGCAAAAGAGGACTTTTACCTATTTACAGGGCTGCTATGAAACCACGGATTTCATTGCTTTTTGCTCCTTAAGGTTACTTTGGTCTGAATAAATTTTATGTGTGGCACACACAACAAGCATTGGATAAAATCTCTCAGCAACACGGAATTTGTTGGACAGATACAAATATGCAAATTGAGTGTGTGTTGTGTTCAAGGTGTCATGATAAAAATGGTCTGACTAAATTAGCTTCATTTCGGGGAATGCGTATGGTGCTCATACAGGGATAGCTGTCATTCCACAAGACTTCTTGTGGGTGAAAGTGGAGATGACACAGATGTTTATCAATGCAGGAACTGGGTAAACAGAGAGCAGGGAATCACATGTGAGGTCTCATGTACTTGGTCCATAGATAGGAAAGGGAAATGATCTAAAGACACTTTTAATAGAAACATGAATTGCAGGATGTATTACACAGCATGATGACGTTTATCTGAAATCAACTGTCTGTATTCAGAAACGCTTCAGTAACTACAGAGAAAACAGTCTGGACAAACAGTAAATACGGGAGGACTGGGAAAGCAGAGAGAACTTCTGGTGTGCAGTTTGAGTAACAGTGAGACCCCATCCATGTGTCCACATGTCCATTAGAAAACCCATTTTTATAAGCTGGTGTACCAAGCGAGTTGACTGAATTACATCACAGCCTTACAAGTCTTCCCTACAGTCTTCATTGAAAATTCAAGTCTTACAATAATACTCCTGACAATAGCTAGCTAAGACCACTCAGTACAGGCCAAGTTGCTTTTTTCTTTGCTTGCTTGCTTTTTTGGCTACAACTGTCCCTCTTCTACCACCTCTGCTTTTTAAAATCTTGAAACAGGATCTCATGAAGTCACCAGATTGCTTGGACTGGGCTTTAACTTATAATCCTTCTGCCTCAGCCTCCTGCCTCAGAGAGGTATGACTATAGGCACGTGTCCCCATGCCCAGTTAGTCTATATTTTTAAGTGACTGAAGTTTACATATATTAGAAGACAGTTGACAGCAAACATATTAGATATCACAAAGGGTCTTTCCTTGGCTTAGGAGAAAACCACTTACAAGAAATAAGTAATATATTTAATTTATTCTCAATTACTTACAAAATTACCTTTACTTTTTCCAAATGACCAAATTAACTTATAATCTTTGATCTTGCAGATAAAAATATAGTACTGTAGTATACAAACAGTATCATCCTGCTTTTAAAATTATGTGTCAAGTACCTACTGGTGACAGAGAAGCATTTTGGCGATAGTAGACATTGCCTGAGTCTGTGCTCTAATCACGTGAGCTCAGTCGATGATTTGTTTTCTTGGTTTTGAAATTAATACCTCCTAGAAATACTCAATTTAAAACTGGGCTCAGAGTGGCAGAGTCTTTTTATACTCTTCAAACTTTGTAAGGAATGTTTGAAAAGGCCATTTACAGATATTTAATAGCTATGGTTCATCTACAATGAAAAAAATTAATTTGCAGCCTCACATGGCACCTTCAGGGCCTTGTTCCAAAAACAGCTTTTCAGATAGAGTAAAATTCTATGCTTCTCAGCCTCAGTCCACTTGAAGTTAAAAAGTGGGCAAGATAGGTGTAAATGCCTAGGAAGGTCCCAGAAGGATGTTCTGGACAGTGAAAGGATTGGTAACTCCACACAGAATGTCATGATAAGAAGTCTAGACTATCCGAAATCTCCCTCTGGTGAGAAAAACCAGATTATTAGGAAACCTTGTGAGCCAACAGCTCCAGCACAAAACTGGGAAGCTTGGGACAGCGCGCAGGAGTAGAGATTCCAATGCCTCTTTACACTATTATCTATGACCCCACGTGACATTTAAGAGTGACTATGATCATGGATAAAAAAATTAAAACTGGCCAGGAGGAGGGGACAAACATCGGTGAGTGCCCAAAGGAAATTGTAAAAACGCAGCACAAAGAAGAGAAAGGCTAACAAAATCCATTACACTGATGTCTACGTGGTCTTACCCAGAGCTGGCACAGCTGAGCAGCATGCCAACAGGACAAGCACCGAAACCAGGGACAGTTTTTGAAATTACTGATTTTAACTTTAACATACTGAATAAAATGTCAATTATAGCCTTAAAATTCTCAAGGTCTGGCTGCATGTTTTCTTCCTAGAAATAATATTTATGTGTTGGATATAAGCAGACAAGACATCTCACAGAAAAGATCCCAATTAGAAGGCATGGGACAGCTTTCAGGAGTTTAACTAGATCTCTTTTGACCATGTGTCAGATTCTTTTAAGAAATAGGGCTGCTCCTAGCCCACTAGGAGCTTTTGCATAAGTTGGAGATATCTTCTCTACAAATGCATCTGTGCCCCAGGTGCACAGCTTAGCAAAGAGGCTGCTGTTCACATAAACAAGAAAAATGCATGGCTGTTTCCAGATGTGTTCCTGGAAGCTTAAGGGATGGAGAGGCAAAGGCTATGTCACTGCCCCATTTACACTCGTGGACGAGCAGCCCTGCGCAGTGAACCCCCCTGCACCACTCAGGAAAATTGCTCTTTAGTACTTTAGTTACCAGATGAGTGACATGGACCCATTGGATCTGAATGACTCATTAAGAAAGATCAGACAAGTTGATAAATAAGCAATTGTCAGTTATATTAGTAAGCCACTTGTTAAATGATCTAAAGTAAGAGTTTTAAGGAACAACATCAGAAAAAGTTGATCTCTGCCTCGATTGTTATCTGTATCAAGGGTTGAAAAATCAGACACGATAGAACAATGTGTTAAAACACCATGAACTATCAATATTGCTTCTTCATCCTTCACAGAGTGACTTCCTGCTGCTTCTTTTCTAAACACATTTGGAAATATATTGGTCATCTCAGCCTCAAAGTTACATCATTGTAGCAAAAAATTTTAGAAAGGAAGAATGTGGTGACCAGTATCCCTGACATCTAGTATCAGGTGCCTTTTCTATTTTCTCTTGAGCCCAGCCCCATAGTAAGCACAACTATTTCACTTGTAACTGAATCAGCATTTTGGGAAACTGTTGGACAAGAGAGTATGAAATTGCTGAAATATCTTATTTTGTCTGTTTCCTCCCTGCTGTCCTGCTCTCCCCCAGAAACTAAAAATAAAAGTATCCAAGAATCTCTAAAGCAGTGAATGAAGGCTCAGGAAACCTGTGTAGTACACAAGAAGTACAGCAAGTAGTCAGGCTCTGTTCAAGATAGGAAGAAAAACCCTAACAGCTGGGTTGCCTAGAAACTAGTGTCCACCATGGCAGAGGAGAAGCTTTGCTCTCTAGGCAATGATCACTGCTACTCTCAGACTACCTCCCGGAAACAGGTCGTGAGCAACAGCAACATTCTACTCCAGCCAGCTACTGCAAGGGCAGAGTGAGGGGAAGCGGCAAAAATCAGGATGGGGAAAGGAGGGGTGGGAAGAAGCCACAACTGGGCAGGGTGGAAAGGCTGTAGCTCTCAGCTTGGTTATTCTGCGTGAGGCTCAGTATATACTCATCTGGAGGACAGACTCATCTTGAAAGGAGCCATCTACAAGTCAGATTTTAGTAAGTTATAGCAGTATCTTTTCATTAATTTAACATTCACAAAATGCTCTATTGAAACAACTTTACCTAAAGATGTCCTTCTCCTCAAGGGAAAATATAAACCTTCCTTACCTCGATGATGTAGAGGACTACATTCTTGTAGAAACAGTATAATATGCACTTGGTCACTCGGTTGTAACTCCAGGCTCCATGAACCAACAGTAGTTTCTCCAAGTAGGAAAACTGAAAAAAGAAAAAGAACATATTTCAGAAGAGTCTGTCTTGGAGCAATGAAAGCTACAAAGTGCTCTTAAGAGCAGAAAACAGACAAGGTAGGTAGAGAGACCCGACTCTGCAGGTAATCTGAAAAAAATAATACATTCCCTAATGGATTTCTGAGAGCACTGAGAACAACTGCAGTCTCTAAAATCTACATACTTGCTAGGTTCTCCCCACCCCCAAGCCTCCCTGCTTATTCTTGAACCTTTCATTGTAATGCTCATGGGATCTGATTTAAACTAATGCTTTTTGGGTTTTGATTATTAAAACAAGACCTATAATACATGAACTAGAAAAACAGTATAGAGGGACCATGTGCCTCTACATAATCCAACCACTGATTTTTATAATGAAAATAGAAGCAAAGGGCAAGGTACATTCATGCAGTAGTGTCTTGTTTCAAAAAAGGTACACACACACACACACACACATATGTATATACTGTAAGCTCAGCCAAAGGTTAAAAAAATTATATACAGAAACACATATGTGGACACCTTCAGATATATAGAGACATACACACCCATGGACACAGACACACATATATAGGTGATCACAGCCACAGATACATACAGACACACAAATACAGTGCACACATGCACACACGTGTACACGCTCTACCTCCACTTTTACACCCATGACTCTCCTTTTTGCCCCGACTAGTACAGAGCACCCTTTGCTAGAATGCTATGCAGTCAGGGCGGCTAACTGGCTCTAAGTGGAGAGTGACGTGTGACTCCTCCAGGCTGATACCAGAGCCAGCAATATCCCAGCGAAATCTACGAATTCTCTTGGGCAGAAGGTAGGGGGGAGTCTTTGTATGCCCCTTGAATTGACTCCTCATACTTGCCTTCTATGTCTTATTTTTAGAAGGCCTTAAATGGGAATGAGCCTTGACCAGGATGAAATAAAATGAGGTTTCCCCTCTTGCTGATGCAGACTGTACCACACCTTGGAGAGAATGCACTGTTAGGGGAAATTTCCTTTAAATCCGTGGCTTCCCTACATTTGATCTCCCCACACTAGGTTGAGATTCCCATTGGTCACTGACATGGTTGCATGCTCTCTCCTCCAAGGGTTCATGGGTTAGAGGTGCAATCCCCAGTGTGAGTATGAGAAAGGCAGGGGGACCTTGGCGAGACAGAGCCCACTGGGAGGCGACGGTCATTAAGAGCTCTGTCTTCAGAAGGAATTTGTTTTTGTAGGACCACAGTTAGTTCCTAAAAGAGGCGAGTGGCTCCTCTGTCATCTCTGCCTTCCTGTGTTGCTGTGATCTCTCCCTATCACATAAACTTCCCACCCACTGTGTTGCAGCAGAGCAAGAAAGGCTTCGCAAGAGCCACTGAATGGCGGGGCCACATTCTTGGACCTCCAGAACTGTGAGCCAAGTAAACCTTTGTTCCTTTTAAAGTAGCCAGCTTCAGGTATTCTATTACAGCAAGAATAACAGAGCTGCTCAAACGAAAACCTTGATTCCTCTACTCTAAGTCATAGTGTCAAAGAATCCCTATTTCTGCCTCTGGGACATCCCCTATTCAACTCTAATGCTACCATGATGGATAATCAGGCCTGTTTAAGAACATGTCTGAACACTAAAAATGCCTTTGTTACTGTAAATTTTCTATTAATTTCAGGTGACTTTTAAAATGAAATTTAAGTATCTATAGAAGACAAAGACTTGGAATGAAAGTATAATACTTTAAAAATTTCCTTTCAAAAGGAAACTGTATAATAATTCCCATTAGAACCAAAGGAGATTATGTCCTCAGTAAAGTCACATTTCAATGAAGTTTTGCGGAAGATGAGAGGAAGGCATGTGAAAATCCAAAGGACAACTTCAAAGTGGCAGAAGTAGGTGCATATGGAAAAATAAAACTCCCCATAAAGGCTCATTAAGGATTCCAAAGGGGAATGGGGAAATCATAAAATAACTAGCTAAACAAGTAAAAAGGAAGTTTGCATTTGACCTGGTCCCCTGGTGTTAAATTTCAATAGGTTCTGTGAACATCTGCTTGAGTCATCCTGAAGGTCTCAACCTGAGCATCACAATGATTTGTTTTCAGGGAAATATGTGAGGTTGTTCAAAAAACGTTAAGAAGACAAGGGACAGGAATGATGCTTCTGGAGGAGAACAGGAAGCTGAGTCTGCAAGGGCAGTGTTATACCCTGATACCCGTGGTAGCCAGGGCTGCCCAGGGCCAGGCTGCCCAACAGAGGACATTCTCAGTCCCTGCTGCCCATGCAGAAAAACACGTGGCAGGCAGAGACGAAAGGAATCCAGAGATCTGTCTACTTCACAGCTTCCTTGATGGTTAGTCCTTGAGCTATCTTTTTTTTTCTTTGTATCACCTTACAGGGTACTTCCTCAAAAACATAACTGCCAACATTAAAATGAAAAGATAAAGCGCAGAGTTAACTTCCACAGAGATGTTCATCATTTCAACGAAGGCAAGGGGATTCACATAACTGTGGCACTTCTGATAGAGTCACTAAGGTACAGACAGCATAGTGTTGGGTGAAAAGAGAGTGAAGTTGGCATAGACTCAGCCCTGAATAACAGCACCCCCGCCTAATCACAACGGACCTTGGACAAGAGAACCCAGGGCCTGCAGACATGTCTGCCCTTCACTCACTCCTTGAGCAGAGGCAACCACTCTCCCACAGGGACAAGAACACCCTAAATGGAGATACAAAGCCTTCTCCCATGCTCCATCTTTCTTTGATGCTTTCAATTTGACAAGCTTAACTGGTCTAGATTCCATGACCTATTAGCATGCAATTTCAATAAAGCAGATCATGGAATCGCCTTTTCCTGGACATTTTAAAGAAAAAGGGGTTGGGGGGGAGGGGGAAAGCAGACAAATATTTGCCCGGAACTCCTAGGAAACCTCTCAAGATCCCTTCCAGCCATGTGATGTTATAACTCAAGTATTTAATAATGCTGGGGTGTATAACATCCACAGTTGCTGACAGCATACAGGAAACAGAAGTCCCACAGGCCTCTGAGCCGTTGACTTGGAAAAGTAACCAGGCAGGTGTGCAGGGTAGCCTCCAAGTTCACACAGGGTCTGCCTTTCTCTGACCTTGGCTGTAGGATCAGACTTGAGGAAGTCACCTTATGTAAAAGAACCTTGGTTTTTCCAACTGTAAAACCAGAATTCTTTCTCTTATCTACTTCAGGAACTATCTTGAGTATTTATTTGAAATCAACAAAGAAACAAGATTAATTTCATAAACTCTCAGAGCCACATGGATTTTATAATTCTTTCCTGAGGTTGCAGAACATGGAATTAAGAATTTGAGAGATGATCTGATACAGAGAGCCCTGAGGCTGAAGAGGACTAGCCCACTAGCCCTGGGGCTACAGAGGGCCTACCCACAAGCCTTGGGCCTGCAGTGACCCCGTCCACAGCTCTGGGCCTGCAGAAGACCACCCCACTAGCCCTGGGGCTGCAGGAAATTTGTTCACATTTTAATTTTAGCTTGGTGTGGGTTCGAGCCAGCCACTATCTCTTACATTCATGTGATTAAGTTTAAAACATTAAGGTTTTGAAACCTTAACCACAAAACAGAAGAGTGGTCTTACAAATTCGGGGGGTGGGGGCAGGCACAGTGCATTAGGATCTGGACAAGATGAAGGAAGTGCTGTGTTAGGAGGGAGATCTAGGGGTTCTAGGTGATCCTATAGGCCAGGTGATCTAGACCTGTACCTGAGGGGCATCGACACTGGCTCTTGTCCTTTATCTTTGAGCTGTCATTAAGGAGTAGACTTTTTTTTTCATCATCAGGGCCTCTGTGCAATACCAAAAGGCCACCAGGAATCTCAGCACACAACCCTCAGTGAACAGAGGAATGAAATGAACTCGGCTTGATGACAGTTTGCTACTGTCCGTGGGATCGTAGTGGCCCATGCCAGGCTCACGCTCTCAGCAATTCATCTTACAGCAGTGGTCCTAGGCAGCACTCCAGTCATGACTCTGGATGTGGAGGGCAGCTGAGAGCAGGAGGGCTCCAGGAGGAGGTAAGGAACGGGAGTTCCCAAGCATGCTGTTGGTCAGTGGGGGATGAATATAAGAAACTCACACCAGAGCAGGAGGTGAAAGAGACTATGTATAGGACTAAGGGAAAGGCACATAGCCTGGCTAACAGGGGAGTGGTGCAGCCCCATAGATGGGCAGAGGAAACCAAACTAGCAGGAGGGGACCTCCAATCTGCACAAGATGCAAACAGATAAACCGAGCTACACCACCAAGTTCATTTAAACAGAAATGGCATAAGTGATGGCCGAGTTTTAGGGGCTGGACTGCAGGTCAGGCACTCCCTCATCCCCGGGGCCACAGCTGTCAACAAGCCGGGACCGTAAGTCATCTGCACAGCTGACCTGGGCGATGGCATAATCCGAATTGTTGGTGGCCTGCATGCCCTCGTTCCCACTGATTCCCACTCCAACGTGGGCAGTCTGGATCATGCCGACGTCGTTGGCACCATCGCCGATGGCCAGAGTGATGGCCTTCACGCGCTTCTTTACCACGTCCACGATCTCAGACTTCTGCAGGGGAGACACTCTGTGGCAGAAGAAAGAGAAACGGTGATGCTATGCGTGTTCCCGAGCAAACAGCTGTCATGGCCACTCGGCTGCCTTCAGAGGGCAGCTAGTGCACAGTCTCAAAATCCAATACATTCATTCTGTGCTCACGTGCAAAGCAGCTTTCAGAAAACAGTAGCTGTGGCTTTCAAGTATTTGCCAATTTCATAGATGAAATATACAACTCAAAACTAACTAAAAATGCAGCTCATCTGTAATGGCATTGCTCAGCAGGAGCCACACAGGCAAGTTTTTCAGGGTGCATGGGCCCTGCTAAAAGATAAAGGCAGTTAAGCTAGTTACAGCAGTGTTCAGAAATGTCTCCCTAATAAATCAAAACAATAGCACAGACCCCATTATATTGTTCTTTGCTGAACATCGTACACAACCAAGGGCTGTAAGGGATTTTGTGTGAAATCTGCTTTCATAGAGGGAGTGAAATTGGTAGGGCATGAGAAAGCAGTGAGGGGGCCAAAGGAAGAGAAAAAAAGAACTTGTCCATCTCCACCTAGACAGAGGAGTCTGTGAGGGGCAGCCACGGGTGACTTAGGACTAGGAGTCCCCGGGGCGGGTCCAGCAAAGCTGCACTGTGCAGAAGTACAGCCATAAAGGGGGAAGAAAACATAGCCCCTGTCTGGAAAGGTTGTCTCCACCTCAGAAGGCAGTCTGGTTCTCCCAGGTCCTCCAGCCACATGAGAACACCTACGATCACCTGCGCATCTATAGTGCAGCAATATTAGTGATAATGAAGTCTTTAATCAGAGTGTAACTATCAACTATCTAATAGCAAGAAAAACCACCAATGCCACCGAATGATTTATTTTATATTCTAACTTATTACACTGATAACTGATTTGGGAAATTTACAAGCAGACTCCAGAATACACACACACACACACACACACACACACACACACACACACACACACACAGAGAAAATAAACAACCAAAAAAATTTCTAATTTCCTGAAAGCATATGGGCTGTGTTTGCATGTAGAATGTACCTGTAAATTAAAATAAACAAAGACTTGTCCAGGAGACACTCTGGTTGTTCATAAGGCCTCCATGTGTAGATACCCACTGCCAACAGAATATATAAATGCTACCATACACTTAATTTTACTTATCTTGGTGAGATAGTAGACCAAATGTAATACACAGCCTTTGCTATATTTAGTTAGAAGGATATAAAAATTAGAAAAGTTGGAAAACTAGACTTCTAGCATTGAAAGATATCTGGAAACCACGTCATGCAATCCACTATCCCCTTTATCAACTTCACATAGGTCTACAATGATGGGAACTCCTGGACTAGACACAACCACTAAAAGATATTATTATTATTATGCTTTATTGTTGCCGAGCATACTTAAAAGTATGATTTCTGTCTTCCAGCTAGCAGGACAAGTATACATTTTCTTTCACATATTTGGAAGTCTGAATTATAGACACTAGCCACATTCTTCTTCCAAAAGCTTAGTTTCTGCTACCTGGATACTCTCAGTTTCTCCAAACATTATATAACAGGCATGCTTCAGGAATCAGAAATAGCCTCCATGTATGGTCTCCCTGACAGGTGTGAGGAGAACAGCAAACTTCACCCCAACATTTATGCAACCTAATGTGGAGTTCCAGGGAGCTTTGCCACTACGTTAGCCTCTGTCATATAAGCCATTTTAATAGGAGAAATATGAAGCTATAGCTATCCCCTCTCAATTGATGCAACTGCCACTTGGAGCCCAGGGATGATCTTTTGGGGCAAATACAGCCCACAGTTCTAATTTGCTACACAAATGTGATTCCCACTCCATTTTTTTTTTTTTTTTACATAATATTACCAGATGTCAAATATGTTGGGCAGGAAACAGCCTGGAGATCAGACTTACATACCTGAGTGTGGCTTTTCCTATGGCCTATCTAACAACACAAGAATGAAGAGATCCTATGAGCCCTTATCTTTTCATTAGTAGAATCACAAACATGAACCACACACACATCAAGAAATAGTCATGACATATTGATATGAAGTCAGTATGTTAATGAGCAACTGAAAAAAGGTATCTCATATGTCACCTACCACAGGATGATCTGCAAAACTTCAGTTGTGTTGGCCACCTGAATATTGTTTGTCATCTGACTGGATTCCCACACTGTGTGCGCAGTACCCTGGGGGTGCTGCAGCAGGAAGGTTTAAATATTTCAGGGAAATACAGAACCATCTATCAGGTAACGGTGGAAAGCACTATCTGGATATTGCTCTATTTACACATTGGATCACACTACATTTTTCACAACCTATCTTTAGGACATTGCATTCTTTTAGTTGTCGTAAGATGCAAATACTCTGTGAAAATCAATTTGGAACGGGAAACGAGAAAGGTGTCATTTGCTGCTGCGCTAAGGTTTGAGAAGTTGCGCAGTGCTCAACAGGCTCACCACACCACACTGGAAAGTGTTACGATCATTTAAGAATGGAGGAAAGACGATTTCTTTCAGTATACATGCAACATTGCATCAAGTGCCTACTAAGTTGTGAGGTTGTGGTGGTTTGGATCTGGAGTGTCCTCCAAAAGCCTCATATTCCTATGGATATTGTAGGTTTGGGAGGTGGGGCCTGGCTGGAAGGAGCTAGTGCTTGGGGCTTGACCTGGAGGGGTGTGTGCTGGTTCCTCCCTTTCCTCCCAGTCTCTCTCTGTACTACCATGCTGTGAAGATCTCTGCCACTGGAGCTCTGGCTCTGGCCCTGCCCCATCTCCCGCCCTGCCATGTTCTTCCACCATTTTCCAGCTGCCCCACCATGAATGGACTGTGACCTTCTGAAACTGTAAGCTACAATAAATCTTTCCTCCCTAAGTTGTGGATGTTGGGTATGACGTCACATCAATGAAAAAGTAACTAAGAAAGAGGTCATAAATACTTCTTAAATTGTTTGACTTCACCTAATTCAAAGTTCGAAATAGTATTCTTTTGATCTATGTGTTTTGCAAAGGAATTACTGAGACAGCAGAGACATTGTGAATGGAATGCATCTGGGAACCACAGCAAAAATCACTTCTCTTTTGATTGATCAATTATTCCTTAAGTATGATCATTCACCATTAAGGTGGAACTTCTTCCAACAAGGCCATCATATAATCTTTGATTTTTCTTCTGCATCTATGATGACCATACAAAAGTAGTGAACAGAAATTTATATAGCTCTGGGTATGCCCATGGCTGCAACTTCTCAAGTCTGAATGTCACTTCGGGTCATGAAGTTATGTGAGATCTGGCCAGCAAATCTGAGCTGGTTTGGAAAGAAAGAGTGCTCCCTGGGAAGGAAGCAAGGAAGCTTGGCTACTTTGCATTTTTGGGGACTGTAAAAATTGTGGAGGTAGAATAGAGAATGAAATGAACAGATTGAAGCTGCTCTTTGAGGCTAAAACTGGTGTCTCTCATTACAGGGTGCTATACTTTGGATCTCAAGCACCCCCTAAAGGTTCATGGGTTATTAAGGGCTTAGTGGCCACCTGGAGTAATTGGAAGATGGGAGAACCTACAAGAACTAAGGTCTAAAGGTCTTTAGATCATTAGAGACATGCCCTCAAAGAGGATAATGGTCCTCATTCTTGTCATTGCCACCTGCCAGCCCTCAGATAAAGGGCTTTAGTATGCCATGTGCTCACGGTCATGATATAATGACTTGCCACAGGCATCCAACAATACAGCTTCTAATTCACCACGGTCTTAAACCTCCAAAACCATGAGCCAAAATAAACCTTTTCTTCTAGTAAGTCGATCACATCAGATATTTTCTTACTATAATGTAAAGCTGACTAATGTAGAGGTTTTAGTGATAAGCCAGACAACAGGAGATGGGCTGCAAGTCAAAAAGACTAACTAAGTTGGCCCTTCTGGGATTTAGTTCTCACGTAAGTCAGTACAGTCATGATTGAGATGGCTTATAATGCATTTACAGAGATCCAAAGCCTGCCTTTTCCCAAAGAACAAAGGTGAGGGATCTATAAAGCAAGTCATATCTTTGTGTTTTAGTAGTATGAAATTCTCATCAAGGATTTATTATGCCCTCAGTTGGAATGCCTTGAGAAAACATAATTCTAGCACACACTAGAGGTTCAAAACAGATGTCAAACAGCTAATCTCTGCAGAACTGAATAGGCACCATTAAATTTCAGCCACATGTATCATTTTAGTATGTCAAATTACAATGAAGCATCCACTTGCTTTTTCTCAATCTTAGTTTGTGACCTGGCATTACGTGTCACACTTAATAAGCACTGCTAACATATAATTCATCTTCCATAAAACAAAGACTTCAGACCACATATGAGCTAAGTCAGGCCCCTTGAGGCACTTCTGGGACATTATGAATAAAATACAGACTCAAAGAATTCAATCAACTTGAGAGGTAGTCTATCTACTTCAATGGTTAACAAAATGAATGCTAAAAGGGGAAGGTTTCTACAACCATGAATCATGCTACATTGACTTAAATATTTTAAGAAACACCTAGCAGATTAGTAAAACACAGTCCTCAGTGTGTCTCTGGGTGATTGACATGTAAGCTGGAGAACTGAAGGATGAAATCCCATTCAGGATGAGAAAGGCATCAACCAATAGGCTTGAAACTGAGACAGAAGAGACAGACAGAGAGAGAGAGAGAGAGAGAGAGAGAGAGAGAGAGAGAGAGAGAGAGAAAGGCTTTCTGTTGGGAGGCACTCAAGTCTTCACCATGACCTTAGGAGATTGGCCTCCAGCTCCTTTAACCTTCCAGTGCAGACTGGCACTGAAAGGAGGAACAATAACCAAATAATAAACCAAAAATAAGACACATCGACTTCACGGTGCTGTGTAATAATGCAGAAACCAATTTATCTATCATGGCCCTAACATGCATACTAATTAGGTATTAAAGTACTACCAACATGTGACATTTCTCCATGAAAAGTATCCATTGTCCTATTAAATATAATATTCAATGAAAGAAATATTCTCTGATTGTAAAATCTACTGAAATAAAGTGTTATATCTTCTTTATTATGGCAATTACCTTAAATATTCCAAAAATTGCAGTAACTTTTAAAATCATTTTTAAGTAGATATGCTTAAGATGTATGGGTCTAAAACTTAAAATAAATTGTACTATAAGCTTGGTGTTCATATTTTTGTATTTAAGGCATTGGGGATCGAACCTAGGGTCTTTGCACCAAGCTACACCCCTAGCCATTTCATATTGTTTATTTGAGACAGTGTCTTGCTAAGTCACTAAGTTTCCCAAGTTGGGCTCAAATTCACAATCCTCCTGCCTCGGCCTCCTAGACTGCTAGAATTAAAGAAGTGTGCCACTACGTGTGGCTCACAAATGCTTCCCTGACTGACCAACACACTTCTGACTGCTATGTCCTTTCTGCAACTTGTTTATGTATGCATGACATGATGGGCTGGCTGGCTAGGTCTCTGGAAGGCCCTCTGTGCTCTGTCCCAAAATACAAGGCTTTTTCAAGACATTATCTAATCTCATCTAATCACCATAACCCCAAGTTCCAAAAGTAGATAGTTTCAGCAGCTTGGGATGGTTTCTGCAGCACGATGGCAGAGATGGGACTGGATCCAGGTGAACTCTTAATGCACCTGGCTGAGCGCTTACAGAGGCATCAAGAAGGGAGGTGCAAGTGAACCACTCGGTAGTCCCAGGACAGACTGGAGGCTCCCTCGCAAAAAAATATCGAACACATTGAGAATAACTTTCCTATGAATCAGGAAGCCGTAAGATTTTTGCCTCAGAAAATGCAACAACTAACAGTAAAAGCAGTTCAGGGTTCATTTCAAAGAATACAGTATTGAACCAAGAGGCAGCCTCATGACGCTAAAGCTTCAGTGCTACACATCTTTTAGAAAATTTAAAAAGGAAGAGTGGTCATAGAGAAAAGAACAGCCTGGGAGACCACACACCTAAGAGTGAAGGCCACAAACCCCACTGGTGAATGAGCCCCTGGGGAAGACTCCCAGGGGTGAGGACTTTCAGATCTGGTCACTTCAGGGACAAAAGATCCCTGTCTTATCTCAACATTTCCTCTAAAGATTAAGGTGTTTTAAAGCCCATTCGATGGAAGAATTCCTCTTAATCCTTAGAAGTTTCAAAACAACATGATTCTCAATTGGGTCAAGTGTATGAAAAAATGTCATATGATGGAAGTTTCCATTCCTTCCCTAATCCCCCTGGTTGCTCTGGAAGAGAACGAAAAGGATGATGGGTGGCAGGGGTAGTACAGAACCCAAAGCTGCCAGCACTGACACTGAAATCAGTCAATTGGTGCATTTATCTCTATACGCTTGACATATTTAAGGGGATTCATATAATCCATGGGAGTGTATTTGTCTCACCAGCCTTCACAAGGACAGAGTTGGATTCTCTCATGAATTTTCTACCCTTCAATTTCCTTGCCCTACTTCTAAAATTTAATTCAAGAGTTTGTATAGTGGATATTCAATAAACAGTGACTATTCAAATCACAATTCTAAAACTAACTATATTTTAATAATAAGTATGAATTATGAAACTACAGATCAATTTAAACAAAAATCTATTCGTTCCATGTAAACAATAGACCTAGGAACATACTGTTGGTGACCTATAGTGAAAGACGACTCATAAAGGGAGAGACTGAATGGAACCCAGGACTGGACACCACTGGAAGATCCACATTTTCCCATTCATGAGAAGTAGATAAAAACACACTGGGCAGACACTATTCGCAAACTTCCTGACCAACATGCCAGTAGGCTTGATACTATTTCCTACCAATGTCCTTACAAACATTCCAGGCCTTTTTGACAAACTCTAATGACAAGTGGGTAGTAACAGTCTTTGTCTTCATAGAAAGTTCTCCTGGGAGAGGGTAACACATGACCTCAGTCTTACCCCAACCTCTGCCTCTTTGGACCATAATGCTTTAATTTCTGTAAGCTGATTCTCAGCCCCTGCACATCATTTTGCATAAGTACACTGAAGGCTTTACAGATACTGGCTCACAGGCACCTGCATCTTCACAAACGGGCTCAGTGATGTTGGGGATGCCAACTACCCTGTCTTAGTACCTAAGCACCATGTCACATATTTATTCTTTGCAAAATGATTTAAGCCTCAAATCAAATTCTAACAGAGTTTTACATACCTTAATATGTATCTTCATATTAATAATAACTATTCAACACAGTGTCTAACAGAATAAGTACTAAAGTTATGAGTTGCATAAGTTGATGAATCTCTATCCTTATTGATGATAAACACTTGCATAAAATAAAGGGGAGCCCTGATGTAATTCAGCCACTGTGCAAAATCCAGGTCAATGCTGGTTGCGATAACATTCCAGTACTTTCCCACTATAGGTCCTTTCTTCAGATAACATTAAGATTTTGGTGGTCACAATACCGTGAGTCTGTGCCACGAGGACAGCAGCAGCAGCAGCAGCAGCAGCAGCAGCCATGTGAGCATCTTATTTTTGTTTTGGTAGTATAATTCTGTGGAAATCTTAGGAATCAATTGCATAGACTTGGGCATACATTAAATTCAAGTTGCAGAAAGCTTAACATTCATATGGCATTCTATAAGTACAAAAGTTATTTTCAGCAGAATGTAAGTATCCACTTTTCAAAAATACTAAGGCAAAATGTTTCCATATTTCAAAATAGAACTTTTTTAGGCTTACCTTAAATTTCAAAAGCAGAATTTGAGCTCTCATTTGCTGTCCATAAAAAAGAGAAAGCTTTGAAAAAATTCTTCATATAAATATGCTACTGCAAAATATATCTCAATTTCCTTATGCTTAGAAGATACATAAAACTCGTTTTCAATATTTAATAATATAAATTTTGATTATCTCATTATATATATATATATATATATATACATATTCCACACAAAATAGAGTCATGGTTCTACCATATGCCCTTTCTTGATAGTGTCTGAAAGCGTACTGCATCTCTCACTTCTACTTAGATGGCTTACCCAGAGCTAAATATCAAAATTTTTAGTTGACTTTATTTTGTGGTGCTGAGGCTCAAATCAAAGTCCTTACACATTCTGCCAAGCATTCTGCCACTGAACTCTACACCTACCCTCTCAAATATGCAGAATTTTAAGACTATTCTAATAATCTGAGGTTACTCTTATAGAGCATTTACATCTTGATTTGGAACTCTAAAATTCTTCACTAAAACCAAGAATTTTAAGTGGAAGAAGCCCTAACAGCTGACTTAAAGATGGGCAGTCTGTCTGTCTATCTCACTGACCTTCATTATCACATGGTGGTGGTTGCTTTCAACATCCTGTGATCAGTCTCTTCAAGGAGCAGTCAGGGCAACCTGATATTCTTCATTAACTAAACAAACCCTTATAACCTGATCCTGTGCTACAGCTGTAAATGCAGCCTTGGCAGCTGAGGCCTGTAGAGGAGCTCTCTGGAAAAGGGAGGACACCCTGTCTGTTCAAGATCAGTTTACTCCACCACTGAGCAAGGGCTCACTTTGAAATAAGGATACTGTGCTTGGGAGCTCAGAATTTATGTATCTGTACTTACGTCTGTGACAATTTTATCACATCTCCAGGAAACACAACAATTAAAGTGACGCTCAGACAGAAGCCTAGCTTCTGAACAGCTAACATGCCCAAGAAATGATGTGGCTTATACTAAGGTCTGGGCAGCTGCACTTGATGTAAAAATTGAATGGGTCGTATGTTGGGAATTACATTTGGTATTATATTCACCGAAAGCAACTGGTTACAGCCTGCCTCTTCCTGCGCTAGGCTGAAAAGAATGAAGTAGCCTAGGAAGGCTGGGATTTAAATAAAAGATATTAGATCCTTCTGTTCCCAGGCTGAAGCAGGGATTAGAATAACACATTTAAATTCCTTAATGTTTTTAGCACAAAAAGCATTAATTCGATACTCTGCTTCCTTGCAACGCTTTATGAAGGCCCCAAACCTCTCTCTAGAGTGTCTGCCTTCCTTGAAGTTAACATACACACACTGCTCCCCTCTGCAAATTTCACTAGTATTTCAAAACAGCGTGCTGACCTCTGCTGTGGGGAAGGTGGGAATAGGAAACAGAGCTGAAAGGAAAGCTGAGAAGTGCTTGAGTTTTGACATTTCAGAGCAAGCTTATGGCTCCTGCAGGACCAGGCTTCATGAGCTCATGCACCACTGAAAATTAATGGCGACCTAGATGCTCAGGGTGATTTTAATTAGACTTGCCCTTCACCCATCACCTGTGCCTGGAACAAAAGGTCATCGAATTCCCAGTCTAATGTAAGTGTCAAACTGTGACTACCCGAACCCTGCAACAAGTGGGGTAGCTTGTCTAATTCCATCTTTCACTCCAGTCCAAATCCAAGCAACCAAGACACCTCAGAGCCACTGGGACGGCAGCCACCGATACCACGTGTACTTCACACCTGGAGCAGTTAGCTTGCAAGGTGATGTATGTTTCTCCTTTCTTTCCCTTTCCTTTTTTTCTTTCCTTTGGGGGTAGGGGTGAGACAGGGTCTCACTCTGTAAGCCAGACTGATCCTGAACTTACTATGGAGCCCAGCGTAGCCCTGAACTCACAGCAATCCTCTAGCCTCAGGGTCCTGAGTGCCGAGATTACAGGCATGTGCCGCCATGCTGGGTTTTCTCTCTCTCTCTCTCTCTCTCTCTCTCTCTTTCTTTCTTTCTTTCTTTCTTTCTTTCTTTCTTTCTGTCTTTCTTTCTTTCTGTCTGTCTTTCTTTCTGTCTTTTTCTTTCTTTCTTTCTTTCTTTCTTTCTTTCTTTCTTTCTTTCTTTCTTGATTTCTGAGAGTGGAATTTGTTGAGTGGAGATGTACATTGCACAAAGGTCTTTCTTCCAAATAGCATTCATAAACACATCTTCCAAAAACCTCAAGTCTGTGTTTTATAGGCCCCTAACTCTATCTCAATAGCAGGAAACAATAATGCCTTTTTTCATGACCATGTAAGAACAACAGTTAAAAAAGTCACAGCAGTCCACTACTTAAAAATACAGCATGAAAATTATTCCTAATGATTCTATGCACCTGCTAAAGTCCTGGAGAATGGCAGCGTAAGATGGATAGGCAGACACCAAGAAGATGGGCTGGGTGGCCGTGTGGCAGCTGGTGGGTTAAATGCCGGTATAGGGGTCCACGACTGCATGTCCACAGAGGACATTATAGTACAATCACCAAAGTGTTGTTTGCAACTTGCTCATTCAACTGAATGTAATACTGTAGCAGTAATACGTAATACAATCGTCTCAGCCTTGACACCAGGGACCGCTTAGGCCAGGACAGCTCTTTCCAAGGAGGTGGAGATAGCAAAGGTCCTCCTGTCAACCAGCAGCGGCATTAGAAACTAGCAGGAGCACCCTGGCAGGAGGCAGAGATTCACTCGATGGACTGGTACTGCTTTGGGGGTTGAGGGAGGAGAGGGGCTGTAACATCATAACACCATAATAATGCTTCCTGGTACAAAGTCTGATCTGAAATGCAATTGGCTGTGTCCTAGATACATAATTAGGCCTTAAGTTTGGGATCAGATTTGTTCAATTTACCTTTACATTTCTTAGCACCAAAAATAATAGGTAACAAATAAATGTTTATTAAATTACCTGTGTTTACTTATAATGGTTCAGTGGACTTCAAACATAGCTCTCTTCCCTCTCTCTTTATTAATTACCATGTTTCAGAATATTTCATGTTCACACTTTTCATGTCAAATAAGTAATAATGCTGTTGCAGTTTTGATCAAAGAAAATGAAGGATAAAGACTCCAGACTGACGGCAATCCCTGTTCAAGGATGCCCGATCAAGGGTCTCCACCTTCCAGTCCACCTGGTAAAGGCAGTTTTCAGAGGAAATTGATACACTGATAGCTGGGCTTCTTGGGTTACCACCATTTACGAGTAAGGCCCATCCCCTAAAAATCAACTCTATTGTTAACTTGATTCAATGGGCGGGGACAGAACTGCCACCACCTGCCCCATTTCTCATGGCTGACAGCTGCAGCACAGGGCCACGGAGCCAGGGAGCCATGCTGCTTTCTGAGCACATACAAATCACGGGTTTGGAAGGGAGGCCGCAGCTAGAGTTGCCAGGCATATCACCACTTTGATTAGAGCTGGTTCCAGAGTGGGAGTTTAGGATGAAAAAAGCCAAGAAAGAAACTTGAGAAATAGTTGGGGGAGGGGAGGTTGGGAACAAACAATCAGGGGCCACCAGCTTCCGGGAGAAAGGGCTTTAATTTCGTGTCCAGCATAGTCTTGAAATACCATGCCTAAGCTTACAATTACACCCACCTCTGAGGCCAAACTGAGCCTTGAGCAAAGAAATGTGACAGAGGTGGCTGCTGCTGCAACGGAGTTAAAACAGCCAACATGGTACACACATGTGGCCACGTAAACATGTGAGCACACACAACCATGCCCGTGCACAGAAACATGTGTGCACACACAGAGAGATACCTAGCATCTGTAGAGTATATATATATATATATATATATATATATATATATATATATATAGTATATACAGCATGAAGCAATGACAGCTTTGCTGTCATAAACTTTGCAATGACAATGACCTCCCACCTTCTTAGGCTAAAGTGGCCAGTTCCCATGGCACAGGGGAAAGTGCATGCCAGGTATTCATGGGGGACAGCCTGCACTTGAGTCCTTTGGCGGTACGGGGGCGGGGGTCCTACATTTCCCTTCCTGTCATATAACCATCCTCCTTGAGTACGGGAACATCCAGAGTAGTTTTTCTGACCTCAGACCCAAAATATCAATAAACAGCATGTGGCGAAGGCCTTCAGGGCCTATGGATGGCTCACTGAGTCCCACACCATCTCCCACCCCATCCCTTGGAGGCTAAGTGTGACTCTGTCTGGAGGTCTCCATTGTGTTTGCTGTCAAAGCTACGGGAAACGGAAGGCCAGTTCTGGGGATGGACCTCATTTCTGGTCCTCCTGTTCTACGTGGAGACATCAACAAGGAAACTTGGGACTGTCCCTTCAGCTACAAATACCAGATTTTTAAATCATGGGATTCCCGTAACACTAACAGGAGCAGTGGCCAATGATGAGTTGGCTCAGAGTGCTTTTTCGTCAGGAAATGGGCAGAGTACTTGCAAAGCACCAGCGCATTCAATCTTCACACCTCTATAAAACTGCACACGACACCCGTGCTATTGCTCCCTTCACTGACAGGTGAGAGAAGCCCAGCTTAGAGGGGCCGACATGGTGTGCTACCAGCTCAACGAGGGCAACACAACAGGGCCTGAAATCAACACCTCACCTGGAGGAGCGTCTTCCACCACGCCGCCATGCTCCTGGGGACACACATCTGGAAACCCTGACGTAGTTCTGTTGAGCAACTGGGTCTGGGTTGGGACCACAAGTGGGAAAGCTTCTACTCCCAACAACTGTACAAAACCAACAAAGTTATCTTTTTCATAGTTTTCAAATCCTGACATCTGTGTCACAAGATAGTCATGAAGACCAAATAAATGCTAAAGGTGGACAAGTATTTTGAAAGGTAGAAGACAAATTCCTAGATTTCTACCTGACTCCTGGCTTTAACACCTCTGATGTGTGTTATTCCTGAGCACCAACCGTTCCCTGTTGTGGTTCCACCAGGTTCTGGGATATTCCTCATCAGGAGCAGCCTTCCCTTTAAGCTCTAGAGTCTGAGGCCTTTCAAGGGTCAAAGTGGTGAGGGGATGAGAAGTAGGAATAATGGAAAGTCTCGGATGATGGGTCTTGGTTTGAAGTATTTCTCTTCCTGTTAAGTCTTATCAGATTATTTATTTCCATGTAAATTTTATATAAAGCTTCTTTACATATCAATCCATTCATTTCATAATATATTTACCCTCCAAGTTGAATATCTGCAATTCAAAAAATTCAGATTCCAAAAATCTGAAACCCAACATCTGACAAATTTAAGTGTCAACATGTTGCTACAAGCAAAAAATTCCACACATGAAACTTTGTCTCACATACAGTTATTTTAAACATTGTATGAAATTACCTTCAGGCTATTCACATAAGTTGTATGTGAAACAAACAAGCTTCATCTTTAAACTTGAGTCCCACACCAAAGATAATCTCCTCATGTATATAAAAATATCCCCAAATCTAAAAAAACAAAGACAAACAAACAAAAACCCAATATTTTTGGTCCCATTATTTTGGAAAAGAGATACTCAACCTGGAATATTCTCACATGTTGATTATGAATAAATACAATCAAAACGATGAGTTTCTACAAGTAAAGCTTATATCATTTTCTCTCCCTTCAGTACTGAGAGTTGGACCCAGGGCTGGGACACTGAACTCTGAGCTACATCCTCAGGCTTCTCTCACATCCACCAAAGTGCTTTGCATCCAGTGACCACTGCTAATGGCAGCAACCTGTATGAATCAGATTGCAGCAAAGGCAAGAACAGTGTGAAAGAAATGGTACGCAGGTCAGTTTGGAGAAGAGTTTCATGAGGGGTGGAGAAAGACCTAACTAGCTTACTTGTCTTTTAAAGTCCTTTTGTCCCTGGGCAAGGCCCAGAGTTACCAGTGGGATAGGCTAGGTGCCTCTGGTGTTTGAACTGCAATAAATTGTAGCTTTTCTTGAATGACTATAATGTTACTATTTTCTCAGTCTGTCCTCATGTCCTACAACAAAGTCAGCTTCTCACTGAAATACACTCCAAACACAGGCCACAGGGCAGCCCTGCAACCGGCACAGGCGCGATCTGCTCAGCTGGGTCCATCACAGCAGGATGTTTCTCTTTCACTCAAATCCTGGAATAATTGTCCTTCTTACTCTCATCTCCAGCAAGAAGAGAGGAAAAGAAATAAATATGAAGAAATAAATAATAAATTAGCAAAGAAATCTATCACAATGCTGTTAGCACCAGTGCAAGTCAAAAAGCAGCTTTTCCCTTTAAGAAAATGAACACAAATGATGTGAAATAAATTTCAAAAGGTCCAAACTATGTAAAACAACACTGGACTTGATCCCCAATATTGTAAGTGAATACAAGAACTACTCACTTCAACAGATGCTCATTTTAGACAAAACTCTTGACAAAAATCTAATTATTCTTACATCGTAGTTGACCTGCCTACTGCAATACTGAAAAGTAACAGAACCTGGCTCAGGCTGCAGCTCAGGGCAGAACCTGTGCTGAGTGTGTATGGGGCCCAGAGTCTGATCCCACAGCTGCAAGGAAAAAAAAAAAAAAAAAAAAAAAAAAAAACCAAAGGCCTTCAGCTCTGAAATAATAATTCTTAAATATCATGCAAAGAAGCAAAACTTGATTTTTTCCCCTTATATTCAAAACGAATAACTTTAAAAGCTATCACCTTGCTGCCTGTTTTTACTGCAGAAAAGTCTCCAAGGTCCTCATATCTAAAAAGGGCACACTGTAAGCTACAAATCTCTCACCAACCTTCTTGAAAAGAAGGTTATTAATTCTCCAGTCAAAGGAAAAGACTTTCTGGCATTATCAGAGACAGTCTTGACTAGCTTCCAAGAAGCTAGCTACAGTCCATTAAGTCATATCAAAAGCTCAAAATTTTTTAAAAAATCACATGGGTTTTTCTTATTACTAATGTTTAAAATGTGAAGTTTTCCTGATGGCAAAGAAAAGGCATCTGCTTTCTGGAAAGAAAGCAGCCAACAAGGAAATGAGCCCCTTTTAATGTTATTTTTATTATTATTAGTTTTACTTACTCATCCTCTATGCAGAGCAAAGCAGGCGCAAGGGCCCGCGGGCTCAGGTAGGGGCTGAATCCTTTGTATCCTTTGTACATTTTGACACCCTCACCAACATACTCTGAAGCTCACATGGTGTGCAGGACAAAGGAAAATACACGACACAACCCAACGATGCAGGCTGCAAAAAGCCGGTCAACCAATACAGCGTACCAGGCAACAGAGGGCAACTGCGGAGGAGGCTGCACTCTGAGGTGTTAACAGGGACAGGGAGGGGCACCAGCTCCCACAGAGGCAGGTCAGACCTGCAGTGGCTAATGCCCCTGAGTCAGTCCCACGGATGTGATGCTATGCAAGGGAGAACTATTTTTTTTTAAGTCCTTGACTAAATAAAGGAGAAAAAATATACAGGAATGTTGGCCTTAGTGCACTTTAATGGTAATTAGGAAAGAGCCAATTTCTATTTCTTCCAGATGCTAAGTTAGAAAAGGAAATGGGCTTTTCCTTAGCTCTGGGGAGTTAACTTGTTCTGAGCTTTTATGCAGGTGGCTTTCGTCTTCTGCATGCATACCAAGCACATAGGATAAGGACACCCTTCACACAATTGGGGGTGTTCTCACATGACTCACACAGAGTGCCACCTCTAATGACAAAATATCTCTAAGAGAAAACATCAGAAACAAAGTCACAGGGCCTGGGAGAGTCGTGTTCCTACACCACTGCCCAGAGCCACCCAACATCGGTCCTCACTACCCAGCTTTAACATGCACCTCAGTCGCTGGCAAAGACCTGGTACCAGATGGTGTTTGTGGACTGACTCATCATACTAGAAAAAGATTTTCCAAACTTACAGTTACACATTGCTCTGGTCTATAGAATTGCAAACAGAGGTTGTATGCATCAAGGAGAAGGAAGCCAACAATCACACAGCCCAGAGCATCTGGCCAACATTCATATGAATCAACACTGGGCTGAGGACTGGACATCAGCTGGAAAAGGCTTTATAAACGTGTGGAGTTGGAGCCAAGGGGCAGCTGTGCAGGCACACCCTGTGGAGTGTTCACACTCAGCTGTGGGCTCTGCCTCCTATGTTTAGTACCGCTCACCTGGAGCTCTTTAATGTGCTGAGACTACCAGGCTCCCCGCAGCAGTGCCACAGCCCACTACTACACTCAGCCTCGTCTGTCCCTTCTTAAAGAAAACCTGCTTAAGGCCTGACTCAGCAAAGAGCCCTTTAGAAGGGCCCAAAAATCCATGGTAACCAGCCCTGGTGGTACCCCACAACATCTCATCTAGTAATCTCATGCTTCAATGGGGAAGAAGGAACGGTTTATAAATTGTTCCAAAAGCCAGGCCAGTTGGTATAGACCTAACATCCTAGCACTCTGGAAGGCTGAGATAGGAGGATCAGAAGTTTGAGCCCAGTCTGGGCAACTCAGTGACTTATTGAAAGACCCTGCCTCAAAATCAAAAATAAAAATGGGCTGGGGACGTAGATCAGTGTGAAGGCTTGGGGCTTCATCCCCAATATCACGAATAAACCAATTAATGAAATAGTTGTGGCCAGGTTGAAAATAAAGAAAGTAAAAGGCATACAATTACCATAGGTACATGTCAGGGAGATAATGACAGAGGAGGAAGCCGAAAAAGAATCCCAGCAGCTTTTCTCTGAGCTAGGTCTGACAGCTCAGGCGCAGAGGAGGGGCCAAGATGGGCGAAAGCACAGCTCCGGTTGGGGAAGCGCATCAGTCACAGTTTGGCAATAGCACACGACGTGGAGGAGCACACAAGCCCGCACCATGATCCACCAGCAAGGGACAGACATAGTGAAGTCACGGGGTCCAGGGGCCCTGGAGCCAACTCCCCCGAGATATCAAGGATGCCTGTGTTTCAAGTCATCTTCAGATGACTTATAATACCTAATACAATAAAAATGCTCCATTTTTGTTGGCATGCTGTGTTGCATAGGGGATTACAATAAGAAAACAGAAGTCTTCTATATATACAGTATAGATGCAATTATTTATTTATGTATTTATTTGCTAGACATCTGTTGATGAAGTTGAATCAAAACAAGCCAAGGGTGTGGAAGGTTAACTTAGTTCTTTCCAACTAACCACAAAGAATGCCGAAGGAGAATCAGGAAACCCACCAAATAAATCACATTTACACAGTAAGCGAAAATTTCCTAGGAAAATGGAGCCTTTGTACCCTGAAGACAGCAGAACCAGCCACGAGCCACAGGTGCCCCTGTAGCTAAAGCGCCTGCATTGCAGTCAAAACATCATTTCAAGTTTAGACCTTGGATGCATGAACTGACAAATTATCAGATTTTAGAAATTGTTGCATTATTACCACAAATACTCTACCAAATAGTCCACATGATTTCAAAAGGATTTCAAAAGGATTCCTACTCATTTTCCAAAGCAACTCTTAAAATAGAAATTTTACATATACTGAGCCGAAAAATATTTTTATGAGTTTTTTTTTATTCTTTTGGTCCCACACACTGAGATGGAATAAAATTTACAGTAATTACTTAAATTAAAGAAACTACAGGAAGACGTATTGCCATTAGTCCCCCTCCCTTCAAACACACGTTATACTGTTGTTCTTGCCACATTCCAAAGCCGTGTTAGAGGCTTTGGACACAGTGTTAAAGACACTGTGAGTGTCTTTAGTTGTATGACTGGGGCTGCCTCAATGTTCTGAGTGGGTTCAAAACATTTGCCTTTCATGGTCATTTTGCCTTTGGGGAAGGGCTAAAAGCTCCACAGTGCCAGGTCCAGTGAGTAAGGTGGACAAGACACACCATGTTTTTATTTGATAGAAATTGCTGTATGACAAACAGCATTGTCATGAGGGAGGATGAAGCTATTTCATAGTTCTTTGTTCCCGTTTGAATGATACATACATGAGATACACAAAGTTTACATTGAACTTGAGTATTCACACATATAAATCATGTCAAAATTACAATCCCTTCCTCTCCCCTTTTTTGGTCTTCCCAAACCCTCCTCATCATCCTAACTCCCAGGAAGGCGAAAGTGGTATCACCGCCATTCGGTTCCACACGATGACTGTTCTGGGTTTCTCACAATAGAGAAATCATTTGATATTTAACCTTCTGCATCTGACTCACTTCACTGAGCATGGTGGTCTCAAGTTGCCTCCATTTACCTCCAAAACCCTCAAACTTAGCTGTAGTTTTGGAAGAGTAGAACTCCATTGTGTATAAATACCACAATTTTTGTATCCATTGTTCTATTAATGGGCATTTTGGCATCTTCCACATTTTAGCTATTGTTAGTTGTGCTGCTATGAATGTGGGTATAAATATATCTCTGTTATAAGTTGCTTTTAACTCCTTTGGAAAGATTTCTAGAAGAGGTATCACTGGTTCAAATGGAATATTTTCAACCTTTTGAGAAATTTCCATAGTGGCCTTTAGTGGCTGTACTAGTTTACAATCCCACCAGCAATGTAGAAGGGTTTGTTTTCCCCCACAACCTTACCAGCACTGATTGCTGTTAGAGTTCTTGTTACAATGCTATTCTCTCTGGGATAAGATGATACCTTAGAGATGTTTTGATTTGTGTTTTTCTAATGGCTAAGGATGTTGAGCATCTTTTCATGTTTTTACTGGCCATTTGACCTTTGTCATCTGAGAACTGTCTGTTAATTTCAGTTGCCCATTTTCAATTAGATCTTTCATTTTGAGGAGTCTATTTTTCTTCAGTTCCTTGTATACTCTAGTTATTAGCCTCCTATCCAAGGTATAGGTGGAGAATATTTTTCCCATTCTGTTAGTTCTCTCTTCACTCTGTTGATAATTTCCTTTTCCATAAGGAAATTTTAATTTGATATAATTCCATTTGTTGATTCTGGGGGCTACTTCTCTTGCACTGAGTGTCTTACTAAGAAAGTCCTTGCCAACACCTATATCTCTTAGGTTTTTGCTGACTTAGTCTTCCAAAAGATTCAGTGTTTCCATTTCACTATCTAGGTCTCTGATCCACTTTGATTTGATTTTGGTGCATGGTAACAGGAGTCATTCTAGATTTGTTCTTCTGCATGTGGATGGCCAATTCTCCTAACACCACTGGTTGAAGAAGCTGTTCTTTCTCCAGTGTATGCTTTTGGCTCCTTTATCAACGATCAGGTAACTGAGGGTACTTGAGTTTGTCTCTGCATCCTCAGTTCTATTCCATTGGTCGACCTGTTTTTGTGCCAGTACCATATAGTTTTTATATCTATTGTTTTATAATATAACTTGATGTCTGGAATGGTAAAATGCCACCTGCGTGTGTCTTGTTACTCAGGATTTCTTTGGCTAGTCTAGGTCTCCTTTGGTCCCATATGAATTTAAGGATTGTTTTTTCAAGTTCTGTGAAAAAAGTTGCTGGCATTTTGATAGGAATCACATTGAATCTGTATATTAGTTTTGGCAGTAAGTCATTTTGACTATAGTAATTCTACCTATCCACGAACAGCTAATGTTTTTCCATTTTCTAATGCCTTGAATTTCTTTCTTCAGTATAATATGGTTTTCTTTGTAGAGGTCATTAACTTCCTTAGTTAGATTTACTCCTATGTATTTCACTTTTTTGCTGGGCCATTGAGAACAGTACTATTCTTATGAGCTCTTTCTCAGTGAGTTCATTGTTAGTTTAAAGGAATACTGCTGATTTTGTAGTATTAATTTTGTAACCTGCAATTTGGCTGTATTTGTTAATTAGTTCTAAGAGTTTTGTGGTGGAGCTTTTGGGGTCTTCTATTTAGATGATTTTGTTATCTGTAAATAAAGATAGTCTGACTTCTTCCTTTCCAATATTTTTTCTTTTTATTTCAATTTCTTGCCTGATTGCTCTGGCAAGGGTCTGAAGGGCTATGCCATGCTCCTGATTCATGAGGAAATTCTTTCAATTTCTTTCCATTTACTGTGCTATTTGCAATAGTTTGGCATATATGGCTTCCATCAGATTTTCTCAGGGTTATTATTATGAATGGATGTTAGTTTTTTTTCAAAGGCCTTTTCTAAATCAATTGAGATGATCATGTGGTTTTTGTTCTTGCTTTTGTTAATGTGTGTATTGTATTAATTGATTTACATATGTTAAACCAACTTTGTATCCCAGGAGTAAAGTTCACTTGATCAAAGTGTATGATTTTTCTGATAACTTTCTGGTTTATTCTTTCCAGTATCTTAATGAGGAGTTTTGTATCTATATTCATTAAGGAGATTGGTCTACACTTTTCTTTCCTGGATAAATCTTTGTCTGGTTTTGGTACCATGGTAATGCTAGCTTCCAACAATGAGTTTGGTAATATTCCTTCTCTTTCAACTTTATGAAACAGTTTGAGAAGCAGTGGAGCTACCTCTTCTCTGAAATGCTGAAAAAATTCTGCTGTGAATCTGTCTGGTCCTGGATTTTTCTTTGTGGCTCAAGAGTTTATTACTGCCTCAATTTCTACGTTATGGGTCCTTGTGGGTAAAGTGTGTCTATTGTAAGCCGCAAATTATGGGGTTTAGTTTTTAATCCAGCCAGCCAGCCTGTGTCCTCTGATAGGAAATTTGAGATCATTAACATTCAGCATTATTATCCTGTTATATTTGCTAAATCCTGCCATATTTACAATGTTTCAGTGTTAATTGTTTGATCTACACTCTTGTTGGTTCATTTTCTTCTTTCTGTTTTTTCTTTTTTGGGGGGGTGGTCTTTGGTGCCACTGGTCTCCCTTTCTCTGTCTAAATAATTTCTGCAATGCTATTCCAGTGGATGTGAATTTCTTTAGGTTTTCTTTATGATGGCAGATTTGAATTCTTCCCTTTGTTTTGGGAGATAGCTTTGCTGGATATAGAAGTCTGGGTTGGCATTTAGGTTTTCTTAGCACTTGAATGATACCATTCCATGATTTTCTGGTCTTGAATGTTTGTGTTGAGACATTGCAGCTACCCTGATGGGTTTGTCTTTATAAGATACCATTTTCTCTAACAGCTTTTAATATTCTCTGTTCATGCTGAATCTCTAGACTTTTGATTAGAATGGGTCATGGGATGTTCTCTTCTGGTCAAACTTATTTGGAGCCTGTAGTGTTCATTTCTTTCCTTAGATTTGGGAAATTTTCTTCCATAATTTCATTGAACATGTCTTCTAAGGTTTTTGCTCTGTCCTCAGTTTGCTCCTGCACTTTCATAATTCTGAGGTTGTTTCTCTTTGAACTATCCATCAGCTGTTGCAACCATTCTCTTTCTTGCTTATTTGTTTTATGGTCTTCACAGACCATATGATTCAACTTATCTACCTTATCCTCAAGATTTGATAATCTATCTTCCAGGTGTTCAAGCTGGTTCCTTATTTTTTCCTGTGAATCTTTCATATCTTAGAGTTCAGCTATCCTTCTTTACATATCTCTGCCATATTATTCCCTAATTTCTTGAATTTCCTTCTTTATCTCTTCATTTGTTTCTTTCTTTTTGTAAACCTCTAACTTCTTATTATTGGCTGTTGTTTCTTTGGTTATGTCTGCTTTGAGTTCCTTGTGCATCTTTTTTATATCTTGTGTGAACTTTCTGGCCAATATATCAATTTCATTTTTTATTTTCTGCAGTTTCTGCTACTTCATGATCCCTGGTATTGTTTTCTAAGGTGTCAAGCCTTTTGTAAGTAATTTATTACCTCATTTCCCTATGGTTCTGTTGCAATGGGCTGAAGCTCAGATAATGTTGATGGGCTCTGTCTTTATTCCAGAGGTTTTTTTATTAGACTATTTCTGCTTTAAATGTTTCCTTGAGATCATTCAGATTTTAGAATTTATGACTGTACTCCATTTATTTAGCTATTAATTTAGAAGGTATTCTAAATGTACAGCCTTCTGTTGAGTCCCTAATCTTCACTCATTGGTGAAGGAGTAAGAGAAAACAGAACTATGTATGGTCTATAGAGAAAATATTTGTTAGCCTATCTTAGATATGAAGATTTTTTACGTATGTCAACATCCACTTTGAATAAAAAATTACATTTACATTGCTACCTAATATTAACAACTTATTGGCAGAACTTAGTAGCTAATTTAATAATACAACTATTCTACCCACAACATTAATAGGTATAATATATATTCACAATATATCTAACTGAATCTAGAATCAACTTATCGAAACGTTCTCTCAGTAGTACAACACAGTCATTAATATATTATTTATCTAGACTAACCCAAACCACCAGAAGTTGTCTACTCTTATTAGATCCACCCCCATACCCTCTTTAACAATGTGATGTATATTTGTATCTATATTTATACTTGCTTCCTACTAGCGATATATTTATGCTAACCAAATATTCATATATACACCCAATCTCCATTTAACCTTCTAATTATGATGTAAAGCACTAAAAGTGGTTTCTGTACACACTGTTTGGTAGCTTATTGAAGAAATTTGTACATGGTGCCACCATATTATTGTTAATATTATATATATAAAACTGCATTACTAATTTATTACTAGCTAAATTGTATACAGTTAATGCACCTCTACTAGTCTATACCATTGTATATTACTGGTACTCAACTGTTCTATTAATAAATGAAATTGGAGTAGAGGCAAAGTACAAGTAAGAGTTAGGAGTTAGCTTTGAGTATGAAATAGAAAGCAGAGACATATTCATAGGGAAAAGCCTGACAGGACTCACAGGCTAGTCAGAGAATAGATGGAGAAAAGCACTACAAGCAAGATACAGATGAGTTAAGAGACTTACAAGTGAATTGGAAAGAGTGGAGCTACAGAAAAATTTATTGAAAAGAGCTTAAAGAGTTCATTGAGAGGGAGAGATTCTGAAACTAACAAATAACAGAGACTGAAGGAGGTGGAGAATAAGAAGAGGAAAAAGGGGCCAAAAGAAGGGTAAACAAAATAAGAAAACCAAATAAATTACGGAAAAAGAAAGAAACCAAAAAAAAAAAAATAGTTACTACCCCTCTCCCGGTACTATTTGGATGCACGATTTTCAGAGTGCTGTATCTCTCAGTCTGATAGTGTTCTAACCAGCCAGTGGCTGTAGGGATTTCTGAATTGTCCACCTACATGTGCTGCTCCCAGCAGATCCTGGTGATGTCTAGGGTGTATGAGCTATCTAACCATCCTCCCTAAACTCACCAGGAGACACTGGCTGATACTGTAATTTCCTCTCCGTAGTTCTGCCCCTGCAACGCTCCAGGTCTTCCTCTGTCCCCAAGCAGACCCCAGTCATCAATTCCCTGAGTAAGCCCAGCCTTCCACTACAGAGGATGGGTGAAAAGGGAGACTCCTGGCCAGATTCTCACAATTTTCAGCCTTAGACAGCTCCAGACCTCAGTTTTTGAGACCCAGTCTGAATTGTACTTGCAGCACTGGGTGCCTCCGGCTGCTTTAGGGTTCATGGGTGGATAAGGATAAAGACTCGCCCTCCTCTTCTCTCTTTTATTTCTCCTGCAGTGGGACTTTCAGTGCCAGTGCAGCTTGGCTTGCTTGATCCTCTCATTTTCCACATTGGAGGGGACAGCCAGCTTCTCTGCAGCACTGGGAAGCGCGGGGATAAGAAGGCCGAGAGACCTCGCACAGCTGATCTCTGTGAGCACCTGGAAGATGCCGGAGGGTGTCTGTGCTGCTGCATGCTCGAACTGTTGCAGGCGAGGGGGACCCCACTCAGGGTCTCTCCAGCCCGCGATCACTCAACTTTGTGTTTACCTCTAATCCTCAGATTTTGTTACAGTCCCCAGATGTTCTTTCCTTTGGCTACCCACCTCCTTAGTTGATTTCTCTGGGAGCAGCCTGCTTGGACTTCCTGCTCCGATGTCATTTTGACTCCACCTCCTTGAAGAGTTCTTAGACTGCTTCTATGCATGTCATTTCTAATATATATCGTATCATTTCTAATTTGCCAGTCACAGTTCACTCTGCTATTCCTGGGTACAAACTGAGCTCACATAATTGCATCGAGGTAGCAAGACGCAACCAACATCACCTTGATGTTGGACCTTGATGATGCGCTACTTTAAAACTTGGTCTTTTGATTGTAACCGTAGACCCAGTTTTCATCTTCCATGATGGCATTTCTTCACAAGCTGTAATCTGAAGCAGTACAACCATGCAACTGTAATGAGTCTGACAAAGCAGTTGCTTTTGTTTGACAGTCAAAACAAGTGGGACAAATTGTGCTCTCTTGTCTCACGTTCTAATTTGTCATTCACATGCTTTGAACAGAACCATAGGTGAAACTTGACACACACTGTTAACTAAGGTTCACCATGCCGCTTCTTATATTGAGGACCCTTGCTTTTCCACTGGATGGCACACAGCAGTCATGTGCACAGTATTTTTTTTTAAATCACATCTTGTAAGTCTGATGTTAACACTACACAAGTGAGGCCTCCATTAACTGGAACCTAAACTCCAAACCTCTTATCGCTATTATCTGATTGTACTGATGTATAAAATCATATCACAAGGTAGAAATCTGCAGTGTTCTGACACTAAGCTAAAACCACCTGGCCTCAGGAATGGGAGTTGGGTGAAGCAGTTTGAAGGTAGAGAGAGACTAGGGCTTAGATATAGAGCTGCCTACAGAGCATGTGGGAGTCAGAATCGCAAACAGGCAAGAGCAACAGAGACAGGAGACTGAACCAGAAGGAAATATCATACCCAGGACCTCTAGGCTTGGCTTTGGTCAGGCTGCCTGCGGTTTTACATTGCATATGCTCCTGGACTTATGATCAAATCCTGTCAAATCAAGTAAGTTGAAAACACCACAAGTTTAAAATCCATCTCATATCCTTGACCTACTGAACATCTTGCCTTATCTTAATTATACTCAGAACACTTTGATTAGCTGACAGTTGGCAAAAGTTATTTAGCACAAAGCTTATTTTATAATAATGTACTGAGTATCTCATGGACTTTACTCTCAAGATCGTATGACTGTATGGGTCTACAAATTAAGATTTTTGGGGCTTTATGAACATGTGTAAAAACATACATTTAGCCATTCTGCTTTTTATTACAGTATTCAATAAATTACATGTGATATTTAACACTGTATTATAAAATAGGCTTTATTATAAAATAGTTTTTTGCGCATATGTAGACTCATAGATATGTTCTGAGCAATTCACGGGTGTGTTCTGAGCCACCAGAGGCTAAACTCTGGTGTTTACTGGGTTAGATGTGCTAAATGAATTTTCCACTGAAGACATTTTTAATTTATTATGGATTTACTGAGCTATAACCCATGGTAATTCAAGGAGCATCCACATTTAACTAGAATGCTGCCCTAGTAAGCTTCATGTACAATGCAGTGACTGCGCCAAAAAGCAAGGCTTTGAGAATTGGAGGCTACTATCCGTGGGTCATAAACCACTGTTTGTCACAAGCAAGTGCCCTGCTGCTGACCCTGCTGACAGAGCCTTACCAAGGTTCTTCTTACTGTGGCTTTATAGGAACAGAGAGGCAAACAAATACCGATGCAGTCAGTCTATTTCTACAAATGAAATTGGTAGAAGTGGGATCTTATTCATATGTAAAACTAATTTTAAAATAGAATTGTATGTGAAGGATCAGAAATGAAAGAGAAAACATGACAACTTACGAGTTATTTATATTATTCAATAAGGAACAGAACATCCTATTTAAATTCCCTCTCCATTTTAAAAGAAAATCAACAGTGGCTTTGCTATCTTCCACTCCTTTCTCTGCAGCGCAGTCTTGATCTCCTCATAGGCAGACTTTCCTGTCTTTTTCTTTTTTCCTTTCTTTCTTTCTTTCTTTCTTTCTTTCTTTCTTTCTTTCTTTCTTTGTTTTTTGAGACAGGGTCTCACTCTGTAGTTCAAGCTGGTGCTGAACTCACATTGTAGCCCAGCCTGGCTTAGAACTCAGGGCAATCCTTCTGCATCAGCCTCCAGAGTATTTGGATTACAGGAGTGTGCCACCACACCCAGTTATGTGTAGGGTCAGTGATCAAACCCAAGGCCTAGTAATTCCTAGACACGGTTAGCCAGCCACTGCCCTCTTCTGAAATTCCTCAGTGGGTCCTTCCAGGAACAGCCTAAGCTTAAGAGATCCCCAGCGAAGGGGCAACCATGTCTTACCCAACATACTTTACTCCCTTCTTCCACTGTCCCTCTTTGTGCCAATCCATGTATCGAGTCAATATCTGTGCCTATACTCCCCCGACCCACACACATCTCTGCTGCTCTGAGTCTTCTCCTGATAGAACCTCTGCCTCCAGCTTCCTTGTTTTCACCTCTCCTCAGCCAACTTCTACCAGACTCCAAAGACCACTTGCAATGTCGTGTCCTCATTGGAAGAGATGTGTCCCGGTGCTTTTCCCACCCCAAGCTCTCCCTCTACCCGATCAGCTAAACCTGCCATCCCCATAACTCCCCCAGTCCCCTTGGAAAACCCTCAGTGAGGATCCTCGCCATCACCTTGAAACAACCTGTCTTCCTCTGGGGACTGACTGCTGTAAGGTAACACTCCTTTAGAATCACCGTGCCTACCACCACGCTTGGCACACATGATGCCAACAGTAGTACAAGTGCTCACTTTTACCTAACAGAAGCCGAAACAATCCTAAGGACCTTATAAAGACTCTTTAGATATCTGACATCTCAACTGATGTTAAGACCTCACCATCCTCTAATGATAAACATCAGTTGTGATATATATTTTAGTTTGCGAAGTTCAGAAAAACATTCCTTTATCTCTCCCTCCCCGTACCACTATTGAAATGCCCATGGTACTTACACACCATAGAGATGATGGGGACATGCTTCACGAATGCTAAAAACATTAACATTGAAAGGAGAAAAAAAATCATTTTGGAAACCCTATAACCTAAGCCAGAGTAACTGCTAATACAAACAGGCCCCTTTCCAAATATAAGCGGGTCACAAGTAATGGCTCACCTCAAAGCGGCCGCAGCCACACTGTTTACTCTCTCCTTGAGCTTAAAAGCATTTTAGTTGATGAACAGGCCCTGAAGCAGAAACTTCTAAACCCCAGCTAATGCCCAGCAGAGCAGTAACTTCTTTTGATTAATTTACCAGTATTGAAAGCACAAGAAAGACATCAAACCACGTGCTGTGCTAAACAATTAAACAAGCAGCCGGCCCGCCAGTTTGGTGCACACCAGGATGAAAGCCGGATGGGCTCCGGTGACAAAGCAACAAATATTTTACATTGATTAATGCTTATAGGACTTTTTTTCCTCCTTAAATGTCATAACATTTCATTCAATAGTCGAACCAAAGAGTTTATATAACATTTAAAACAGAAAAAAGCTCCAGAAAACTTAAGAAACTTCAGATGTGTCATGAGGAGAAAAATCAGGTCACTCAAAAGAGTTCTAAGGAATGTTCAGAACAGCTAGGCAGGGCTCTGACCAGTTGGCTGAAAGAGCTCTACCACAAAGTCGGATGGAGGGCAAATCTTACTGCTTTCTTTAATTGAAAAAAAAATATTTTTTTTCTCCAAAGAGTGAAATATTCTTAAGCTAAAGTACTTAGCCCATCCACAATGTTTAATACTATCTACACATACTGCTTCGAAAATATAGAGCCCAAACAATACAGTTGTGTAAGTGTACCAACACTCTATTTTCTTCAAACTAAAAGTAAAACCATATTGTGATTTCCAAATCAGAATGAATTATAATAAATCTTGGCAATAGTAAAACCTTATCAATTTTCTAGGTGAACAAACTCATTTATATACTAACAGAAAAATACCTGAATAAAAGCTTAAAAAATCAGCTTACCGAAAAGTCAAAGTCTGCCAGTTTTATGTCCCTGAGGAATGTTTCTCCAGCAATTCAACATTATTTGAATCAGTGGATTGGTATGTCTTTACGAAGCTCACTATTCCTCTGTCTTAACCGGCAAAGTGGAGATGATAACACTTACTCCAGAGGGTATTTAAGACTAAATGAAATTGTGTCTTACAAAGCATAAACTCTCAATTATCATTATGTGCCTCCTTCTGTATTCTCAGTAGATACATTTCCAGACAGCCTCAGTGGATGCCTGAAACCACAGGTACTACCAAATCTTAGAGATTATAGCATGTCCTTTCCTATACACATACACAAATGTAGTGCATCTTCTTACTTAATTAAGCATTTTTTCATGATCGTGGCTCTAACTTTTGTATTTCGAGATGTAATAAAAAGACTGTTCCTTTTCCTTCTTCATAGTTTCACAGATAGAAAATTCTTTCTTACCACAGATCTTAGTAACTTCACCATATGTCTTTTCAGTTGAGACTTTCTATTTTTCCCTTAAAGGAAGAACTTCATAGAAATAGGGGTGTAGCTCCGTGGTAAAACACCTGCTCAGGCTACCTAGGACCCTCAGTTGAATTCCAAGCATCACAAAAGAAACAAGAAGAAGCATGTAACAACTTTCTTTAGCATATCTAAGTTTCTCGTATCATTATTTTTGAGCTTTGGTGCTATCATTAAGTGAAATAAGGATTATCTGAAGAAAATACTTCAACACTGAAAGAGTGGATCTGAGGACTAAAATGGCTACTGTGTGACTAATGTGCAGGTAGCATATAAAATGTGAACACTCTGGACAAAGGGTGGCTCACTTCCCAGGCAAGAGAGGAGAAATGTATTCACCAACTCAGAACACACACAACTTAAAACTTAAGAATTGCTTACTTCTTAGACTTTTCATTTAGTACTTTTACACCATGTTGACTAAAATTAGGTGAAAGTGCATAAAGTGAAACTGTAGTGGGGGTACAGTATTATCAGTCTATGCCACATGACTGGCAGAGTTTTCCCTCTCCTTCTCTTTGGAATTCATCCTGCACATGGTTGAGCTTTCCTCCGTGTTCAAGCCTTTACATCTCTGTGCTATCACAAGCCACAGGTACCATAAGGGCCACCACACAAGTAGTCTGATTGGCAGAGATTTCTTGGCAAGAGTCATCAGGTATATAGAGAGATGCTAAATACATGAGTGAAAGGCCCTTCATGGTAGCCTGTGCTACATCTGTCAAACAATCTGAATTGAAGCTCTTTACATTTCTAAACTCTTGTTTAGAAAGACTGTAAAAATTTGAAGATGTAAACTAGAAAATGGACTCTTGATGGATCTTTTTATAAACTGTCCTCTTTATGAAAATATATGAGCCAAAAAGCACAGACATGTAGGCAAATTTGCCTGCTGAAGAGCTGGGTTCTAGTAGTAGACTCTAATCCCCTGGAACCACAAATGGATGAAAAAAGTGGGTTACAGAGGAGGTGGATATACATTTGCACTGGTTCCCACTTGGATTTTCTTGTATGTGCACAGAAAACCCAAATATAGTATTTTAAATCTTTCCAATTGCTAGTGACACTACCCTTCATCAAAAAGTTTAAAAACTCTTGCACAAAAGGCAGACGCACAGGGAAGGGGACTCTCACTTTACAGAGGGAGTGAGACGTAGCAGACACGGACACGACTATCAGCAGCTCAGGGATACCAGAAAAGAACTAAATGTGTGCAATCTAAGCCACTCTAGTCACAGGGTATATCAAAAGCACAGGCCAAACCACTGGAGATGCTATCATAATGTTTAAAGTAAATATTAACAAAGTCCTATGCATTACCGCACACTTGAATTTGATTCTGGTTGTTAAAATCCAGTTTTTGCGCTGACTTGTTTACACAATTTAGTGCTGGATACATTTTTCTTCAGTCTTTGGACAGAAAGGTCAGACTGTTAGTTGTTGAGGCAACGTGTGATGGTGGCATAAATAACACTTGTCCATATAAAAGTGCCAGCCGAGTTTCCTTTTGGTACCTGGATATCAAACTAGCAAGACACATAATAGACTCAACATGAATTAGTACTTTTTCCCTAACCATAATGCAATTTCACATTTAAACATTTATAATATGTAAACTGTATATTTGCTTTTATAAAATACAAACATACTCAAATATTTCCTACAAAAGGCCATTCCATACATCAAAAAGAGCAAAAATGTCTTTCCAATCTCCAATTCAAATTCTTTAATAAATTCTTCTTCCAGAACTTATATGTAAGAGATACTTTTCTCATTCTCAAGTTAAATACTCAATGAGACACCAAGGAGGCATCCTGCTCTATGTTATGGTGCTGTCCAAATCCTTACAGAAGCCAGAAAACCATGAACAAATCTTCCTTCTTATCACTTATCTTTTCACTTCTTTTCTTTTTGTTTTTAGATGAGCTGTGTCAGTTCATGAAAATGACAGTCACTGGGAATGGTTAAAGTGGTAAAAGCTATTTATACTAATTACACTTACTTGGATTTAAAATTCTTTTTGGAAAGTGTTTGCAACAGTGGGTCTCTTGGGTACAGACAAATTTCACAAGGCAAAGATAGAAGTTAGCTCAACTGGTGGATGGAGCATAGTTTAAATAAACAAAAGAAACAAAAACACAGAGCATGAATACAGTAGGATTTAAGGTCACAACGCTCTGCCTAGACCATGTCAGATCCAGGGAAATTTACTCTAACGTTCTTCGTTTTTTACAAAAATAGTCTCTTTGAAACAACAACAACAACAACAACAACAACAACAACAACAACAAATCCCAAAATTGTTCCCAGATAACTGAACTGGAGAATGTTTAAAAGCGTCTATTTGCTTGCTTAAATATACACTTTCTCAAAAACAAAAACAAAACAATAAGCAATCAGAGTTGCAGTAACTCTTAGCAACTGATACTGGAACTGACTTCACTCATTTCTCAAGTTATATTATTTCTTTGTATCAGTTACATCTTGGCTGAATTCATATTTATTCTCCATGTAAATACACCAGCAGATACTCACTAACCAGGAAAATTCCACGTTTGGTCACAGGACGGCTACACAGTCCAGGGCACAGGCAAATACAGACTAAACAAGTGAAATAATCCAAGGGTCTTCATGAAATAATTTCAAAAATGGTGCCAAATAAAATGTCCATGTCCAGTTATTGGAACCCAAACAGGCCATGGACACACTTGCAAGTGACTCTAACCTCCAAGGCCGTCGCCCCGGCCCCTGAGAATTTTGCTTTCACTGGCAAAGACCAGTTTGCAGCACAACGCAGGGGGTCCCTTGTAATAGCTTCAAGAAAATCAGTGGGATGCAAACATCACACCATCAGCCCCAGCTTCATTCCCCAAATTCTAAACACAAATCAGAGCAGCTGGTCTCCAGGCCGTTGCCCTCCTAGATACTCCCTTCATCACATGCACAACCGTAAGAACACCGTCATTTTCTTGCTCATTTTCCTTTCATTATCTGTAAGACATGGACTAACTATATCCTCTGAAAACATGCCCAACACCCTTAGCTCTGAAAATACAACCTATGTCTAATTGGCATTGATAAGAAATCCCAGTGTTCCTCCCTGAACGCATACGCTTGAATTTCACGGCCTGTCTTGTAGCGAGCCTCCTCTCCTGCAAACCCTGCTGGGAATAACCCAGGCCTTGTACATAATGAGTATGTGCTCTAGCGCTGAACTATACCGAGCCCTCCACGGCAGCTTTTGAGATTTCTAACTAATACCACATAAAAAAGACATCACTTAAGTAGGATCAGTGCACTATGTTGATCCTACTACTGCACTATTACTTCTTGATATAATATGATGTAACAGAGTCATAATTTAAAAATATGGAACCATGTGTATAAAAGTTGTTTCCCCTTTCTCTTATGTTATTTCTTTTGAAAACGCCCAAAGAAAGTACATTTTTAAATGAAATGTACAGAAGCTTGTACAGTTTGCAGTTTCCAATTTCCCGGCAGCATCTCTGGACCACTAACCTGCATATTCGCAGCCTGAACCCCTTGTCACAAAGAGTGGCACAACCACACAACGATGAGGAACAGGTCAGCCAGCCAGCAAGAACAAGCATTCGAGGTTATTTTAGAAGTGAAGAAACAGAAGTGAATAAACAAAAGGTATTTTACCCACAGTTTCAAGGTTAAATAATATCTATTACACTTGTATTTGTAAGCTAAGATCCTAAAGAGAATTGGACATTTGTCTAAGAAAATTCACACACAGAGTACATAGATTTTAGTCTCTTCTGAGATCAAGGCACTGCCCTGTGTGCCTATCTGTGTCCAAATCCCCCTTAAAAGATGTTACTTTGTTTAAAAAAAAACCTACTAAACCAGACACATGATAGTATGTAATTAATGATTTTACACATTTATGCTATACCAACTGACAATATATACTTTTATTTCATAATAGATGTAACCACAGGATTAACTTACATCCTGCAACATTTCAAAGTACTTTCTGAAATACTCTTTTCATGGAAAGTCCATCCGTGAATAAATCAACTGTTAACTGATAGTATGTGTGCTCCTCGGAGGGCCGTCACCTCATTCATCAATATACATTTTCATAAGTAATTAGCATTCTTGCCAAGGTTAAGGAAAACAGAGCAACAGGTGAAGGGGATGAAGTTGATCAACTTGTTGAAAGCTTTAGAACAAATCAATGTGGAGCTCTTTCAGTGGTACTGCTCAGCACCTCAGGGCACATCTGTCTAATATTTCTTTGAGCTCTTCCTGTCTAACATATGCCAGAACTTGATGCAGCATCTACCATTACAAATGAAAAATGGGACTGGTAAATTCTATGTGTGAAAACGAAGCTCTGCTCCAGGACTCCTGTGACCACCCACAGTGGGAGCAACCATCACGGTCTCCTTCCTTCCTTCCCCTTGGCTGGACCATTCCCCGTCATCTACTATAATTCTCCTTCGTGGTATCATCTCCCTTTTATTAGTTTCCCTAGGGCTTCTGGAAAGAAGTACCAGGAACACTGGAAACTTACTGCATCACATTTCTGCATGCTAGAAGTTGTAGATCAAAGTGTTGGCAAGGTGGGCTTCTGAGCGAGCATCTTACCCAGGCCTCTCTCCTCACCGCTGTGGCTGGTGGGTAGCCCTGTGCACTCCTTGGCAGACACATCATCCTACCTCTGACTCATCTTTATGTAGCAATCTCCCTGTGTGTCTATCTGTGTCCACATCTCTTTTCTCCGAGGACACGACTCCCACTGAGACAAAAGTCCACCCTAATGACCTCATCTTCACTAATTACATTTATTTTCAAATAAGGTCACACTCTGAGGCACTGGGGATCAGGACTTCCACATAGCATTTGAGGGAAACAATTCAACTTATAACAAACACTCTTGCTGGGAACCCCCTCTTATGCACAAAGGATACATTGTAAAACTCCCAGTAGATGTTTAAAACCCTGGATAGTGTCCAACTCTATAAATACAGATGGTTCCCAACTTACTATTTTTCTACTTTATGGTGATGAGAAAGCACATTCACGCAATCAGTCCGTTTTCCACCTTCAGCATTCAATACATCCATGAGATATTCGACACTTTCTTATAAAATAAGGTTTGTTAGAAGATTTTGCCAACTGTAGATTATTGGAAGGGATCTGCACACCAAGAAGGTAGGTGAGACGTAGCTCTTATCAGTAGATTAGGTGAGTTAAATGCATTTGCAACTGACATTTCCAATTCAGGATGGCTTTCCTGGGAGGGCAACACCACAGTAAGCTGAGAAGCATCAATACCATGTTTTTTCCTATAAGTACACATATATGAGAAAATTTAATTTACAAGTTAGGCACTGTAATAGATGAGCAATAGTACCATAGAACAATTACAATATTACATTGTAATAATGGTAATGTGGAAGGGTCAGACTCTTTTTTCTCTCTAAATCTTAAGTTTACTATACAGATCAAGGATGACTGTGGATTAGCAGAGAGAGAAACTGCAGATAAAGAGGGCAGTATTACATCCTCTACCTCTTCAAAGACTCCACCTTCTCTAAAACTGGGCCCTGGCTTCTAGGAAGGCAGTGCTGTAAGGACACCTCTTCCCCTGTTTGATGCACCAACACTGTCCCAATTTCACGTCTGCCAGTCTCACCGTGTCAGCCTTCTCTTACTACATTCTAAGTGCCATTCACTTCATCCCTTTAAAATCCCTGGCTGCTAATTTCTGATACATTCCTTAAAATGAATGATCCTAAAGATGAACCAACAAAAGAAGGGGAAAAATCAGTTAGGCCAAATATGTTTGGGAATCTCTGCTCAATACATATACCCATTCTGTAAATTAAAAAAAAAAGGCATCAGTGATACAAGTTAATTATGGTGAGAAGGCGGCACAAAACATTTCTGAAAAGCAGGGAGGCTCAGTTTCTAATTTTTTAAATAATATTTTACGATGAAACAGAGTGCGACTATATCTTACGGTCTACTAGACAAATGACCTTGGCCGGCATTAACAATACACTTTGCATGTAGCTACCCCTCTTATGTCTCATGTCTACAGCGAGGCATTTGGTTCTTATGAATTTCTATTAGGAAGTTTCCTGAGGTTGCTGCCAATGACCATCTATGCCCCCTGAAAGTCTGTGAAGAAGACATCCTGATAAGAAGGCCTATGTAGGGAGAATTGTCCCTGGGTCCCCAGTCACACTAACTCCATCCTGTAGCTGTGCTACTTAGCTGTCCAGTGGGTCCCTGAAGGACACGAAGGCTGTGTGTCAGCATGCAATACAAGTTCACTCACTGCCGTGGCTACACACATAGAGCTTGACTCCAGGAGTTTCCAGAATAGAACAGGACAAGGTTGGAGGACACATTACTTTTTCAAGGGATCTTTCTTGCTTTTTATCTTGCTTTTGTTAAATCAGAAACCTAGCACAGATGGCACAGCAATTTTGGTAGTTCTGTAGCCACAACACACCCATAGATCTGTAAGTAAGCTCTAATAAATTCCCTCACTCCCCAGGTTGACTTGTCTGAGTGCCTCTTTGGCCTGCTGGCTTCCTTTCAGTTTGGAGGCAGCTGTCTCTCTCTCTCTCTCTCTCTCTCTCTCTCTCTCTCTCTCTCTCTCTCTCCTATCTCAGGAATTTTACATAACAGCATGGTACATGCCTTCTGGCATCCTGGATTCTGGCTCCAAAACTTACTCAAGTTCATATATACAAAAGGGTACACATAGTCACAGAACTAAATTCTCCCCACGTTGGAGTTTAGCAATCTTTCCCAAAGGCCAAGATGTCAAATCTTCATTTTTAAAAAGTTACATTTTAATCAAAGATCAGTAACACAACTTTTCAAAGATTTTAAACTTAACAACTACAATTTGGCTTGAGGGCACATGTCAGCTATTTTGGAAATACTTCTAGTCTGGGTATCACACTCATGATTTACTAATTTCTAGCCAAGAAGATAATCAACTCCAATGTCTTAAGAATCTAAACAAGTTTCTGATTTTAATCTCACACATAATTGCCATCAATCAATATGGAATTCATTGTCTAACTTGCCAAATCCAAATTTCCACCTATAATCTACCTCGTGAGTAGCAATCACTCACTCCACCAAGTCACCGTGGTGAAATTGCCTTTAAGTTCTTCTTCTTCCTGTTTTGAATTTGCAGTGTGTTGATATTGGTTCCCGCATTAAACTCTGGTACATCTGTTCGACCAACCTTGCCATGAGTGAGTTTCGATTCAAACCTCCAAGAGTCCCACTGGGTACATTCTGTTCCTCCTTGTTGCCACATTGGCTTCTGCCCGTGGCCACTTAACTATGTCTTCAACAGCAAAATTACATAACCTAAATAAATATTCCTGGCCATCCTTCTACAAATTTGCTCATTTTTTCTCTATTGAAGATGAGCCATGTAGGTGGACTCAATGGTCAGCTCACCGCTGTATAATACAGTCCCACAGCTACTTTCAAAAGCTCTCCTTTGGCACTTTGGAACATATTTCTTCTATTTACTTGGGTTCTGCATTATACATTATTTTCCCCCAGTTGTACTAATGCATTTTTCAAGCTGTATCTCATTTTGTTACTTCCTGCCTATATCCTAATCTCCTTAAGGATAATTACAATATTTCTGTCCTTCCAGAGTCTCAAACTTTCAGAATCATCTGCCAACCTCATCAACGTAAAGTTGATTCCTCTTTTTAAAAAAGGCATGCATCATACAAATCTCCATAACATTGTGCTACAAATGCTTGCCCTGTTGTTTATGTTATATCTTATTTACTGTTTTCCACTATTTTCCATCTGAGTGGCCCTTCTCCAAGCCAAGTTGAATTTATTTTGCAAGAGAACCAGCTAAAAACAACTCTATAAAAAAGAAAGAAAACCTCTGCTTACACGACATCAAGGCTGTGTTCATCTCTCCATTATTTATACAGCAAATAAGTTAAAATCCACAAGATTCACTCTTTAAGCTTTTCTGTTCCACACTGTATTTGTTCTAACATAATCTGACAATGAGGAAATGAATTTCTCCTGCAAGAAGTGCCAAAGGTTGTCTCTCTTCATTTACGCTGAAGAAGGGGCTAGGTAGGTGAACATACTCAAAGAAGCCTGCAGTGAGCCAACAATAGCTCCTCCTGGCATTTCCCAAAGTCACCAAGAAACCCTGAGACCTGGGCTAGCAAGTGTGTGCCTGGGAGGGCTGATTCCTTGTCTGGGGCTGAATCATGTGGACCTCTCAGAGATACACCTAAGCTGTCCTTCTCTTCCTGTAATGCATGACTCTTCTGCTTCAGAACTTCTACAAAAAAAAAGGAAGGTTTTATTCACCCATTTTTCCTACCTATAGGTTTCAATCAGGCCTCCCTTCCGCACTCACCAAGAAAGTAGAGAAAGTTTACTTATGATCAGAAGTCCAATTTCCAACTCCATAAAGTATGCTATTTTTAGACTTTGAAAGTTTTATGTTTTCATGTTTCTTTTAAAAAATAAATCAATATTCAGATATCCTGTGCTGACCAGCTGTAACAGATGCAGACTTCTCTTGCCACCTCATTAGAAAAAAACAAACAACTATAAATCTTGTATTACATCCAAAAAGTTGTCAGCTTGAAATAAAAACTGGCAAGAGCCCAAGTGGTATGTGCCCCTGATTTCAGTCATTTCGCCTGCAGTTCGTACATATGTAAATTGAGAAACTGTTAGCAGAAGCAAACCAGCTGAAAACAGAATAGCTAAGGGTACACAGACACATTCACCGCCCTCCCGCAAGGCCCCGGCCCCTTCCTACCCTCCACAAATCCGTTCCTACTTCCTACTCTACAGTCTCTCTGCCTGCCTACTGTCTCCCTCTGATCACAACATATTTTTATCATTTACTACTGGCTGAGTTCACATGCCCAGCCACGGTGGTAGACCTCAGAATGAAAATACAGGATGTAACAGAATTCCAAGGCCCTGGAACTTTCTTATAGATTAAACTTCAGCAACTACCAGAAAAGGAGGAGAAGGAGCAAAAGGGAAAAAAAAAGCAGAATTATGATCAAACAAAGCAAGAGGTCATCTCATAATTGTGTTCCAGATTCTTATCCAGTGTCACTTAACTCAGGAGAAGTCACTAGGACTTGGGAACTTAAACCCAGATCATCCCACTCTCTGGAGGGCATTCCAGACTCTACAAGGCCTTACTCATAATTGGCAAGGGAATTAGCTAGGGTCCTGCCTAGTATTCAAAAATAATAATAATGATAGCACAACTATGCAAATATTTGCGTTTGAACTGTGACTCAGGCTTATGTAATTTACTTTTGCCCGCCCCCCCCCCCCTTTTTTTTTTCCTGTAAACCCGGTGTAAAAATCTCTGCCCTCTTCCCTGTGCAGTAGTTATAAACTCTGAGTGACATACCATAAAAAAATGCAGTCTGGAAGGCCGCACTCACTCCTTTGTCTTGGAGTCACTCTTCAAGCTACTTCTGTCCCTACTCTTCCATCAGAACTCCCCTCCTGCTCGCAGGCTGACTTAGGAGAGATGTAGTCATGACCTCGGCCACAGGTTTTCTTTGTAGTCACTAACTTACACACACACACACACACACACACACACACACACACGCATGCACGCACACATCCTGACACTGAACGCTTCCTCCTTTGGTCTTCTTCCAACTGGTAGACACTGCATTTCCCTTTCCATGTTTCTTTTTAAAAGTTAATCAGTATTTATTTGTCTTACTCTATAATCGAGGGGTAGAATTCCCTGGGTTCTTCTATGTTTAAACATATTTGCAAGCTATGTTGTCACCCAGTTCCATGAGTAAAAATAGCCTATCTGTTGATAATTATCAGGACAGTATTAAAAATAAGAAAACTATAGCCTTAAGTCAAATTTGGCCCACTGGCCATTGTTGTAAGTAAAGCTTTATTGGAACACACATTCATTTTTCAGTGTATGAATTGTTTATAGCTGTTTCTGTGCAACAACAACAACTGAGTGGTGTAGCTGCTGCAAGGTGTAGGTTGCAGAGCCTAGAGTATTTGCCAATTGATCCTTGTAGGAAAAGCTTAGCTTGCAAGGTCAGTGTGTAGATGTGAGCCTCAAGTCACACTTGACTTTGTATCTCCAACTGGTCCTTCCTGCCAGAACTTACCAGAACTTAGATCCCACAGGCTGTTCTGGAATGTCTGACACCAAAAACTTTACCAGTAATCATTTTGTCCCCCGTGTCACAGTTAGAGTTAATGAAAACACGATCCCTACTAGGAGTAGGAGGCTCATCCCAGATAGAAACATTTTTTTTTTTTTCACTATATTTGCGATGAAGTCTGGTCAATTCTACCTCCTACCTCCTTAGCCTTTTCCTGGGGTTCCATCCAGCTGCCTCTTGAGCCTTCCTGCCTACCACCACCTTTCCTTCCTGGGATACTGCAGAAGTATCCTGTCTCCCTTTTCCTCCAAATCTGTCTTTCTCTCATTCATCCTTTCTTGCTGTCAGTTATTTTCCTAGCCAAAACAAAACAAAAACAAACAAACAAACAAAAAACCTTGCAACTTTTATTTCTCCATCTGTGTAATCCAAGACATGGCATCTGTCTCTTTACCTGTATCTAAAACTCACTTTTTCCTTGGTATCCTTGTAGAACTTCTAAGATGACCAGTACCTACCTTTGAGATGAAGGAATGGAACTGGATTAAGTAAGTTATACTTTAGGTGTTGTCCCAGAGGCCTTTTCTTGAGTTTCCTTTGATCATCAGAGACCCTGATCCTTTGTTTCTTTCTTCTTCTCTGTTCCCTGATCTCCCCTGTATTAGAAACCATACTACAAAGCCTAATAATTATTTCTTACATCCTGTTCCCTTGAATAGGCCATAAGATCTCTGAGGGCAAAGGCTGCCTTAAGCAACTTAGAAACTCTAGGACTATCTACTGCAGGGGTGGGGGCAAGTACAGAGTAGGCACTCAACAGAGACTTGGTAAGACATGAAATTCTTTGTAAACTGCAAAGGACTACACAAATATCAGACACTCTGTTTTCATTGCAGAGAAACAGCTATGAACAATTCATACACGGAAGGATGAACGTGTGTTCCAATAAAGCTTTATTTACAACAATGGGCAGTGGACCAGGCTTGATGTGGCTATAGTTTCTTTTATCCTGTTCTGATGATTATCAATATGCAGGCTACCTTTACCCATGCTACCCCATGTTCTATGTTTAGTTCCCTACCTATTGCTGTCCTCCAGACACAAATTGAACATGGAAACCACAATTGGCTAAGGAACGTCATGTCTTTGCAAAGGGCCTTTCTAAGTGCTGTCCAAAAAATGGGCCCGGCTCATTTCTCACATCCAGACACAGGCATCTTTCCTAGCAAGGCTAACTAGGACAGAAAGGGGACTCGGGAAGGAGAGAAGGCACTTAGGAAGGAAGATGAAGTTTATTTGTACGGTGATCAATCCACCCTCAGGTTTTTTTCATTCAAACTTATTTGCTGAATGCCTACCATGTTCCTGGCACTGTGTTCGTGGTATGCACAGCAAGCTTTTCCCAGTAAAAGAGAAGGACAGGAGAAAAAGAAATTTAACATGAAGAGAAAAGTAAAGAGTCCGCTGGTCTCATTTATGTATTAGGAAAAGGCGATTTTACAAAAGAAGTACCAACTGTTCTCCACTGCGAATGAAGCAAACTCCTGAGGCAGTGGAGCTACGTGTACCATAAGGTATGCAGTTACGTAAGAGAAATGCGCTGCTGACATCCAAAGGTGCTGAACGCTATGTGTGGTTTACGGTGTCGTTTCCAGGGGGCCTTAAAAATAGTTTGAGAGAACCGGGTGGTTCTTTCTGAGGGAAGGAGATGGAACTGATATATTCTCAAGATACATCTTCAGACCATGATTAATTTTTCAAATGTGGGCCCATTGGATTCAATACTATCAACTCATGTACACCATTCCCTTAAAAAAAAAAAACTTACTAAAAGTCCAGCATGTGGGAGGGCCAACAAAGTGTTAAAAACAGGTTGAGAAATGACTATCCTGTTGGTACAAATCGAAAGGCAGAGGTATTCAGTGGGAAGAATGTAACTAACTACCTTTGGGGTCCCAATAAGCAAGGCTCTCGATCTCTTCATGACTAGTGGTGATGTATATATTTGACCTAGTATAAAAAACCTGATATGGACAAGGCGCACTGAAAAAATGGTCACACACACACACAAACAAAAAGCTTCCAGGAGAAAACAGCAGTGGTTGTCTTAGAAACAGTAACTCTGTTGATGGTTCTGGTTTCTTTTTTTTTTTTTTTTTTAAGATTCTACAATAAGCATCTATTACTCCTAAAGATGAAGGTGGGGAATTGTACTTTTTTGTGGGGCACAATATAATGCTTCATGCCATTCTTTATTACACTATAAACTGGCTTCTCTGTTAATCAGAACACCTGCCGCCAATGAGGCTGCTCCCACACAGGCAGGAATGGGCTCCATGACACACCGCCTCCATCTTTGAGATTTCATCATAAAAGCATGTAAAACTGCTGCTTAACAGTCCATTTTTCTGAGATCTTACCCTTTCAGTTTTCTTACTTGTGGGGAAATTATGCCAGTGAGATATAACAAAAACCCCAGCCAACTATAATAATTCTACATTTTGGGTGGGAACAAAGGAAGGGTGGGAGTTTTATAGAACGTTTTCAATAAATCTTCAATAAGTTCCAAGTGTGTATGCTTTCCAGGCTCATTCACACCTGTGGGGCAAAAACAATAAGAGTGTAGAGTATAAACATTCTTTTAAGGCAGTAAGCTAGTGATTTTACTGGGTTAAGCTATGCATTTTTATATAGATTTAATTTTTATCCCTTGGAGAGCCAGCTGATTGATTCATAAAATATAGAATCTATTTTTGTTGTCACTTGGTGTGTTGGATCAATTCAGTTCAAAGACAGGCTGAAATATATTACAAAGGACACAACATATTTAAGCAAATGCATTTTTAAGTTAAATATCCCGTGGAAGATTGCTTCTTTAAATAATTTATTTACATCAGTGACTATTCTTGACCATTTATTTCAAAAGCTGAATAGAGGGCTGCAGGCATAGCTCAGCAGTTAAATCATTTGCTTAATAAGCACAAGGCCTTGAGATCAATTCCCCACCACCATATAAACTAGGCGTGGTAGCATCTGCCTGTAAATCCAGTGCTCAGCAGACTGAGACAAGAGGATTGCCCTTGTTACTGGAGAGCTCAAACCAGAGTCTCTCTCCTGTCAGTGTCAAAGAATGAACATCTCCGACAAAGAAACAGTTGGGTAGGGAAAAGTAACATCATCAGCAAAGAAAAAAAGAAAGGTGGAGAGTGCAGAGGAACTCCTCCTGCCAGCAGGGGAGGGGCGAGACTGCAGACTATTGAGCAGCTACAGTCATCTGTATGGGTTTTCTATACATCACGCACAGTTATTGTTCTATGCCTGTTTGGCCTTTACTGATTGGTACATATTAGCATAAAACTAGTTCATTGGCTGTAGATTGGCATCTACAAGGTGTCCCATATCCGTGACTACAATCCCTAGAACCTGTTTAATTTTAACTTATGCCACTGTTCTGTATTTCATAGTGTTGTGATTTTTCTTAATCGCCTTGTTTCTGTTTTGGGAACTCTCAACCCAGCAAGCCTGACTACTCTGAACCTACCTAGCAAAAATCTAGCTATCAACCTTACATCTGTCTTACCTGAGGTCAGAGTGAGACCCTGTCTAAAATAAATAAATAAACAAATAAATAACGCATGTGAATTGATCTCAGGTGTTAAAATTTAAGCAATATATAGAATTTTGGGGCAACAAAAATGATTTAGAGATCACATCATCTTTTTTTTATTCTCATAGACTGGAAACAGAGGCCTAAAGTGAATGGTTGCTTAGAGAACTATTAACTTATTCGTGACTCATTAGCATTCCCATGGAGGCACTGTCCAGAATCTGGTGCAGGGCCCTTCCTGTCATGCAGTGCTGCTCACCTATCCAGGACATTAAAGTAACACCCTGAAAAGCATCATTAATCCCTCCAGCTTCCAAGCACTGGTTTTTGGGAAAATGCTATCTCATTTCCCTAAGCACAGTGATCCGAGTCAGGAAGAGCCCATGTCTTTGGAATAGGGAGAGAACAGCTTGGTTTTTAACTGACACAAGAGAACTCAAGTAGCTCATGGGAGGTAGAGCAGCAGCACAGAGGCCAGATCAAGAGGATGGAGGGGAAGACAGTGGTTCCAGCCTGCTGCACGGTGCGGGACTGCTCAGAGTGCCGAGCCTGAGCTGGAGAAAGCAGTGCCCGCTGTGAGGACAGTCCACAGCCCCTGTTCTTATGCTCTCCGAGGCTCCAGGCATGGAAATTCACAGGCTTAGTAGTGGAATCTAGGGAACACACATGTGACTACCCACAGAGACAAGTATTTTTCTCATTGTCGTTGGCATGTGTCACCTCCCATGCCCCATTTCTTTGCTTACTAGGTGCATTTCTACCATACTTCACACTATATGTTTGTTTTCAAACCAATGAGAGCATTAAATTCCACATTCTGTGAATGTGGTTACATTTCACTAACCAGCTGGGCACTCTAAATATCTAACAACCGTACTTGAGGACTTAGTACTTATTACCCACCCTCCTCCCCCCATGAAAATTCAAGACTGGACAGTATTTCCCCTAAAAATAAAGCATTCTCTAGCCAAGAGTATTTGGGGAAAAAATTGGGGAAAATGGAAGTACAAGAACCCCATTAAGTTATCATGATTTTATTGTTTAATTTCCTCCTGTAAACAGTCAGAATAAGAAAAATCCAGGAACCCTTTAATACTTATCTCTCATAGCAAGCTCTTCCAGAACAAAATAAACTGGCAGGGATTCTATACTTGGTCTTCTCTATGGCATTCACGTTAGGTCAATTAAACAAGAAAAACTGGAAAAAGTAAGAAAATAAGCTAAAATGAATAAACACAATCCCAAGAAGAAATCAGTGCCCTATGCTACTTGTGAGCGTGACAGATACGATACCACTTAAGGATATAAACCCTAAAGAGCGCAGAAGCTAGTAGCTGAGCTCTTGGTCACATATTTATCACATCTTAAACACCAACCATAAAAGCAGGAGAACCCAGCATGACAATCACTAGTTCTACTTACACCACCAAATCTGCCAACATCCACTTGTTGCTTCTGTTCTTCAAAACTAAAGTCAACTTGATGGCATTGAAGGCAAACCTGTCTTCATCTGATGATTTCTTTCTATTAATTTGTGTTCAGTATGAATATAAAACAGTTTGGGAGGTGCTTTATCCTAAACACCTTTCCGGCAGGATGCTCATTACCATATAAAAGACTGTGGGGAAACAGATCAAATCTAGCAATTGCACATATGCAGCTGCGCAGGAATCTTCCTTTCCCCATTTCCCTTAGCACTGTGCACAGTGTCCGTGGCTGACAGAGTTGGACTGGATGCCTGCATGCCTCATCTTGTGCAGATCTAATAACTCATCTTCATTTCTACCCTTCTTCCGATTTAGGTAAATAACACAACAACAAAAAGAGGAGACACAGCATCAAACAAAAGCAGCCAGCAGGTAGGAAAACACTGATCTCACACAAGCCTCACTGGGGGAATGTTATTCTTGTGACTATTTAGTTTTCTACCCAGAGGAGGAGGCTGGTGTCTCCATAGAGTGTAAATAAATGGCATCATCATTGGACTTGGACCCGAAGCCTGACTATAAAGTTTCCCAGTGTGACAGACTGGACAAATGACTCAACATCTTGAAACCTCAGTCACATGGAAACATCAAGGCCATCCATCAATGGTACTATTTAAGGTCAGCTGAGACAACATGCAAAAAACTGTACCACCATAGCTAGCAACTCTGTGGGCAACTGGTATGTTTGTGACCTTCTATACCTGTCCAGATCTATGCAGGACAGAGGAGCCAGGAGATCAGGGACACTGAGAAAGAGTCTAGAAACCACAGCAAGGTCTTCTTGATTCTGTACCACACTGTAGTAAAGGCCTATAATTCCAGCAACGCGGGATGCGGAAGCAGGACAGTCACAAGTCCCAGCCCACTTGGGGCAAATCAGTGACTTAAAAGACTTTATCTCAAAAAAAAAAAAATGGCAAAGAATGGGCTGGAGATATAGCATAGTGCAAAACCCTGCATCCCCAGCACCACGGAAACAAACAAGCAAATGAAACCCCCAAAAAGGTAATAACTAAGCATGCTTACTCTGAAGTGCCAAGGTAGAAAGAAGAAAATGAGGAATGGCACAAGGGGGCCGGAACGATTTGAAGAACAATGGAGTCATGGAAGGATAACCCACAAAAGCAAGTGCTGTCACACAAGAAGGAGGGAGGGAGGGGAAGAGAGAGAGAGAGACTCAGTCTCCAAGGTGCACTGAATTTTTATGACTGCAACAGGAAGAACGTCCGTCCGCACCTGACAGGCCTCAGGGGGAAGATACATTTGCACTTTAAAAAGCAGAGTTTTCAGAATCAGTGTCAAGAGTACTCCCATAGTGAGGGAACATTTGTGGGAACTGCACAATCTCAGGTGCACCCTTCTGTATATACACATATACTCTGACCTCCAGCTTCCCCATTGCTCAGGTTGCCATGAGGATGTCTACTGGAAAGCCTGTGGTTGTGGACAGTGTGGAAGACGGGAAACGAGGTGCTAGGTCCTGCCCACACCGCAGCCACATGACCAGGGCACAGGGTCTCCTTCCCACAGCCCAGATATATCCCTACTCAGCTTTCAGACAACACCTTGAATGTCTACTACTGGTAGTGTGCTGCAATCCTGAGCACTGAGAAGGTTCATTTTCTCTACAAGGTGAAGGCATTTTAATGTCCTTTGAAGATCAAACGTCATCAGTAGTCTCAAAGAAATGATAGGGACTATATATATATATATATATATATATATATATATATATATATATTCCCGGCTTGAACTCAAGGTGTAAGGCTCAGGGCAGACAAAAGAGCACACAAGACATCGCTGCTCTGTTAGCTCCGCTTTTTAAGCAGCTAATACTATTAGCCGGACAGTGGGCCGGATCATCAGTGAGCTAAGCACCTCCATCCACAGACACATTCTTGAAGTATTGCTCCGTTATAAATGAGCAAAGGTGACTCCAGGCAATTCCTTGGCAGGGGTCCCACAGCTGATAAGCGAGTGGTAAAGGTTGGATCAGAGCAAGGTGGTTTCTACTTTGAAATCTATTCCCTTCATCACTTACGGCTTCTGAGTTTGTTCACATCGGAAATGTGGATGTTAAATTCATTCTGAGTTTTGACATGTGATAAAGATTATGAAAACAGGTTTTGATTTTGACTAAGTTGGATACAGTATGTGGCTTTTTGAAAGATGAGCCACGTAACTTGAGAGCAGGAAGGGACCTCCGTGGGCCCCCTCAACTGGTAGGGCTCGGAGGTACCAGGCAATCACAGGTGAGCAAGGTCGTGTGACTCCCAGGTGAGTCGAGATGCCTACAGGATCTTGACTCCTGAGCCAGGGTTCTGGACAGTTTAAGATTTCCATCCAGGCTATTTTCCCATGAGTAGGTTTTCCACAGTTAATTTTCTGTCCATAACTGGGGCAAATGGGAAGAAAATTACAAAGGGGAATATATTCCCAGTGCTTTGTCATACTTGAGGAAATGAAAGGATTTAAGCATATCTGGCCTGAGTAAATATTTTTCCTATAAAAGTTAATCTACAATTACATTTAATGTGAAATATTATATAGAAAAACATCCCATGTGTTTTTGTGGCTGGAGGACACTTTATAGCTCTGCAGTAAGGATCTAAAAAATTCCCCCTGGGGAAGTTTATCCTGGATAATGGCTGACTTCAGCCCCGAGCATTCCAGCCATCTCCAGCACAGGTTTTCATGGGCATGGGAGGGCAGATTACGTTGTCCAAAGGCCTGTGATACTTGCTTTTTCAAACTGCAAATACAGCTCGACCATGTGGCAGCTCCTTTGGCCCCAACAAAAGAGCACACATACATAGTGACGTCAACAAAATCACTGTTCCAGTTATCCTCAGCACTTTGAGGAATATATTTTACTTCACAAAACAACTCTAGAGAAGCTCTAAACTTCTTCCTGTAATATTGCAAGATGCAAAGTCGTTTTTTCCAGGGTACCTATGCTTTTTTCATAAGGTTAAGTCTAAATATTTATCAACCACTTTGGTTTCTCCATTGTGCCACTGTTAAGCTAATTTATATTTAATTCTGTACTCTAAGAAGTGAGAGACTGCACCCCCAGATGTGCTTGGCATTTTGTGGCTCTGCTCAGCCCAGCTCTCTGTTTCACAATATGCACACCCCAGATGGCGAAGCGAGGAGATGTGACAGCGAAGACACCAGATACCACATTGAAAATGAAGACCAAGGAAAAGGGAGTTGACACGTGCACGATCCACCCACCCCTGCCCCCTCAGGGTGGTTCTCAACTCTTCTTCCCAAATGCGCTTCTTTCTCAGCATTCCCGCCCTGCTGCAGCTCCACATAAATAGCCCTCTCCCAATGAGGAGGACTCCTCAGAATTGACGAAATCACTCCTATGTCCTTTCGAGTTGTGAGAGTGGGCTGAATAACAGACCCCAAAGATGTTTGTGTCCCCACATCTGGCCTGTCACAGTTATCTTAGATAACTAAAAGACGTTCACATCCATAATTAAACCTAGAATGTTGAGATGGGGACACGATCTGGGCTAGCTGGTGGACCCTGCACATAATGCCAAGTGGCCACAGGATAGGTTTTACCTCAGGAGAAAAGGCAACGTGAAGAGGCAAGGCAGGATTCAGATGGGTGTTGGAGAAGGAAGGGGTCGCAAGACAAGGAATTTAGGGTTTGAAACAACCTTTTTTGAATGTAGTATTGACTAGAAGCTGGAAAACACAAGGAAACGGATCTCCCCTGGAACTCCCAGGAAGATAATAGCCCTGTATTGCTTTAATCCACTAAGTTTGTGACAACTCACAGTAGTGGCAGCAGAGACTCGACATGCTGACACGTCAGGCCCTTTCCTGTCTCGTCCCCTTTGTATGTTCACATATTTAGCTACAGTGACCCCACTGTGGCTTCGCTGGTCCTTGATACCTTCTCAACCACAGTGTGCCTTAGCTTCTTCTACACAATAAAACATTATCTGCATTACACAATTTTGAAAGCAACTTTTTTTTTTTTTTACAAGATAACTCTCATTAGAGAACTTCCTCAGATGACAAATGCCACTCACGCATTTGGAATGAACAAATCCAACATGCTTCGCCTTGGTTTTTCCACTCGGTGTGTCTGTCCATAATGCCACAGGTTACCATACAATTAGCAAAAATGAGATTTACTTACAAAGTTATTCATCCTTTCAGTTTCCGTTTTCTCACCAGAAAAATGATGCTACCGTGCAAATGCAATAAACAGCACATACAAAATTCTTAATTTAAGTCCTGCTACTTAGTTAGTGTTCAATAGATGATGGTTTTAGTATTACCACACATTATTTCTACCAGAAGGACTTCGAAGAATGCCTTGTGGTTCTTCTGGGGATAAGATTTTAAAGCCCTGAATCAATTTACAAACCAGGAAAGAAATCAGTCTAATTCCTGACTAGTTTTATCTTGTGTGTATTTCTGCCCGCTTCCCTATCACTAGTCACTTCTTGATGGGGTGTCGTTAACAGGAGGGGCCATGGCTGGATACCAGAAACAAGAAAGGAGTTTATGGCATAGGAACTGAAATACTAACAAGGAACTGTCCTTATATGAATGTCCGGAACAAACCCAAGGAGGAGGAATTAACTGAAGAGGCAAAAAGAAAGTCATGTTGGAAGCGATATCTAGCAGTTTGCCGAGTAACAGTGCAAAGTTCCAGTAATGCTCAGATAGCCACTCAGCAAGCTGGCTTCAGAATGCCCACAGCCAAGCCCAGCTCAAGTACCGGGCCATGTGACAGTATCTGGTCCAAGGCACAGGAAAGTCACCAGTCTGTTCAAGACAGGTTTGTCTGAGAGTCATTCTCAGTGGCCTGGAGACCTCCATCAGACAGGGAATTTTATAGCCATGGCAGGAAATAACGAGAGATCTGAGATGACCAAGATCACCTTCATTTCTGCTCTGACATGCTGGTGACAGAGTGCTCTCTGTTGTGCAAACTGCTCATCATAAGTCTGTTAGGTTTGGGGATGCTCACCTGAAAGGGTCAGGTTCAGCACCAACTTAACTCAGGATTTGAGATGGACCTTCCATCCCATCATGATCAGGTCCATGATTCCTCACTTGGATCAGGAAGATACTCAGCCTCTGCTCCCATCCTCACTATTAACTAACAACACTTTTGGCATGATTTTTGCAGGAGTGTGACCCATAGGGGACAGAAAGAAGAAAGCAGAAGAGAAAATGAAAGCTGGAAGAACTAAGAGAAAATTCTCTCCTGGCTGGTCGCCCTTATGCTGTGCTCTCTCCTACGGGGAGAGGAAAACTGCTCTTCTAGGGAACAACGAGCTTTCCAGGGCATGGTAACAGAAACGCCAGCATTTGTCACAGCATATTCAGAGCACTTGTTCAAAAACCACACCCCCGACACAGAGCAGGCTCTGAGTAGGGGGACAGGGAATAGCTCTAGAAGGGACATTAACTCTCCCGTGCCCAGTAGAAGGCCTGACACATAAGAAGCATGCCAGTTACTTTCTTATTCTGGGAAGACGTACTTAAGACACCCAGAAGTTGGGATGGTCAGGGTGGTCCTGAACTGTCCTGTAGACAAAATTCATCTGACTTGGTCCTGGCTGCCCTTCTTATGTTGCCCAGGCTCCATATGGACCCAAAGTGTAGTCAGTAATTCTATGTTATCACAAGAATAGAGATCTGGGGTTCATTCAGTTTTTCCTTCCTAATCTAAGAGATTTCAGTTCTCTTTCTTACTGTTAGGAAATGATGCAAGGAATAGAAATCAGCCTAAATACAGGCCCTTCAGTTAAAGTGAATTCTTGAAATGGAGAAGCAATAGCAGATGAGGTCACTTGGTTTTTATGAAAATAGTTTATTCTAACATATTACTTGGAGCTATAAGTTGACAGCCTCTCATTCACAATTTTTCATTGGGGAATGTCATCATGGTTTTCTACTCATTCTCTCTCTGACCAGCTCATGCATAAGTCACATTTTTATAGCTTATATAGTAACAGATAATGAAACCTAAGATACTTATCTCAGATCAATTTTGAGGCTAGATCTGTCTTCCACATGCCAGGTATTTATATATCCAATTACCTCGTGAAAATGCCTGAATATCATCATAGAGCCTCACAAGGCAACACAACTGTATTTATTTTCTCTGCCCGCATACCAGACTACCACAAACTTAAGACAGCACCAATTTACTAGTAACCTTACACAGTTGTGTAGGTCAGAAGTCCAGGTCTGACCTGGCTGAGTTTCCCAAAGCTGAAATCGAGGTATTGGATATGATGGCTTTTCATCAGGATCCTCACCCAGCCCACAGGCTGCAGCAGAATTCATTCCTTCATTCCCACTTCATGCTGTCACTTGGAGCTATTCTCGATTCTTACACGTCTTCTGTGATCCTTGCTATGTAGTCTCTTCCTTCTTCAAACAAACAAAACCATAACGATGCCACATACTTTTAAAATCCATTCTCTCAATGAGATTGGTTGATTGAGTTTGTGGTGCTGCTGATCAGACTGAGGGCCTTACGTGTACTAACTATATACTCTATCTCTGAGTTATATCATAGTCCCCTCGTTGTAGATTCCAAGGGCCTGGGTGATAGATCATGCCACTCAGACAACCTGCCTTTCTTAAAGCCAAGTGTACATCAGAGAACCTAATCATACAGGTAGACTCCATCATACTCCCAGCCTCAGTGATTATGCAGAAGGGTCCCACCAGAAAGCAGAAATCCTGGCCCCATCTTGGAAGGCAGCTCAGCACTGTGGCTATAAGCTAACACATCTTCTCTTCCCACCTGCCCCAAAACACTGTCACCACTGTCACTCTGGAAATGGATGGGCTTTTCTACCTACACAAACCTTCTAACCAGAGTTAAAAACAACCAACAGATAGTATTTGCTAGAATAGCCCAAAGTGAATGCAGAAAGATGAGAGAGGCAAATGTTAAATAAGGGGCACACCACAGGCAAGTTAATACAGAATAAAAATCTTCAAGGCAAAAATATGCAACAACAATGAAGATTAGTAATTCTTTAACAAACAGGAGAACATACGTTTACAGCAAAGATAAGTCATTTTGCAATTGTAGGGTTGGTAAAAATTAAAACACCTTAAAAATACAAGTTTTGGCAAGGACATGTATCTAATGAAAGTTCCTGAAATTCCTGGCAAGTCACCTTAGGGTATAATTTTGCGTTATTTAGTGAAGTTGAAAATGCATATTCTCCACTGTTAAAGCAACTCTGTTCCTAAGTATTATATGCTAGAAAAATATTTGTACAAGAAGACGTTTACAGTTTTTGTAGCCACATTGTATATAGTTGTCCAAATCTGGCAACAAGTCAAATGTCTATTGACAGGAAAATAATGAAGTAAGCTTTGGTAATATTCATAAAATGGAACTTTATATAGCAGTCAGGGTTAATACATTACTTCTACATTAATTAACATGAATTAAATTCAGGCAACCTTGAATAAAATCAGCCACATTGCAGAAAATAGTACAATACAATTCTGTCATATAGAGAGCAGTATGAATCAGACACGTAGAAAACTATAAGAAACAAATCAGTGAATGAAAAAATTATTAGACTATGGTCTTTATGAAACAAAAGGGAGATGTAATTTTAGGCACAGCGAAATTGTCGCAGCCTTACTGGCCATTTCTTCACCAAGCAACGAGAGATGGTTTTTATCATGGGTCTTCTGTGTTACAAGCATTAGTTTGGTAGGTACAGACAAAAGCCAAAGTAGATAAGTAATGCAAAACAACACATCAGTGCCAGATGCACACAAGTAACAGAAAGGGCAGTGAGAGCCGAGGGGAGTCTCTTCTAGCCGACACAGGCAGAAAGGGTCTCTTGAAAGAGCAAAATTGAAGCAACAAAGGCTCAAAAGTGCCAGGGTTCAAGTCATATGCAGGATGCCAATGTATACTGGCCTCACTGGTCAGAAAGTCAAAGAAAAAAGCGGGACAGAAGGCTGGGGCCAATATAGAGTGGTTAAAATGCCCGCAAAATGCAGACACCCCTGTGGAAACAGGGACACTAGGGAGCCTTGCTCAGGGAAATTCTAGGACCAGACAGTACTTGAGAAAGTTTTTTGGGGTGCAGCTTGTGAAGAGAGGGCCTGGTAGAAAAAAAGGATTAACTACTGTCATCAAGGAAGAAGAGGAAACTGCCCGAGAAACCCCAAGGGATCCCAGATATTACCATAAAGTGACTGAAAGCCACAGTTCCCACAGTGAGATGCCACTGCACACCCATCATTGTGGCCATAACCAAAGACTCACAGGACAGAGTATGTCACAAAATAACAAAAGGTCACATAATAATTGGCATTGGTGAGGATGTAATGAAGTCATAAGCCTCAATACTATTGACAGAATGTGAAAGGAAGCAGCTGCTATGGGGAAGTTTCGCAACTCTACAGAGCCAGCAATTCTGCTCCTAGGTATGTAGCTAGTGGAAATGAAAACATGGAACACAAAAGAAGGCATTCATGTATGCTCATCAATGCATGATTTGTTATAACCAAAAAAAGGGTAAAAACAACTCAAAGGTCCATCATCTGGTGACGGGACAGCCGAGATGTGCTATGAAGCACTAACCTGTGCAGGTCACGGGTGGACCTGGAAAACATTATACTCCCACCTGGGTAACTTAGGCCCTATTTCAAAATAGAAATAAGTAAGTAAATAAATGAGGCTGGAGATACAGTTCAGAGGCAGAGTCTTTCCGGATGTCAATTCTCAGTAGCACAAAAACAAAACAAAACAAAACCCAAAAACAAAACAACAAAAACCCACCAACTAACCCAACCAGAACAGGGACATTTATAGATTCAGAAGTGAAACAAGTAGTTGCTTAGAGGTGAGTCTGTGGAAGAATACAGGGCTTCTATCTTTTTCTTTTCCTTTTCTTTTTCTCTTCCTTCCTTTTCCCCCCTAGGAATTGAGAGTCTCACCCATGTTAGACAAATGCTCTCATACTAAGGAATATCTTTAGCCTTTTTACAAAATAAAATTCAAATGAAATAAATTTTGATACAGGATCTTATTAAGTGGTCCGGACTGGGCTTGAACTTATGATCCTGCTGCCACCGCCTCCTAGGTATTATAAAATATACAATTAGGTCTGTCAAAGGTTCCTTTTTGAAGTGATGACAATTTTCTAAAACCGATTAGATGATGCTTATATATACTTGTGAATATACTTTTTAAAACCACTGAATTATACACCAGAATAGGTGAATTTTATGTCAATAAAGGTATTTTTCCCTTTTTCTTTCTTTCTTTTCTTTCTTTCTTTCTTTCTTTTTTTAAGAAGGTGCCTACTGCTTGGACCACTTATAGAGCTGAGGCCTCCACCCCAGGAGAAGCATTAGGTCCTGCCAGGAGACACATTGCCTCTGCCTGCCCAGGACGTCTATGATTTAGTTAAGAAGAGGAGGTACCTGATGTTCTCAGCAGATACCACAGCACAGTGTTTGTTAAATGTCAAATGAAAAGATTTAAAAGGAAAAAAAGCCACCAAGAAGCAAGAACTGATGGTGGGGAATGGGCACTGGGGCCAAGAAGGCAAAGAAATGAAAATGATTCTGAGAATTCACACTGAAGGACCAGGAAACTAGACTGTCATCAGCAAGCATTCTAGAATGTGCTTTCTGTATAAAGAAAGAGGACAGCATGCATGAGAAACAGATGTATTTACAAATATCCACAAAGGTAAGTACATTTTCTTGCCCAATTTCTGAAAAAAAAAATGTCCATATGAAAATGTACTTAAAGGTCAGGTGCAGATAACAGAAACAATAGTAGGCACTTCAACTGGAAGATAATTAAAAATTCAGAGTTCTTAAAACCAGAGCGAGGTCTAGAAGAGCCACGAGCTAGGTAGCTGGTAGGACACCCAGATCCTCAACTCCAGCAGAGCAGGCTGCAGTGTCAATCAACATTTCTATCACTCTTAGGTAACCAGGACAACAGGGAGCCCTGTCCTTATACAGCCTCAAGTAAGAAGCCATAAGGCCACCAGAGAAGCCCCAAAAATGTGGCTACTCGTGGGCATAGCTCACCTGCTAGTCAGATAGCAAACCAAGGTCTTGACCACACCATCTTTCTCTCCATTTAATTCTGTTCTATTATTAAGTTGTGCCTAAGTGAATCTGACTAACAAATCAATTTTAAAATCCTCATTGCTAGAAATACAACTTGCAGCTTTCTTGGTTCTACAGTCCAGGTTTTCATGGGTATTATGGAGTTCAGTCTACCTGACCTGCCATAGCATCTTATTGCAACAATAGCTGGAATTCAGTGGGGCAAGTATCAAATGTTCTGAAAAATGCTTGCTTGGAATTCTTCACCCACTCATTCACTCATTCACCCATCCATCCATCTACCCCCCACTCATTCTCTTCAATTTTAGGGGTTCCTGTCACTAATTGTCCACATGAACCCAGGAGGACTGCAGTCCCATTAAAAAATTCACTGGCTTGGATAAAGCCAGTTGTGCCAAACAACAAACAATGTGGTGGTGTTCCCTCTTCTCTGAGACTCAATTAATACTCAAACTGGCAATCTCCAAAGAGGAATGAATGGCTGCCCAAGCAGCACAGGGCTCTGATGCTGTGGGGCTGTTTTATTTTGGAGAAAATGAGGTGGGAAGATGTTTCACAATGAGAAACATGAAGCCTTTCTCTGCAGCACTGAATGAAATCTGTGGGATCTAAGTGCTTAGCTGAGGAAGCCCTGAGAAAGAAGCATTTCCAGAAGTTTATCCCTAATTTTTTGACGCGTGTCCTGATTCAAAGGGGCTGAACAGAAACCCTGAAACACCAGGATCACATCCCGGGCGTGCACGGGCACATAGGGGTATTTGTACGCATGACCCGAGGCCTTTCCCTCCACTCTCTTACCAGTTTGCACCACCTTTGTATATCTATCCAATTGCTCAGTTCTAAGCGATGCCAGAAACCAATTACAACAGACAGCTTCACTGTTATTAAGTACAGCAGTACATGTGTATAAGCCTTTACTTTTGACTGATTAAAATATCAATTTACTGGGGTTTTAATCATTGTTATTCTTGGCTTAAAAAGTCTGGTTTCCTTTCTTGGATTCACATTTTGTCTCAGGAGGTATTCTTGGCAGATGTTTCCTAGATCATTGCTGGATCGTTAGCATCTCCTTCTTCTTTCTTTTTCTAGCACAATACTGACTTAAGTAGCTCATGGGTTGGAGGGAGGAAACAGAATTTCTCTAGACACAATAACATGGCAACAAGGCAGAGCAGATAGATTCTTGGCTTTGTATATCAACATCAACTAACATCCAGAAAAAGAAAAAGATATACCAGGAGAAAAGAACCAAGAGAGTCAGAATACTAAGAAAAAGAGGAAAAATGTCAAAATTGAATAATGAATGTGGTGGTTTGGATCTGGAGTGTCCCCCAGAAGCCTCATGTTCATATGGATACTATGTAGGTTTGGGAGGTGAAACCTGGCCGGAAGGGGCAGATACTTGGGGCTTGGTCTGGAGGGGTGTGTACTGGTTCTACCCTACCTTCCAGTCTCTCTCTGTTTCACCATGCTGTGAGGATCTCTGTCTCCTGGCAGCTACAGCTGTAGCTGCAGCCCCACGACCCGTGGCACCAAAAGAACAGCCAGGTCAGGGCTGATCTCTCACAACGGAAGAAGACGGCAAGCTGCCCAGCTCAGCCACTCATCATTTGCAGTCCAAAACTGAGGAAAAGTTATCTTACCTAACTATATTTCTCAAAATTCACTTCATCAGACATTTGATAAGCACTATTGAATGGTTTTCATTCAGTCTTGGAACATTGCTTGAATACAACAAAGTACAAAAAATAATCTTCAAAAAATAGAAAAAGGTATATTCACATATCAAGTGTCATATTTCTGTGAATTACCTCACCAAGTTTTGGGTTCTGTCTGATGGGAGTGTATGTCTTACAGGCTTATTCTTTAGTTTCTGATCAATATTCTTTCTGTGAATCATTTGGTCCCTCATACAAGACCAAAGCATCAGCCTTGTCCTAAGCTGCATGTGGATCCTGTACCATGTAGGCTAGTCTCTCTGCCAGGATATTTAAACCACCCCGAAGCCCTGCCTTTAGTCCCTTTTTCCAATGCCAAGTCATGGGAGGATCTTCCACCTTCTTGACATTTCCCCCTGACCTGAGTGCTCACTAGGAAGAGAGATATTTTCTTTAAGAATTGTTCTCTAGACTTTGGGGCTCTAGAGGCAAGAACATCACCCAGCGCAGACCGCCTTGACACTTTAGCAACAACACCCCTCATGGTTCTATGCAGATCAAGAGATGGATGGAAGAATCCATTTCTAGTGAAGGCCTGCCTGAGCAACGATGGCTTGCAAACCCAACGTCGAACCACAGTCTAGAAAATACACTTGACTGATGCGAAACAAGCTGGTCCAGGATGGAAACTGCATCTCTGAGTCTTTGTTTACTCTCTTTTTCCTCCTTCAGCAGCATACACAGACCCACAATGTGCAACCCACAAGTACTAGGCATGAAGTGAGTAAATATGGAGGCACAATCCATGGCTGCACACAGACTGCCAAGCCGCATCCGGGACAATGTAGCCTTGGCCGAGACCCATCTGCACACACACTAAGCACCTGACGGCTGCTGGTGATCATGCAGTACCTCCCCCGAATCCCTTCTCACAGGCCTGTCTTACAGCGCATCGCCATTCCTCCCCCATCCTCCTATCTCCAACCACGCCCAGTCAGCCACTAAGACCCTGACTCTAGCTCTCTGGTGACTTGGACTGCGGACCAGCGTACATTCCAGAGAATCTAGGAATTCAGCCCATTTTCTGCTAATATCTACTGTGTGCCAGAGAGGTAGACTATGGCCACCACAGATGAGGCTTTTACTATCACCAAACTGAAATATGATAAGGGCCTCGTTGATCAGATAGGGTCTGTTAATTCACTCAGAAAACTGCAATTCCTCACCATTATCATTAGAATAAAGGCTTTTATCCTGGACTCTGGATTTACACTGTGTGTAGCTGTCCATCTCCATAACAGGACAAAAACATATGAGATGACCAACTTGGAGCAAATAACCAATTCTGGCTCCTGGTTTTGGAGATTTCAGCTCATCATCAGTTGGCCTGGTTAATTTAGGCCTCTTCTTCTCCCCACCATTGTCTGATCACATGTGTCACTTGTAACCAAAGAAACCTTCAGTTTGAGACTAGTGGAAGCAGAAGTGTACAGAGGCCAGATCCCCAGTGATGGAATCTCAGGGACAACTGCGGGCCAAAATTTTCACAGCAAGGAAGCACATACAGGAGTACTGAAAATAACTACCTCAGTTCTTTAACTTCACTTATCACAAAAATCTTACAATTTAATGAAGTTTTGCTACTAGCCCTAATGTACTCATTATAAGTTTTTCTTAAGTAGGTATGTTTACGTAACTTTGCATGGGTTGATATCCAATCACAGGACTATAAATTCCCTAGAGTAATTAAAGTCCCTTAGCAGTAAGACATCATCTTTATCATCTCATCGTAGTTAGAAAGGCTACTAACAAAAAGACAAAAAGTAAACGCTGGGCTGGAGGAATGGCACAGAGGTGGAAGCACTTGTGTAGCAAGCAGAAGGTCCTGGGCTCGATTCCCCAGCACCACATAAAGCTGGGCACGGTGGCGCAGGCCTGTAATCCCAGCACGCAGGAGGCTGAGGCAGGAAGATTGCAGTGAGTCCAAGGCCAGCCTAGCCTCCATAGTGAGTTCAGGACCACCCTGGACTATAGATAAAGACCCCGTCTGAAAAAAATAAAGGGTAAATGCTGAAAACAATCAAGATATGATATATATACCAATTCTCTAAAATTAATGTGATTATTATTTATTATAAACATACATCAATAAATTTAACAAATGCTGGTGGGATTTAGAGAAAAGGAAACTCTCCCAGGCTCCATAGCCTGTTGATAAGAACATGAAGTAGAGGCGCCACTATGGGAAACAGTGCAGATTCCTCAAAACACTAAAAGTAGAATCAGCATATGAAACAGAAAACAAAATCACTGTAGCAGAGAGATGCCTTATTTTCTTATTTACTACAGTACCTCACACCCCTCAAGATACAGAAACCCATGAATGAGTAAGTAGGTTTTAAAAAGCACAGCACATGTAGAATGAAGCATTACTCAGACACAAAAGGGCTGGAATCTTAACACTGGTTGAAATCGTTTCAGCCATATGGACGGAAACAGAGGACATTATGTTAAATAAACTAGCACAAAAAGACAAAACATGTTCTAATCCTTTTTTGAAGCTAAGGAAGACAATCCTGCAGCAGACGAGAGTAGAACAGTGTCCTCAGAAACAAGGAGAGGTGGAGCAACTGATTAACAAGAAACAATACAGCGAGATAAGAAAATTTGCTTCTAAGGTTCTATTTTTTATCTGCTACTGTTATTATTATTAGTGCTGAGGATTAAACCAGGGCTTTGTGCTTGCTAGGCAAGTGCTACACAAGGGAAGCCAGGCCCAGCCCTTAGTTCTAGAATGCTTGAAGGACACACAAAGGTAAACATACTCTACAGTTCACAACACACTTCAAGATCCCTAGAGACAAAGCATTTTGAAGGTTCCTGAGACAACTGATAAATGAGATAGAAATTCTCATTACTTGACTTGATTATTTCACATTATACACATAAGTACATATATTTTGTGTCAATTAAAAAGAAAAAGTAATTTAATACCATTCCCCATTTACTTTTCCCTTTAAAAGATTTTTTCCTTTTCTATATTAATCTTATATTATTTGCCCCCAGGTTTGACAATTAAAAATATTATGCTGATGTGAAGCACAAGACTTTAGAAAAACAGTGAACTTACACATGTGTTCTCACATCTTCTGTTCACGTCTCTACACAGAAACTTTCTTTGCCTCACTGTTATTTTCTGCTTCAGCAAAAACATAAATATGTACCCATCAAATTTTGGAAGGAGAAAATAAGAACTTAGGATTCAAGTGTCTGCAAAAACGTATTGTGAAAAGATGGGATTTTTAATTTTTCAAGTTCTAATATCTTCAAACAACATCTATCCATTAAAACAAACAGAAGTAAGGAAAAATGTACAAAAGATTGACAGCCAGTGTGAACTTGGCACTTGTGTATTTGTGAAAGGATTATCTTCAAAATGGTGTATTTACTTTGGTGTTTAATGATTGGTGTGTCCAAGTGGTGAAAGACATCAGTATGAATACTTGCTAAGAAAAAAAAAATGCTTGCTCTGTTTTTCTCCAATGACCCAAGTGTCAAGAATTTGATGGGATTGGAGGGGGAGAGGGGTGTCTGTTTGTCTCTCTGTCTGTCTGCCTCCCCATCATTTGCAGACCTGTCAGGAATAAAATCACTGGGGATGATGGAGACCTGAGACTCAGGGAGATCTCAGGCAACTGATTAACAAGAAACAACAGAAACCAAATCGTTCAGCCAGTACTTTAGGTCTCTGCTGACCCCACAGAGCTCTGTAGATGACAATGGCAATAAAGCTTAGAAATCACCAATCATAAAACTCAAGCTGAGCACAGGCTTCCAGAATTTGGCAACTTCGGTTAGCTCCATCAGTCTGATGAAGCCAACTGTGGTCTATTTACTTGTGGCTTTAGCTGGGATCAAATTAGCGTATCCATTACTCTGAGGGAGGGAAGGGGGAAATTTGGACATATTTCTCTTGTCATTTGCTTCTTCTCCAAAGCTAAGCCAGTAAAGTGAATCAGAGAGGCTTAAAACAGGGAAGTGTGGGGTCTGTGCGCACTGCTAGCTGTGGTCCACAGGCGTCCTATTCAAACCGGACGGTGAAGCTTCCGGAATGCAATTTTCAAAGTCATAGGAGGAATCCTGGCTGTCAAAATCAGGAAAGGGGAAGCATTGATAATTCAGAAGGTGATAAATGAGGGAAAATGTCAGATGTATGGACAGGAAAATGAAAACCATAATTTTCTTTGGGACCAATTAATGTAAGAACTAGTTTGCATCGTCTCCATCAGGAAGGTGTTAGCATTGTCAGGAGAAGAGAAATTCTTTCCTAATGAAAGTTAACATGACACTTTCTTGTACTAATGAAATACATTCTGAACTACTTCACAGGGAAAAAAAAAAAAAAGAAAGCATTCTAAGTCCAAATACCATCACAAGGCAGAATTTGGGAGCATAAATATTCGTGACATATTCCACATGTTTAATTAAGCTCTGCTCTTGACTTCTTTTTCTAGTTTGTTTTTCTAGTAGGAGAGATGCCAAATATTATGAGCTTCTGCCTCCGAGTTCTGGGCCACAGTTTGGCCTCATATCACCTTGTTTCTTTTGGCAAGGAGTATTGTCAAGAATGACATGCATTGATGAATTAATCATTCATGAAAACCAGGAAAGGAAAAAACCCACAGAAATAAACTTGAAAAGTGACATGTCTGTGAGCTCTCTGGCTTTTCACAGGAGTCCTAGTGTGTTAAAAAGCAGAGCAGATGGATGGGAACTCAGACAGACCCCAATACTGCGATTCTCAGACTACTCTAAAAGAGAAAAGGTGTGTCTCTTGTTTGTAGCTAAGCGTCTGCACAGAGACACTTGTGCGACAGCTGGAGGGAGTTTCTGACACATTAAACTCCATTTTGGATACCTATAGAAAAGTGGTTCACTCACACAAGAAAAGTGATACCACAATTTTATAACCCCGGAAGAATTTCCTAAGAGATATGTACCCAAATACACAGCCCATGCTATACATAAAGGCCTATTATTCAATACCCTGTGGTAGACGCACTTGTTCACTATGATCACTCATCACAGATTTTCTCAAAGAACAGCTTTCTATATACTCAATCATACATAATTAACAACAAATATTCATTTCGATTTTTATCAGAAATAGTACACATGTCCATCACTAAATTGTCAGTTTAACATATAAGAAACAAGGTTGACAAGTTCATATTTTCTGTATCTCACCCAAGTGTGTGGTGACAAGCTTTAGGGCTAGAGATGTATCTCAGGAGTAGGGTGCTTATTTGGTCTACACAAGGCCCTGGGTTGAATTGCTAGCATTAAAAATAAACAAACATAATTTTTACTTGGAGGAAACCAGAGCATCAGAAACTCCTATTAATCGAAAGTTGATCTGATAGAGTGATGGGCAAAAATTATTTGCTGCAGAATTATTTAAAATGAAAATAGCCCTTCATCTCTAAACATGTCATCATCAAAATTAGCCCTAATTTCAAACAGGTTAATCAAATGTTTATTTTTAAGGCTATGAATAGTTAGAAATTATTTCTTTTTCTACTTTAAATTAATACCACAAAGTTTTAGCATGTTCTGATCCCACAATGATTCAAATGAATTAGCTTTTTAATACACTAAAAATGTACATCAACTTAATTTTCTTTCTAGTGAAATACTGGCAACAACCTGAGAGAGAAAATATTTTTTAAACTTTCAAGTCTTAAATTTTTTTCTATTCAAGATAATGCTGAGAAAAGGTGACATGTGAGTCTGCACACTGCTCAGCAGGTAACAGGGAAGACCAAGGAAAACTGCCTTAGGTATTCCAACTGGCATTCTTTACAGCTCAGTGAAAGAAAGAAAAAATAAAGCTGCTTAAAAATGAACTCCAACTTAATTGTGTTTAATTTACACATGTGCAAACATATGCTAAACTGTAACCCCAACAGACCAATGACAGGCTTATCACCTTAACCAGTTAACAATCCTTGCTGGAGTACAATGTCAGTGGGAGGAAGTTGCCTTATATCTAAATGTGCATAATTCTGAGAAGTCCTATCATTAGAAAAAAAAAAAAAACCTAAAGAAATGTTTTATTTTTGCAAGTGTATGACTGGATTCTTACCAGCATGGAGGCCAACCAAACACAATTGGTGGTACAATTCTCATTACTGCGCCTGACTTGTTTTGACAGAATCCTGTTCATAGGCTGAAGGATAGCACATGCAAAATGCCTATCATTCGTGGTACCTTATTACCATGAAAAGGAGCCAAATCTTTCCTACACACAGTGGTCTAGAGGTCCAGCAGATGTACAAGGTTCTGTGGGCCATCTAGGGAGGGACAGGCTCAAGTCCAGAACACAAGCAGACACAGAGGCACTGTGGGATGAGGCACTGTTGGTGAGCTGATCTCCCGGCAGTTTTATCTAGGAAGCCAATCTGTGCCGATTTTTCTTTTCCTTCCCCTTTTCTTTTTTTTTCGGGAGAGGAGATCCCTTCTTATATACATGTATATCCCATCAGAAAATATTTCTCAACTGCTCCTATTTCTAAGGGAGGTTAACAAAATAAGACGGGTTGAGCATCCAGGTTATGCTACCACCTGGAGGGAATCGGGTGTGTCCTAGCATGGACGAAGTCGTCGGCCATTTCTCTCTCACTTTAGGCCAAGAAACGCTCACATTTTTCAGGTAAGAGTACAATATTTCAATATGGTTTACCCCAGAATTCCTTATTAGTTTATGAAAATCGTCAAGTGTCTTTACAAAATTAAGCTTTAAAGATCTTTGCAGTGCCGTTCATGAGAAAAACCATGATTAGTTAGAACAAGTAGATTAAACATATTATTGCCTAAAAGAGGACACCATTCAGCTTTTTAAAAAATGTATCTTATATACAACTTGATGTAGAAAATGTTTATCACTTTTTAACTTGCATAGTGTGAGTAGTATGACCCCTCTGCTAAAAAAAAAATAGTTCACAGAAAAAAGCTGTTTTAGCACCAATTCTTAACAGTAATTGACAAGTTGGTGGCATTGTGAATGTCTTTCTCTCTCTTATGTTTATTTTCTCATTTTTAAAAGAAGCATAATCATGTTAGAGTTAGGAAAATAAACTCAATTTTTTTTTAGAAACATCCACTGAGCCTACTGCCTTTTTCTTTCCACCATCTTCATTTCCGAGGTATCACAGTGGGATTTTCCATGTTTATCTTAGAATCTCTCCTCAGAGACAGAAGTCTAAACACATCCAAGAAAATAAATGATGCCTTCTGCAAACCTTAACATGCATCTCCAGTGAAGACCCCTGCTGTGGGGTTTTCCTCCCTCTCTATCTCCTGTTCAGGGACATAAGGCCATAAATCATGTCCACTAAGGAGGCAGAGCTTGGACCACCAGTGTCACCTGTACATGCAGGGACTGTGGAGGGGCCATCACTGACTTCCTCGAGTGGGACCCCTTGATGATTCTTTCATGACTCTTTTCCTGATGAGACATAGTCACTTAAGGTTTCTGAATGTTGTCAAGAGGTCAAAATCTGTTCCCTTGGTAGTCTGTGCTACAAAATTTACTTTCATCTCGATAAAAATAAAGAGCCTCAAAGAAAAAGAAATAAATGAGAAAGGGAGAAGAATGAATAGAAAACTTTCTTGGATATACTGAAAATGAATTACACATTTTGTACATAGCATTTATCTCCTCGGAGAATGACAGTTCCTCTAAGACTACACTGAGTAAGTGTAAACATATTCTACAGTCTGAAAATAGGGCAAAAGCAGAAAGATTTCAATAAAATGGCGACTACCAAATGGACTGAGTTCGTTGGCAGCTGACTAGGTCACCTCAGGCCCTGCCATTACTCAGATCCAGGATGAAGTGAACTCTCCTAAGTGACACCATGGGCAGGGGCAAGATGACACAATTCTGAAGCTTTTAATTCCTCAAATACAAACACAGACAAAGCTTATCAAGGATAAACAATGAGAACACTGATAATTTTTAATTCAGTTTAATAACGTGCTTAAGCGACTTAGTCTCTCTAAAGGCTCCTTGCATGTAAAGTTGAACCACGTGACACTAGTGAAAGGCTCTGGCCTCCCAGAGGACAGTGGTGCTACCAACAGAAACAGTGACTGCCCAAGATCAGCAGAAGCCATGAGGAAGATGTAGGCGGGAGCTGTGACAAATTCTGTTGACACATTATATATTTAAGTTGCCCAAGAAATGTGAGCATGAAAAAGTCCAGGACACACGGGGATGTACAGGCCCGGAGTTCAACAGAGGTGCCCATTGGGCAAGCAGACTAGGGGAGCCGTTGCTGTCAGTCCTACCTCATTAGATTTGAGCAGGATGCTTCTAAAATCCCCAGAGCTCTGCTGAACTGCTCTGTGAGCAAGCCTGGGTATCAGTCTTTGGGTCTCTTTTCAATCAATGTATTTCATTCCAATATTTTATTTTTTTTAATTTAGCAAACATTTACTTAAATAGGCAGATTCTTTTACGTACTCCCATACTTTTATTGAGGTAACATTTACATAAAATTAACCCATTTTAAAGTATTAAAATTCAGCGGCATTTAGAATATCCACAAGGATCCCTGACCATCTCCTGCATCCTGTCCCACCAATGTTTCATCATCCTGATAAAGAAGTCCTGGGTCCATTAAGCAATGACACCTAATCACTCCTATCCCCTCTGTTCTCTGGCTCTACAAATTTATCTACTACAAATATTTCATAGGCATTAAATCATGCAAGGTCTGATCTTTCTCTGTGACTTGTTTCTTTCACTATGCTTGTCTTCATGCTTTCTGCAGTAGGTACCACTATCTCATTGCTTTTTTATGGCTAAATAGTTTTCTATTCTATGGACATGTCATATGTTGTTCAAGATATGCCACTCGTGAACTGATGGACACTTGGGTTGTTTTGACCTTCTGCTACTGTGAATATGTATATACAAGCAATAGTTTGAATACCTGCTTTTAATTCTTTTGTGTATATACCCAGAATGAAATTGCTAGTTCATATGTCCCTTGTACTTAACATTTTGAGAGAAACTTTTTGTAAGGTTATGCACATGATTCTTTGCAAAGCTGGGATTGAGATTCACTAATGTCTAAGATGGAGGAGGGCATATCAACAGAGTGACGAAAGGCTAAGCCTTGGGTGAGCAGCCTTTCAGAAGCTGTCAGAAACAGAGCCTGCAAGGCTGTGGATAGACAGGGAAAAGAGAGAGTGTTCACCAAAAGAGAACCCCTCAAAGAAGGGACTACTAATAGCAAATGTTGAAAGGAACCAGAAACCACAAAGGAAACAGAAGTCTACTGTATGCATATGGCAAGATACAAGATGCAAGTCTGTATCTGGCAAGGTGCGAGGCAGGTGTGCTGGCCTGGCTGAGAGCCTCACTTCCTGTAATTAGGATATTTAAGAGATGCAGAGACATAAGGCCACTTCTATGGTGTACTCTGTTACTTACCGTCAGTACTCACAGGCAAAAATCACATCTTGTCTCTCTGTTAGCAGAGAGGATATGGAAGGGCCCCAAAGCAGAAGTGGAGAACCTAGACCCACCCCAACTCCTAGCATGTTGGGGTACATAAGATGACCCACAGAGTAGGCTTCTGACTCCTACTGCAAAAAGGGCATTTCCAGCAGTAACAGGCTCAGGAAAGATGTAGTGGGCAGAAATGTGAAGTACATACTAAAAATAGTGAGTGCCCTCCATGAGGTGGGATCTCTGTAGTCAGAGCAGGAGGAGTTGTAGGAAGGCCCCCGGGGGTTGTAAATCAGACAGGGCATCCACAGTGAAGATAAAGGCCACAGCCCCTCCCCAGGAAACGGTGTCAGTCTGCTCACAAACAACAAGAGAGGAGGGGTTTGGGCGCGTCTCTAAGATGCCCTACCTCTGTCTGTGGAATCTGCCGACGGGGTAGGCAAGGTAGGCCTTGGTGCCCCAAAATGCTAAGACTTGGGGTGGCCCTAGGTTCCCCACCTCCGCTTTGGGGACCCTCCCGGGTTCTCTCTGGTAACAGAGAGACAAGATGTGACTGCTGCCTATAAGTACAAATTATGAATAACAAAGTGTGCTGTGGGCTGTGCTAAAGTACAAACTATTTACACATGTTCAAGGCGGACATGTGCTGCCCTCTTTACGGGGCACGGCTCACTTACATTCTCATTGCTGGGACAGAATATCCCACATCCACAATGTAAGGGAGAAAAGATGTATTTTCAGCTCAGTTTTAGAAGGTCCATACACGAGCAGCTGGCAATGGTGTACACACATGACAGGGGAGAAGCGAGAGAGCTCCTCACGGCATGGCAGAGGGGGGAGGCAAGTGCGAGAGGAAGTGCGGAACCAGCACACGCCTGTGCAGGTCCAGCCCAGAGCATCCGCCCCTTCCATCCAGGCCCCACCTCTCAATAGCACACAGCACCCAAAGGTACGTCAGGCTTGCGGGGGGACCATAGCAGTGCAGCTCCCCAAGTGCAGGGGTGGCAGGATGGAATGCAATTTACAGGTGATGAGCACAGGCTCAGAGCCTGTCTTCAAGGCCCATATGAATTTGTTTCTTTAGACTGGGCCCATGTCTTGATGCTTCAGCCTTTATCAAAAATACTTTTATCCTTTCTTCCTTTCTACCCACCTTTATTCCTCCTATGCTGTCTCATCTCTGTTCTCCCATGACACCTAAGAATGTACAATGCAAACACTAAACCCAGAATCAAAATCTCCTGGACTGACCAGTTCACAGTTCAACAAATCATGTGTCAGGGTCCCTGCCACTATAGCCGTAAATTATGGTAGGGTGCTGGCTGGTAACTGCTGTGCTGACAATGTTATGACCTTCGTAGGATTTTAACTATGTGGAAAATATCCAAGTACAGCAACATATAATTAGCAAAATTGTTTGATTCAGATTTCAGCAAAATGCTTAATAATAAAATCTTGCATTGTTCCCTTTTTCTGCCTAAAATATTGGTTCAGCTTAAAGGTGCTCATTCCTTTTTATATAACATTTCACCAATCTCCGAGTCAGTGTTGATGAGGCAATGTATAATGACTTCACAACAAAATTACATTTCTGAAAACATTTTTCTTGGTATTAGAGAGAAGGGAAACTCTTACAACTGTATTTTATTAATAAAGAGAAAAAGTGAGAGTTGGGTTTAAACTTTGGTTTGAAGCCACAGATTAAATTTAAGTTTTAATTCTTAATGAACAGTAAGCACACACAGCAGAGTGCATGGGTGCTTTTCTAAAGTACAAGTTATTTTTTTTTCCTTTCTAGTGCAAGATCAGCCAAGAAACGTTTTTGAGAGTGAGAAAGTAGCACACCGTCCCCAATTCACTTTTTCAATTAATGCTTCGATATTGCAGAGCCGCAGTACTTAATCTGAAATTTCCTCTTTCTGTGCCAATCGTGGTCTCAGCTCTTTCCTGTGATGTCCTTAAGCACACAGCCAACTAGAGACACCCAAAACATCAAGCAAGTGGCCAAAGCACGAAGGGGCTAAAGGTGTTTTTCTTTAGTACCAAGTACCTGGCAAGCAAAGAGTATGTTCCCGTACGGCTGTGGGGCTTTCCTGGCTCTCTCTTGAGAAACCAAACGGACACCTTTTGATTCCTCTGTGAAAAACTTTATAAGGTTTTAGTGTGTTTGCTCTGAGTTACAGTTTGCCAGACCTTTCCACAGCATTTCTTGTTGTCTCTGGTGCTGGTATTTGTTTCTGTCTACCAGCAAGCCAGGGGCTGCCAGCTCCTGGGTCAACGTGGCTGTTGGCCGGCAGGAGTGACTACTCGCCACACCCTGCAGTCCTAGTGACAACATCCGGTGTTGAGAAAACTTACGGAGCCCAGGTCCTCACCCACTCGGCAACTCTGGACCATAGCCGTGAAGGAAAGCTGTGATGAACAAAACAGAGGGATTTTCCCCCGACTCTGTCTACACTGTATGCCATTAGCCTTGGCCTTTCGTGGTCCCTCATTCCTACAGTAATTTATTTTCCTTAGAATTCTGGTTGACTTTCAAATCTCTGTCAGAATAGGACCTCTATAGCCACTAGCCAACCAAAACCAAAAATTTCACGCTAAAAATTCTTCCCAGGTACCACAAAAACCCAGCAGCCACTTCTGCCTTCTGCCTAACCTAACTCAAAAATTGGCATCATACAAACCTGACCAAAGCTCATCGTTGACAGAAAAGAAATACTGAGTATCAGAGAAGAGGTCCCAAAGCCCACAGACTGTAGAAAGCTGAGCACAGGTGCTCAGAACAGGGAGCCCAGGAGGCGGGACCTTGGGTACTTCTCACACCAGGTGGAGGCAGAACGCTTTCATCTAGCCCCTGTTGCGAACGCCACCAGAAGCCTTGGTTCTTACTTAGACAATAAACAAAACAAAAACATAAAAGCCACTACACTAAATGCCTTCTGCAAAATCTGGAAACTACCAATTCGATACATTCACAGTTTTGTTTAGCACTTTTTAAAAAAATACCAAACTTGAAGCCTAGCAATCCCACTCATGGCCTTGATTTACACAAGAGTGTCAGCACGGGAGCTGGCACAGGCTGTGCCTTCCTACCTGCAGCATATGACAGCTTTACAGGATAGCGCCAAGTCCAGGAAGCTCCTGCGGACCTCGAAGGACAGTGCGTACTTCAGCGTGTGGCCATCGATGATGAGGGCCATGTCATTTTCCTTCCCCAGCAGATTTCCCAGGTCAGTGCAGTGCTGAGTGATGGCCGCCCTGGTGGCCTGAAACAAGAGCGAGGTGGGTCACGGCTCTTAGGTGACACTATGCTGAAAACATGACTGGGGAGCAAGTTGTTTCTGGTGAGAATGTGCTGGTATTTCATGTGAAATAGACAAAGGGGTCCACACGGCACGAGAGTGTGGGGGATTCGGGCAGCTTTATGGGTGGCTACTTCCTTGGAGCGAGATCCACTTGATATTTCTAGTAATCTTCTCCAGTGACTGTCTATGGCTGATGTAGTGCATCCAGATTCTTCTCCAGTGGAACTTCAATGGCTAGGAGTCTATAAAAACTGTCTTTCTCTTCTTTTAAAAAGACTACATATACATCATTTAAACATATGTTTAAACTAGGTGGCCCCCTATAAACAAAATGTGATTCTTGGAGAAGGGCAGTATTCCTTGAACTTGTATGGCAAATAAAACACTTCTAAGTTTGCACAAGGTAATCTTTAAAATATCTGAAGTTACCAAGAGATATAAAAAGAAAATAAAAGATAAATTTCTATTTCCTGCTGTGATCTTCACATTAAACCATCATCCTCATGTACGATCAGGATAAGAAAACAACTGACCATTTTAATATGTAACAGAAAATATCTGATCAAACAAAGCCACCAAAAACTACCAGAATATTACAACCAACCTAAGTAAGCATCATTGTTTGTTGTGTGTTGTCATCAAACCAGAAAAAGATTAACAATTAATTAAGATTCATTAATTAAAGATTAATTGAGATTAAATGAAAGAAATTTTCTTCTTCTCCAGACATATATGACATACATAGGGTATTCATATAAGAGAACAATTTTTGACTCATAGAATATTCTGGCTTACATTTTTCAGGAAGCACAAAAGTCCCCTGAAATAATTCTATCTGTACGATGGCCTTTTGGTTATTAAGCTTCATTGACATATTTTTATTTATATGATTTCATAAATTATGGTTTTAAAACAATATGTTTAAGGAACGTGAGTTTCCGCACCCCCCCCCCACCCCATTAAAATGAAGATCAGCTGCTCTTGCAAAGTGGAAAACAACTTCCATCATCTCTCTGCTCAGTTTTCATTCTCTAAGGAGATTTTGACAACGGTAGTCTTGATGCCAAGATCTCATTCTAACACTCCACTTGCTCACCCATGACCTCTGGTGAGATACTTCACCTCCTAATCCTTCAATCTTCTCATAAGAAAAATAAAGCTGCAAACACTTCACAGCCTTTTTGTTACCATCAAAAGAACTAATCAAGGCAAAGTGACTGGCTCCAGGGCTGGTACATAGTAATCATTCAGTCAAACCATTCTTTTCCCTCTCACAATTTACCCTTTACGGATTTCCTGTGATTGTTCAGTCTGATGGCTCACAACAATTATCTCAAGTTCAAGCTCAGCCTGGATGACTTAGTGATTTATCAATTCCCTGTCTCAAAAAAGAAAAAAAGACACAGAAGAACATTTGTGACCACTCTTTGTGAAAGCCTCCCAGTATCTCATAGCTCAGTGGGGAGACCCTGAGTTCAGTCCTCAGTATTGGAGAAAAAAAATCTAAAGAAAATATGCACACACACTCAACTTCTGGCAGTGCAAAAATGCCATCAATGCCAATGCTTCCGTGTGGATATAATAATGGATGAATAATTAACAGAATAGTATACTGTAAATTACATTGACATTTATTAAAAATAAACAGTCTATATCTTTATCGTGAGGTATATAGTTCCAAAAATATTATATAAGCATATTGAAAATAATCTAGACTTATGTATGAAAACAGCCTGCCCTTTAGAATTTGGACGGAATAATGTTCCTCTTACTTAGGGAAACCCCACCTTAAAATTGAGGGATTGCCTTTTTCACTGTGTTCATAGACAGGTCTGGACACTTCTACCAAGGAGTAGTGCATACAGACAGAAAAAAAAAATCTCCCAAGGAAATAGGTCACCAAAGGGATGGAGCTGGTTATGTAGATTTGGCCTGTAAACAATGTCTTGATGCTGTAGTAGGACTTGGTCGAGCCCTGTGCCTTTTACCCATATGCTTTCTCCACAGACGTAAGCCTGGATCCAATGGGAAAGAGATGAAGGAATAAAAGTGTCTGAGATACCTAGACCATGGCCTATGGCTCATAAAACAAAAACAAAAAGGATGCACAGCACAAGTGGAATCCACAGACAGGGCCATAATAGAAAGGCCACCGTTAGCCTCTCTATTCTTGGGGTTACTTGAGGAGCATGCTTGAGGATAGACCAGACACCAACAGTCCTTTAATCTCAGGAGGGGTGAGAGGCTCCAGCTACAGCTCCCTGCTACCAGTGTGAAGGCCCTGCAGCAGGAGCAGAGTGGGCTCACCAGAGTCAGCCTGAGTCCTCGGAAGAAAAGCATCGGAAATGTACTGCTGTGGCCTGAGCGTGTCCCCAGTTACTGTGCTAGAACCACAATCTCAAGGCATCATCAGTGAGAGAGAGGCGCTAGTGAGGGGCAAGCAGGCCATTACTACCAGCGTAGGTGTATTGTAACACCAAGTATGGCTCTCTCCTGTTAGCGTGAATGTTCTGGGTCTGTTTCTCTCCCACTCTCTATTTGTCCCTTGCTTCCTCTTTCTCTTGCCCTTCCTCAACGGGCTGACATAGCACGGAGGTCCTCAGCAGATGCAGTCCCTCAATCTTTGACTTCCCAGCATAGAACCATAAACCAAATACATTCCTATTCTTCATAAATTGCCCTGACTACAATATTCTGTTACAGCATGAACACTCCAAACAGATAAAGACTGAGAAAACTCTGTCCCTGAGATGTGCAGAATCCTACTCCTCAGCAAACATTATTTTGGTATAACAACTGGAGCTGACTGCGAAAATAAGGAGCTGGATTTTTAGTGGTGGGGGGTGAACACGGAAGAACATGCATGGCCTGTCCTTCTGAGAGCCTCGTCTCACAGCCCGCCACAGCCTAGAAGATGCAGACTGTATCAAGTCATGTTTTCATTTTGAGCCACAGAACGTGCTACTCAAGATCCCCCTGGATTCAGATGTTGAAACCCTCACCCAGTATTAGGAGGGAGAGCCTTAGGGAGGCAATGAGGTCATGAGGGCTCCACCCTCATGACAAAGTCAGTGTCTAAAGGACAGGACAGTCTTCTCTGTCACTCTCTGCTTCCCTCTCTCTCTCAAGACACAAGAATTCAGTGGGAAGACGGTCATCTGTGGAAGAGTGCCCTCATCTTTTTTTTGACCTCCCAACACTTGAAACCATGAATACCAAATTTCTGCTGTTGAAGCCACAGAAGTCATGTTATTCTTATGCAGGGGCTGGAGCTAAGACAAAAGGTAAACTGCTGGAGCCCCTGGAGTGCAGCACCATCCTTGTCACACAGGTACTTAGTTAGATGAGAAGGCCATGGCTTGGGACCACAACAACAGAACACAGAGTCAGTGAGAAAGGAACATTCGCTGTTATGTTTAATCTCTGGAATAAGACTTCTCATGCAACATGGAACCATCATGACAGATGTGTTTATAGCATAGTACAGAAATGTGGGAGGCCACTATCTCAGTCTGATTGGTGCTGCTACCACAGAATACCTGAGGATCTGGGAAGTTTATAATAAACAGAAACTTATTGGCATGCTTCTGGAGGCTGGGGAGTCCAAGATCAAGAAATCAGCACTTGGTGATGGCCTTCCTGCTGGGTCACCCCATGGTAGAAGAGTAAAAGGAGGGCTGGACAGAATAAGAGATACAACTCAAAACCTCAGTTCTTTGATAATTGACATTAACCCATCCGTGAAGGTGGAGCCCCTTGTCCTAATCAACTCTCACTAGGCCCCACTTCCAGCACCATTGCATTAGGGATTAAGCCTCCAACACAGAAACTTTGGGGGACACAGCAGACACTAAACACACCGATGCACAGTGAGAGGTGGGCAGGACAGAGAGCAGGAGGGTATGTGGGAGCGAGTGACACCCACTGGCTTTGCTGGACTGCAGACTGCAGGTGCACAGTGACCACCTGTTCTCTTGCAAAAAGAGTCAAACATTACTAAGCTATACCACCGACATAAGAGAGATTTTGCATCTATACTAAATTGACAAGGGATTTTCTTACCTATAACACAGAACAGTAATAATTTTCTCAGACAAAAAATGAAGCAGTCACAGGTTAGTTTAATTAGGTAGTTATGCAAGTCAAATTTATTTTAATCAGCCAACCAAGACAAAGGTCTTGGAGCACATATTAAGCTTGCTCCAAAAGTAATAATACACCAAGCATATAAGTTCCATATAGTCTACTCTCATAAAGCTCACAATATAGTCAAGGTGGCAAATAACACAAAATTAAGGGTGAAATTTGGCAAGCCTAATCTCCTATGAGGTGAGTCTATACATTACCACCATTATAACCTAACTGGCTTGGCTCATTTTTGTGGTTGGCTGAATTACACTAAGTTGTAAATCTGATGAGGCCGAAACTCCTTCTGCCAACCTCTGATCATGTTAACCCATGACAGGTGCTCGATAAATGAGTTGGACTGGCATCTCACATACGAAATTGGCGTGTTTAACTCTCGATTCTAAGTAGTCCCTTATAATACCTAGGGGAGTTCACTGGCGGTTTGAGGGGCATCTCTCTGACTTCCTCATAGAATTCCACATTTCTAGTACATGTTGTGTTAGGGGCTGTCAATTCTTTCCACTTATCTCTTTGCTTTTTGCCTTCAACTTCCTCTGCTCCTGACTTACTTTTCATCCTCACTTCCTGTGCTCCAAATGCCACGTTTGGCTTAGAGATTGAGCACCTTTCCAAAAACTAAACCTCCTGCAGATCCATCCTTGGAACCCCACCCGATTTGTCTCCAGCCTCTATTTTGTCTTTAATTCCTACACTTTCCATGCCCACTCAGCAATAATCTTTGATCAAACCCAGACCAGCAGGGTTCACCACACACGTGTGGAGGAATATAGGTCCCTACTGTGCAGTTCTCCAGCAAGCCAATGGAGGTATTACTATGACAAACAGTTCCTTATTCTCAAATGGACTATGATTCAAAAGTCTATTTGTAAGGTAGTTATTGGGCACTTAGAATCCATTTTCCCAAAGGAACAATGTTACAAATTGTGGTTGGATCCCAGGGCCTGTTAATACCTATTTAGCCCAGTTGCTAAAATTTATACTGCAGTCTCTTATTTTAATAAAAAACCAATTACTAAAAGTTACAATGGACTTAGCTATTATGAGGGGTAGAGGGAGTTGGGGTTGGGGGTTTTATTCCAGGAAAGATAAGAAACATTCCGAAACCCTTAATTAGAATTTGCCTTCTAGGCGTTAATATTGAACTATATATTTCCAGCTGTTCATTCATGTTCTACAATTTCGTTTTCCTTTGCAATTAAAAGCACACACACACATTGTAATGTCCAAAATGAGCAACTTATGGCCATCTCCTCAGGCACACTGAACAAACCCCGCCTTTTCCCCAGCTGTGTTCTGTAGGTTTATGCTTGCCTTTGAAGCTCCAGTATTTAAAAGAAAACTATATAAACACTATAGACAACTCCACCTTGTGATCTAAAAGGATGGCTGTGCATCTGCTCCGAATAGACACTACTCTGAAGTCCATCTCCCTGGAGTACAGTGCAGAGAGAGACCTGCTCAACATAGGAGCAGAGAAGACCCCCTCAGTGGTTCCACTGTGAATCTCTTTGGTATCTGATAAACAAACCAGAAGAGCCAAAAAATTCCTTGAACCTGGATGCATTCTCCCAAATTGAAGAAGACAGGTATCCTTCAGAATCAAACCACTGAAGCAGCACCGACACCTGTTGTCCTTACCCTCTGCGAGCCCCGTAGTGCTGTCAGGGATTTTTTGAACCCCACAGCAGCAGCAGCTGCCTCAGACTTTGCTTTGATATTCTATAAATTCCAAGGGGCTCCAAGCTGACCATGCCTACAGCCAGACTGGTTCAAGTTTCATTAGCAGCACCTCAACCAAGCCACGCTAAGCCTTAAGTTCAGGAGCATGTGCCCCATTAACCTTGGGTGGGTAGCAGTGCCAGCCTCCCAGCCCAGATGCAGCATGGGGCTACTCCTGCTCTGTCCGTCTCCTCTTCCTGCCTCTTGCTAGCTGCCTGCCTCATCTTTTCTCACCAAATCCCCACCACCGCTGTCTAGACCTCTCCCTCGGACCAGTCCCCCAAGGGCTGCAACAGCTGCAGTCACTGCTTTCCTGCGGCTTTCTTTTTCCTTCTCTTTTTATTATAATTTTCATTTCCAGCAGTCACTTTTCCTTTTTGACATCCCTAATATTTTCATTGCATTAGCATTTATAGAACCAAACATAATGCAAGTTTATAAAACTTAATACAAACCTTTCACATACCAAACTCCCTGTTAGGTAATACAGGCCATCAAATCTAACTGCAATGGCGGCTGCTGGTGGTGAGTGGGCGGGAGGAGAGGGAGGGTTGGTGCTCTGGATGTTGCTTTGCTCCTTTCTGTGGATTTCCCTAAATTGAAAGCTCATGAGTAGGTAGAAGAGATCTCTGCCAAACGAGTGAGCTGCCAGTGACTTCTTGTATGAGTAATTTTAGGAAGATGATATCTCACAAGTAGCAACCACCAACTCCAAGACTCACTGGGCCTCTTTCCTACGTAAGTACCCCAGTGCCTGTCTGGTACCCCCATTTTACCTTTTGCTACTCCCTCCCCAATTTTATGATGCTCTACAGAGGACATCTCAATCTCCTACAAAATGTTTGTGATTCTGATAAAAACTTATCCTCTCAGAGTAAATTAACCAAACTTATTGAATTCACACTAGTATAGAACCATCTACATGAGTGCTATTATTATTACTTTAGTTAGTCAGCTTTCCTGGGAGTACAATTAGTCTACAATAAAGCTGGCCACTTCAATATGTAATTTAATGAGTTTTGCAAAATATACAGTCATGTAATCCCCACTATACTCAAGGCAGAGAAGATCATCATCCTTCTAGACAAGTTCTTTCTGCCACTCCACAGGACGTCCCCTCCCTTCAACCCCAGCTCCTCCGGACCATACAGCTCTGCCCCTTTTGGAATACCACACATAAACTGGGCATGGTGGCACACGTCTATAATCCCAGCAGTCAGGAGGCTGAAGCAGGAGGAATATCATGAGCTTGAGGCCAGCGTAGGATACATAGTGATCTCAGGACCAGCCTGGCCTACAGAGTGAGAACCTGCCTCAAAACAAAACAAAAAAGTCACACAAACATAACCACAGTTTGTAGTCTCTGTAGCCTACTCACTGAGCCTGTTGAGATTGACCCATGCTTTTGCACACATCAGAGCTCATTCCATTTCCTTGTCAAGCAGTGGTCCAATGTATGAATGTAATAACGATTTCTGCATCCGTTTACTTGTCATTATCTCTTTAGGCTATTCACAGCGTGGAGATAATCACAATGGTTCCACTATAAATAGAGTTATTGGTTTTACTTTGTATTTCCTAAGTGTGTAATAGTGTTTGACATTTTGATTATTGTATATCTTTATGTGTAATATGATGTTGTTAAATACATACACCCAGTAAGAATGTCTAAATGAAGCTAATTGATATACACATCACCAAACTTCTTTTAATGCTCGCTGAATTCAATAAATTTCTATGTGCTGAGATGTTAAGGTATGCAACTAAGTCACGTGTGGTCATCCAGGTAGTTTAAGGGACATTTTTATGGAGGGTAATAACTGTATATATAGGTCTCTCCTATTTCAGTGTCGTCTCCTTCTTTAACTTTTGTTTTAAATCTCAAATCTCTAAGATCTCCACTTCTTTTTCTAAAAAGGCATCCCAGAGTGAGTTGGAGGAGAGTTTCAGGAAGTGAGAGTATGAAGAAATCTGGCAGTGGCTGCTAATGAGCATCACTTATAAGGAGACTATTTATTCCCTTACTCTTCAGAGCCAAGAAAGTTTGGAAACTGTCAATCACCACTATTTATTGAAAGAAAATGTGATGAACAGTTTTGACAGAGCTCAAATCACAACAGTTAAAAATATCCCAGAAAACATGCACTTCTTTACTTCCCAAAGGACATTAAATAACAAACCTAATATGTTTAATGGTGGACAGATATACTCTTGAATCGTGCAGGGTAAAATCTGAAAATAATTTATATGTTTTAGGAAGCATTAGCTAATTATATCTTGACTGTGAATCCTTCTTCTAATTTTTAACATATGAAACTCTTCTCAGAGATAACTTTTTCTGTAAGAAAATTATTTCAAACAATGTAAAATCAGCATTTGGGGGCCGCTGATCAGCTACTCATAAAATGACCTTCGTAGTTCTATCAACCAGTTAATTGTCACATATTTGCCCAGACTGGAGCTCTGGAAGTTCAGGGTCACATGACTCACTGCCGCATTAAATATCATCATACAAAGTGAAAATAGTCTAACTGTGAGCCTTATCCTAATAACTTTATTTCTCAACCTTCAAGATTAAAATTCTTGATTTTAACCCATCAATCACATAGTCTCTGTGCTTACTATTTCCAAAGTCTCTATGAATTTCAGAGAAATTTTAAAGTGCCAAACCAAACACAATGAGGACTGAATTTATAAGTTAAACAAACTACTGCAGAGATTAACAAAATCCAGAATGCTCCAAATGAACTGCGTAGATCGGGAAAACTTTAGCAAAGGAAGACAAAGCACTATTCACCTTTCCAAGGTCTCCATCAGGCTCACAGAGACACATGCTAATAATATCTGCCCTGTCATACCTCACAAGCTGCCCATCTTAAGGAGCACAAAGACATGCTGGTGTCATGCTTATGTGATTTATAAAACAGGTTTCTTAAAAAAAAAAAAAACTCTAAAATGTTGATGCCAAGTAAGAAAATCTACATAGTCATCTTAAATTAATTACTTCATTTCCTGTCCTTTGGGGATTAAAACTTTCAAATAGTTTGAAGATATAACCAGGACACTTAACTATTTGAAGTCTCTTTGGCTCTCAGAGAAATTCTAATATGTTCAAGCTATAGCTGGCTTTGTACAAATAGTAAATAAAAATGGTAAAAAAAATTCTAAAAGAGAAATAGTGAAGGGTGATCATAAAGTTTTCCAAATATATGTGTCGCAGGTGCAGGTTATACCAACAGGCAGATATCACAGCCATGTGAGAATGTGGGACCATAGCTCATGTTCAACACCTGGTGAGGTTAAGGCACAGGACAAAAAGGGCTGGGTCTGGGCTGCCGCCCACAGGCTCTGAGGCCATAGACAAGGCAAGACAAGATGGCATCTGCCAACACCAACTTGTCAGTGTTCTTGAATAAGCTGGGGCTGGGAGTACAGAGTTATGTGAGGAAAGAGCAGCTGGATCCAAATCCTCTGCTATGTTAGGAAAATGTCTCATGTTTACATGCTTACCATGATTAAAACTGGAAATAGAATCATTCTGTGATATCTGAAGGGGGATTGGCCAGAAGCCCACTCCCAAACACACGCACACACAGACACACCATCTGTGGATGCTCAAGTCTCACATACGGGAATGCAGCATTTGCACCTACCATTTGGATGTCATCCTACGTTCTTATGTCATCTCTAAATGACTCAACGACAACTACAATGCAAGTGCTATGAAAACAGCTGTTATGCTCTGTTGTCTAGAAAATTATAACAAAAAAAGTCTCTGCACGTTTAGCACAAGTACAATCCCCCCACCCCCCGGCCCAGATATTTTCAAACCATGACTGGCTGAATCCTCATGTATGAAATCTTCAGATAGATAGAGCTGACCAGACATTCTAAATGAGTTTATAGTTGGTATAGGCGCTGCACACCATGTCACATGTAAATTGTATAAGTAAACAAAGCCAAGTAAGCAAAAAAAAAAAAAAAATTGAAAAAAAGTTTGTTTGTTTGTTTGTTTGTTGGTTTGTTTTTCTCATGGAGTCCTCCGCATGGAGGACAGAATCCTCCAGACATGCACTCCTATGCAGACGACTCCAGTTGTGCAGAAACAACAACCAACCAGAAGACACGAGGACGTGCTCAGGGCAAATCGCAATTCTCTTCATTGTTTCTCTCACCAGGCCAGTGAGGACAGAAGATCACAGAGGCAGAAGTTTATGGTATAATATAAATGAAAAAGAAATCTGGAATTCGCTTTCAGCCAGTAAGGGCCTATTATGCACCCATGATTCTAGTGTTTGGGGAATCCCAGAGAAGAAAAAAGTCATGCAGATAATGGCACAAAGAGCCAGAGGTCACCTTGTGTCTGGCACATCCAGACAGCAAGTATGTGAGGCCGGGGAGGCTGGAGGCAGAGAGGGCCAGAAGGCAGGCAGTGTGGCCAGCCAAGGTAAAGCTCTTGGGTTCATCCCAGATCCTACAGGGACTTTGAAAATATTTTCATATTTACAGCTATCACATTCAGATTGTTGTTTGCAAAAGATTTCCTACCCACAGTCTAAGATGCAATAGAACAGGTAACAGACTAGTTAAGTAGGCTTCTGAAACAAAGAGATGAACCTCTGCGGTAAGAGACAAAACCACGAAACTCACTTAAGGAGAAGATGCACAGCATTTGATGAGTGGACAAAGGACTAGGGCGGAAGTGGGGACAGGCTGTAAGCAAGTAGCCAGGTCAAAAAAAGCAGGCTGACCACTGGAGAAAGGAGCAAGAGAGGACCAGGAAGAAAGACAGGTCATGTGTGATTGGGGATTGGAGGATGTGACGTTTCTGCTTGGTGGAGAGAGGGCTATCTCCTTGGTTTCCGCGCAACCTCCTGAGCCGTGTGTGTTGGCACACATCTGTGATCCTAGTGCTCAGCGGCTGAGGTGGGTGGATTGGGAGTCCACAACCAGCCTGGATTACACAGCAAGACTCTATTTTTAAAAAATTACTTCTCCCTGCCAGACAACAGGGAACAGGGTGGTCAGGAAACCTCCCCAAGCCTAGACCACCCAGCGCTGTCCTCCAAGGACCCTGCTACCCAAGAGCAGAGCCTGGGAAGACTCTCTCCAAATGCTCTGCCCCTGTAAACGTCTGCAAATTCCAAGTGGACATCCGGCAGCTGTCACTTTGTGGATTACATAGCCTTTCAATCAGTGCTGGCTGAAGAGCGGAAAAACGAATCGCTCACATGGTTTCCTTGCTATTCCCCCTGGGTGAAGTGAACAAACAAACAGATTACCCAGCAAACAGCCAGTGCTGACAAACTGCTTGCCCCTCCTAGCTGGGGGAGAACTTGCTGCTTCCTGAACTCTTGACCTGGCCAGAGTGACCGCTCTGGCGACTGTGGGCCATGTGTTCCTCTGGTTGCAGCCACTCCTTCTGTATCTGTGCTGGGACAATGACCCTCTATCAAAATCTAAAACTTCTTTGAGACAAGGGCCCAGGGGCTCATTCATACATTTAGTAAGTGGTTCTTAAGAACCATCAGGACATAGCAAGGCCTCAACCCCAAGGGCCCTATGACTGGGACACTGTGAAACTGATACAGGACACAATGTCACGAGTTGGAAAGGCTGCAGAGGAAATTCAAAGAGGGCCGAAGAAACAGGAGGCCATCAGAAGACAGTAGGAACCTCTCTGGCAGCCTGCCTGCTGGCCCTCTCTGCTGGACGGAGGGGGTCATATTGAACAAGACTGAGGCTGCTACAGGGGCAGGAGGACGAGAGTTCATGCCAAGGTATGCAAAAGTGCTTCAATCCACACCGGCCGAGTGGCGAGGAAGTCAACAGATTGATCAGAGGTTAATTATTCATCTTATTTTTTAAAACAAAATTCTCTGTTAGCCCAGGTTAAAAAAAAAAAGAGAAGTCATTTCTCTCGTGAAATCTCTAATATCCATCTTCTCTTGAAAAATTAAAAATGATCTGGGAGCCCTGAGCTCACGCTCCCACCAGTCAACAGCCTGCGCATCTCTGAGACACACTTGAGTGTCCACTCAGCTGAGCACCTCCCAAACCCCACTGCTTCCATGATAGGGACACAGAGTCTCACCAGCTTTGGGCATGTAAGACGTGGTTTCTATGCCTCCCTCTCTATTAAAAGTGAGACCAAAGATCATCAAGGAAATGTAGGTTCTAGTTTGTAGACACAGGTCTGTGTGAGCACTCTTGCTATGTTTCTGCCCTTTGGGTCTGTGATGTATATCTTATGGGCAATATCTTATTTAATCTTTAATGGGAGAAAATCTGTACAATAACCAGGTCTTCAAGGACTCTCCATGGCTCCTCTCAGAGCTGTCAACAACACAGTCCCTGGCAGATTCTTTATTCACCTAGCACATGATGGCAGTGTCTCCAGAGTCAAACTAGTTAATTTTGAAAGAACATCCAAATGTTCAGATTTTAAAACCAAAAAGGTATCTGCAAGAATGCCTTATTGAATCTTAAGTTTGCTTTCTATGAGGACTTCATCTTCCACAAGTATGTGCACGTGTGCACACATACACACAAACACCTGTGAGCACACAGTGGATTTTCCAGGCATCCAACATTTTTATAAGAAAAATTAGAAATGTCAGCTTTATCATTTAAAACTTTGAACAGAATGGAAGATTGAATACAGTTTATAATCATGTAAGTGAAAGAGAAATAAATACTGAGAGGGTAAGGATCAGGAACAGGAAAAAATTGCCAAAATTTTAGGGGTTAATTTATAATTGAGTCACCTATAAAGAGAAATAACACAGAAAAATGTAACAAAGATCTGAAGACTCACAGAAGGGCATGCCAGCAAAGATAACAACCCCACAGAGGAACCACGGCTGGCCAAATGTGCTCACCCTACCTCCACGCACAGAGGGACACGAACGAGCTAGGAATCGAGGCTGGGGCCACAGGGAAAGATGCTGGGATATGAAATCTGCATTTCTGAATCTGATAAGAAAAATAGATGAGGACTCTGTCCAAAGACCGTTCCCATGTGTATCAGTGCGAGTATCTTCTGCTGTGACCCTGAATATCATCCACATGTTAGAATCTCAAATGTACATCTTCAGTTACAATCTCCCCCAAATTCCAGCCCCAAAAGCCCATCATCTAACCCTCTCTCCGTGGGGTTGTCTAATAAGGCATCTCAGGCATAATGTGTCCCAAAATGAGTCCCGATTCCCTTCCACCCAGCCTGCTCTACCCTGTTAGGGACAATTAAGGGACACCAACCATGGGGATCTAGTTAGGGTGGAACAACTCCATCGTCCTAGTACTTGGGCCCAAAACATCAAGGTTAGTCTTTCTTTTTTCACACCTCATATACTTGGTCCACTGGCAAATCAAATTGCTCTGCCTTCAGAATGCACCCAGATCCTGAGCACTTCTCAGCAGGGAGCTGCCGGGCTCCACCTACCACCCCACCACTACCACCACCTGGACCGTGAGGACATTTTCTTGATTTCACCTCTTCAGGGATGCCTTCCCTGTATAAAATCACACTCGGTCATGTGTGGTCCTGCTTCCCTCTCCTCTTTCATATCACAGCAGACCTTCTGCATCACATACTCAGTCTGCTGGTCACTGCTCACCCTCCTCACTAGAACATCAGCTTCTGAGACCAGTGAGGTCTTGCTGATTCTTTCATGGTACCGTTAAGGCACCACAGAGCCTGGTCACCAAATATATTCAAATCTTCATAGAATGAAAGGATGGCATGAAGAAGGTAGAAATGGGGGGCGGAGGGTCGGGTTCAGTGACTCTGCCAACAGCCGTATGTCTAATAAGGCTAGGCCTGCGAGAAGGGCAGGATTAAAGACGTGACAGGAGCAGCTCCAGGTGGAAGGCTTCCGAGGAGGCCTTGGGAGGCACTGCGTCAGGCGTCACTCACTGGGACAAAGGCTTAGAAACCTTCACAGAAATGGAAAAGGTGGGAAGGAAGAGAGATGACAGGAGAAAGAAAAGGCAGGGTTGATGAGTTTAATTTCTGAGTATGTAGACTAAATGAAGTGTGTTAATATATCCTTTTAAGGAGTAATTTAAAGCCAATTAAATTCTCTGGAGATAATTTTTATGTCTTAAATTGTTCCTAAATGTAATAAACCCAAAGTCCCACAATGGTTTAGATTCGTGTGTCCTATATAAGATAGGTTCCACACCACACTCCCAAACAAAAGGAATCCCGATGCCAGAAATATGCAGGAAATGATGACCTGCAGAAGACCAGGGTCCCAAGTGTTCGAAACTATGTAGAGAACAAAAAAGAAGTGGCTGTGTTCTGCAGACTTACATTTAATAGGCTCTAAATCCAGCACAGACTTGACCTTTGCTTTAAATAGATTTTCTTGGAGAGGAGGGAAGAAAACATTGATTCATCCGAGACTCCTGAACAACCTACTGTTCACATTACTTGAAATAAAGTCTGCTTTAAATCAGAATTCTTGGGACACTGAAGTAAATATACCAAGAGGTTTCTAATTTTGTGCTTTCACCAACTGATTATTTTCATTCACAACAGTGGATGAACTCGATACGGTCCCTCCAGAAGAAGGCCCCGCCACGGAAAGGGTGCACTGTGGAAGCAATCGGATCGGCGCACCGGCTCAGGCTTCAGCTTGTCTGGAGATCAACACTTCCAATGGCGAAACAAGAAAAGCATGTGAAAGGAAGGTGGCTTTTCAGGGCTTTCCAAGGCCCATGTTAATTTAGCAATATTTAGGCAAAAAGGGAAGCCTAGGAGCAAAAGGGGCTACAGTCTGATTGGATAAGGTGAGCCAGAATCCTTCAGTACTTGGCCTGTTCACGCAGTGAACTTGAACACACACACGTCCCATTCTGCTGCAGTCACTCTTGAAGAGCAACGTCACAGACTGTAGTGCTGACTGATTAATACAGCATCCTGGATTTTGGCTTTTTAGCTTATTCACTAGAAGTTTTGTTTCTTCTCAAGTCCGTTGAGCATTTCACTGTTCATTTTAAATCATCTTAAGACAATAAGAGAAACAAATACAATAGAAATCTAATAGAAATCTTGCCATAATCTTAGCAACATTGCAACATGCTTTAAAGAAACCTCCATTCATAATTCCCCGCCATTCTCACCTTTACTGTAGGCCAGAGGAAAGCAATGGCACACAGGTAGTTCAGTTGAGACGTGGGAGCACAAGCACACACAAAATCCAGTTGAAATGTATCACTTTGCTATCAAATTGGGCATCCCGAGATCTCATGTGCCCAGGACACTTAAGGCATTCTCTTCTGTACCCATCAGCCAAGGAATACAATGTTCTTTTTGGCCCCAGTAATATTCCAACATTTTCACTAGTGGAGAAGCTTCTCACTATCAGCTACAGTGAGAAGCAGACCCACCTCCACTCCAAGGTGCACCATGTGGGTGAATCGAAGCCTGGGGACAGTGAGAATGCAGAAATTGCTCACCTTTAGTCCCAACCATAACCTCACCTCAGAGGTTGCAGCTGCCACAAGCTTAGTGAGTCAGGGCAACATGTTGTCACGGGGTCGCTTCCTTCTAAGTTGTTTCCTTATGTCTGTGTTTCATCTGATGCATAAATCACTATTTAAATAATGCAGTATTGTTATATTATAATTAATTACAGTATATTAAATACGCAATATATTTAAACTGCCACATTGTCATTTTTCCAGTTTTTGCTCTCTGTGTCCTATCAAATGCCAAACTTAGTGATCCATTCCATGTATGTTGTATATTTTCCATAAGTACAGCTTGCAACCTTTTAAGGCAATGGCCACAGAGTCTCTAACTGTGTGAACAATTTCTTCTTGAAAACCCAAAGTAAGATTATTAGGCATAAAAGAAAACCATAACTACACATAAAACCAGCCAGAGAGGAACTGGCTTAGATCGCAGGCCTGCTCTGAGCTCTGAGCCCTGTGAGAGTACTACCTCATAGCCCTAAAGTAATTTACCCATCTACGGGGGGGAGAGTGCTTTAATGTTCTTGTAAACCAATATGCACACGTGAGTCCTCAGGGCAGGCCTCTCAGTGCAACAACTCAGGGGAAAGACATCCTGCAGCTGAGAACCAGGTTCAACATTCTTCAGGCTGTAACTCAATCGGTGGGCCTGCGCAGACTCACAGAGGAGCCAGCCAGGGGCAGCGGTGTGCCACCAGCCAGAGGAAAGCACCCACCATAATGGTGATGGGGAAAAGTACTCTCTAAGTTTTTAAGAGTATTCATGACAGATGAGAAAAACTGTAGCCAGTTAAAGCAGAAATATAACTAAGAAAAAAAAAAATGCCAGAGAGCATGTCAGCCTGCTCTGGTACCTCAGCTTGAAAGTGAGTGGGATCTCCAAGCCAGTCATGGGATAGGATTAACAGCCTTCAGAAACAGAAGGCATTTGCAGAAGAGGCTACAGGAAGGATCTGGCTGACGAGGGAAATCCATGAGGACCAAGCCAAGCTGCGAAGGAAGCATTTGGAAGGGCAGCACGGGTAGCGGGTGCCGGCATCTCTGCAATAGCCTACACATCTCTTACTTTAATTAGGAGGCTGAATCATATAGGAGGATGATGGAACAGCTTTTAAAAGTTTGCTTTTCGACAACAACATTTGGGCAAAGAAACTAACAGGCAGTCTTCTGGCTGCATCTGACGCATTTCCCTTCTATACACATCAGCCAAGGAATACAACGTTCTTCTTAGCCCCGATAATCTTCCAACCTTTTCACTAGTGGAGAAGCTCCTCGAGAAGCAGGGCCACCACCACTCCACGGCAGTCAGCACAGGGTCTCCCTCTGCTCCACCTTGCTCAGAATACTGAGCCTGCCCTTTGTTGTTAACATCTAAGATCACCATTTTCACACCTCGTCAGCAAATAAATCTTTTGGAGGGGATTTCAAAGACTCGTTTCCCTTGTTTTGGCAGAGGATGAAGGGAGGTAGAAAGAGAAAAATTAAATACTCATATTTAAGAGGGAGGAAACAAACCTGTCCACAAGCTCATACTGGTTCTGTTTCTCTACATCCAGCAACAGTAAGCTGCCGTGCCTGGTACCCAAAAGGAGAGCTGTGCAAACAGCTCCCTACTGGCACATTCCCTTGAAGGAACCTAACAACAGAGTCCCTGTTCTGCACCCTGAAGCTATTGGGATGCAGGAATACATCCAGCTCCTGTTGTCACCAATAACATTTACCTGTTAGCCTCTGGAACAATTATAAACATAGAAAAATTCAACATTAAGTCCACAAACATTTAATTCTGCACTCAATATGGGAAGACTCTTTAAAAGACATTAGCATTACTCCTGAAGTCATTTCCAACTGCAGGAGATTCAGAATAGCAAAATAAAGATACCCACTTCCTTGGGGGTCTTTCCCAAATGGACTGGAGTCCTGGGAAAGAAGCACATTGGACCTGACCTGGTCTCGGGCCACTCTTTAAATTCTGATTATTGTCAAGTGTGGCCTCTCTAAACCCAGATATTTTTTCTTTATTCTAGATATTTTTTAACTTTCCAAGAATCCTTCCCTCAGAAAGCCGGTCTACAATTTTGTTTTCCTGCAGGATCTTTTAAAAGGTAGTATTCACTTCAATACCAAGTTTCCCTCTCTTCAGAAAAATGTACCGAAGTGTCCTATTTAGTTGAGGTGTCCGTAATGAGAATTTTGGGGGAACAGAAAATGGGTTGACCAGTGAGCAATACAACCCTAGTCCCTAGTGCTATTGTGAGGTACAGACTCCATTTTGTAATTTCTTACAAAGTAACCAAGCATCCATACCAAGTACAACCTAAACTCAAATGTCAGGTGTGAACAGCTATGGTCCAACGAGATGAACAAAATTCTGAATGAAGGAGGCAGCTTTGTGTGATCAGGGAAGAAGCCCTGGAGTTTACCTTCAAAGAGACATGACTTGACAAGGACAGGACCGTCAGTCCTGGAGGCTCCAGAACAACACCCTCTGCTCCCCCACACCTTCTCCATGCACTTCTCCATGGGTGACTCACGCCACTTTAGTCTCTGTGGCCTTCACTTTCTTTTTTCCTGAACCACAGTACCAGTTTACCAGGGCTACCAGAACTAAGTATCACAAATTGGGTAGCTTAAAACAAAAGAGAAACCCTTCTCTTAGCTCTTGGGACCAGAAGCTTGAATGCAAGGTGTTAGAGAGAATTCTTCCTAGCTCCATTCCCACCTGGGGAATGTGCTGCTAACTTCTTAGCATGCAGCTGCAGCTAACTTCAGACTTGCCTGTCATCACTCAGCAGTCACATGACAATTTTCCTCTCTCTATTCATCTCTGCTCTTTCATAGGGACACCAGGACTGGATTAAAGCCCACTGTATTCCCGTATGACCTCATCTTAGCTAATCTGCAATTACCTCATTTCCAAACAAGGTTCCATCCTAAAGTTCTGGGGCTTATGAATTCAACATATCTTTGGGGGAGACAATCAGTTCAACCCATAAAAGCAATGCAACAATCATGGTCAGACACAAGAGTCTGAACATTTCAGGTGAACATTTCACCTCCAAGGCTGCCCCTCCTCAGCCCTGCCTACTGCTTATTCCCTAAGCCACTGTCAATCCCCTCGCTAGCCAGGTTTTTCTCCGTTTCACTTCCCTAACTACTCTGAATTTCATGGATGACGGCACTGTTCTAATCCCCTTGACCTCCTGTCATTTCTGTCTCTTTAATCCACAGTCAACAATCTATGATCTTAACTCATGTTTTCAATTATCCAGAATCAAAGATAAAAGCTGCTAACAATGTCAATGGTCTGATCTCAAGTAACATGGTATCACGTCACCCAGTTCTCTCCTGGTCTTCCTTTACAGTGACCACCTTAGTTTCACAACACTCATTCATTCCAAAGAATATTTACAGACATAGCATGTGAGTAGGCTTCTCCTCAGGCCTCTAGGGTACATAAGCTTACTGCATTCCCTATGGTCCCAGAAAGGGATGAAATGAAAGGGATGTTAGGAGTACGAACAAGTAAACATGCAATGTCAACTATAGCAGATCCTCTGGCCATTAGCAGTAGGCAGGTAGGTAAGAAACCCACCGACACGTCAAGAAGAACTACCACCAGGAAAGTCAAGTCGCACTACCTGCCCCACTGGGTCTCTTCCTGGCCTCCTTCTCATGCTGTCTTGCTGCCTAGACAATGGCATTCTCTTATAGAACCTCCAATCCTGCTGGTGGATGGCTGCCAGCCCCAGCCCCAGACTCCATATTTCTTTTTTGCCTATAGCTAGACTTTTCTCTTGCCATTTCTATCAGGATGCTCCATAGCACCCAGAATTCAGAAAACCCAAACAAAGCCCAACTTTGCCTGTGCTCATGACTCAGTTAATTTTCCCATCATTCCTGGATTCATTCAACTCAGAACCTGGTATCTTCCTCAACTCTTATTTTGGTACTTTGGATTCAGGTAATTTAGTCAACTCAGAAGCTCCACGGAGGGCCTCTAACTTTCATAAGGTCAACAGCACTCTTGGCCACCTCCTCCTCTGCTTCCAGTCCAGTCACTAAGCATCCAAGCCCTTCTTCCCAGCCTACCCTTTGCTTCCTTCACCCCATTGCCAAAATTCTCACCCGAAGCACAGAAATCTGTTCATTATCAACCTCCACACCTACCCACCTTAATGAACAAATATTTGCCAGGAATCCATCAAGCATCAAGGGACTTACAGGTACTGAGAAAATGGAAGGCTAAGTTTTTGCCATCCAAAACCTACTTGTGTTTCCAATATGCTCTACCACATTCTAGGAGACCAACGGAGCTACCGGGAATAATCTTCCACTCACGTTAAGTTTCATAAATTCCCACATTCTCCAAATCATTACAATTCACTAAAATGTGACTTTCTCTAAAGACATTCCTTTGCCTCACACCCTCTATAACTTCCCCTGTCTCCCTACCTCCTCTACCCCGTTGCTCTCACTTGGGCCACACCACCATAGTGCACATGTCCATCTCCAACACCATCTGCCTTCTCCCTGAAATCCACACTATCTATCCACTAATACCCTCATTCCTGTCTTCTTTGCAAATATCGAATGTATTCTTTCATACCCCCCTTTTAAGGAAAAAGCATGAGAAGATGTGTCTAAAACCTACCAGGGAATTCAAGCCACCTGCCTTTCTCCTATTGCCCTTCATTCAACTAAGAGTCTCCATAATTCCCAAATTAATCTTCACATTTACAAACTCTCCCAAGACCTCTTGCCTGTCAAAGCATTATCCATACTTTTCAAAGGAATCGACGGTCTCTCTGCCACCATATGACTCCTGTGAGCTACAACACAGGGATTTCCCTGGCTGGCTTCTGCATCCTCTGTTAAAACATTACGTCTTTTAACACTACATTAAATCTGTACAGATAGAAAGATTTGAGGAGGCCTGAAAGCAAGGCTAAAGATTTAACCTTTAAAGTTTTAAAACAACAAATGCAGCTAATGAACCAAAATGTTAAATTAATTAACTTAAATTTAAGTAGTCACATGTGGCCAGTAGAGACCATAGTAGGTGCCAGAGATTTCATGGTGGATGATGCCACGAAGAGAGTTTTCACAAAGATTAAGTTGATCCAGGAGAATGTGGCAGGCGGAGGTAGGTAGGAGGCTCCTGTGGGCAGTAGATTTCTCTTTCTCAAGAAAGGAGAAGAAAGAATGACTGTCTCATCACCAAGGTGCCAAAAGAAGAAAAACAAAACAAAGAGCCAGAGGTTTCCTAAATCCCTTCAGAAAAACCAGACTGAGGAACACAGGACTGATACCAGTTGGAAGCCCTGACTTGTCCTGCTGGGCACTCCCTGCTGGGAAGTCTCTACCGTCACAGGTTCCAACTCCCTGTGCTCATTCTTTTACCATGGTGAATGCCAAATACTTAATTTCCAAGGATAAAACACAATATGTAAAATAATCACTTGATGTGGTATCTATCTTTTCCTTCACACCTGGGCAAAAGTCAAACTTCTATTTAGGTACACATACAACCACAGATTTCCAGTGAAGAATGACAAGATTGGTGGGGCTAGGAGGTTATACCACAGGCTCACATAAAACAAAATGAGTGCCACAGTGGCTAGAAGATCACCGGCAGATTCCTGGTGGTCTCCAAACCTGATTGGGTCTTCTACTTTTGCGCAGAGCATAGACATGACTCAGTCACTACCTTTCCTCTCTCCTCCACTCAGAAAACTCTGTACCTTACCAGCACAGCTCTAGTCAGAGAAAGGGCCTCTGAATACAGCAAACAAAAAAATCTAGCCCAGACAGGGCAAAAACCAATTTAAGTCATCCTTTCTGAAATACCTGTGAACATTAAGGACACTTACGGGTATCTACAAGTACACTTTCAAGTTATTTCTTAAGTTGAAATTTCAATTCTCTGATCTCTACCACCAATCCAATCACTTACTTACAACCTCCATCCACCTGTCCTTCAAAGTGTTCCTGATTTTATTTGTATTAGTAACAAACCAACAATACTTCATGCACAGACATTTTTCTTGTCACCATTTCAGTGCAGTAAGTACATTCATAGCATTTCCATTCTCTAAAGTGTGTAAGAAATCTAGAAGTGACCTAAAGCACTCAGAAGGATATGAGTAAGTGCTACACAAACAGTACGCTGTAGAGGGACTTGGACATCTAAGAATTCTGGTATCTAAGAGGCTCCTGCAACCAAATCCCTAAAAATACTGAGGAATGGCTATACCATTTGCTTATATTTCATAACTTTAAATTAACTTACATAAATACACTCATCATAACAACGCTGAGGCCCTTTCCAAATGTGTGTACATGATACTCTTCTTCCAGGGCTCTTTGTCCCTTATGGTCGAATGATTCCCCTTCCTAACTAAAGTACATAAGACACCAGTGAAGAAAGGCTGTGTCATCAGTGTACTAAAATACAATAAGGGAAAAACTACGTAACGCAATTTACAACTTCCAATATTTGCAAGTTTCTGAAAACTACTAGAAGTATTTCTAAAGAACCACTTTGCATTCAGTCTGCTTTTACTTCATCTGTCCAGTTCAGCAATTCTTTTATTGACTAGACTTGATTTTAACAGCATAAATCTGCAAACACAGGATGCCCTCTGGAAAGGAAGAGTGCTAGACATTTTTAAGCATTACAGATTGACAACTGCTGAGCACTGGCCCCAGAGAAATTCAACATGGCTCCCACTCAGCCACCTGGCATTACAGGTCACTCGATGCAAATCCTAAGAACAAAGCCCACACTATAGACATGACATTGCTGCCATTCCAAACATTCTGCCTTGCTAGGGCCTCAAGGCTCCACCCTGCCTACTTCATGTGTTCACCTTCACAAAATCAACTGTGAATAATCCAGCAGTATACGGAGACAAGCACTTGGGATTTAGGGGTGAAGGGACTCAGACAAAGGAGGATTATCTCCACTTGGTTCCAAATTTTTCTCATGAAAGCAGAGAAGAGGGAAAGAATAAGGAGAGGAAGGGATGCTTCTACCTCTAGCTTAGATCACTTAGTGACTGCCATGCGCTAACTACTCACTAATAGGACCAGTGAACTTGATAGGCCCCGAAGTTCACCAGTGAAAGGATCCTCTGGGAGCAAGTAGAAAATAATTCAGACATGGCTTAATCCTACTGTAATTTCTCATCTACTTACTTCTCTACCATTGCTGAGTCTGGTTTATTTATTATTGGGGTCAGATAACGATTTTGAAAAATATTCAGGTTTTAGTCTTCTGGTGGCCAGGAAAAATGTACCAGGAAGGATTTGGGAATGAAAAGAATGTGCCCAAGAACACTCTTTGGGCCAAAGTTTTGATGCCATTTACTTCTGGAACTCTGATGGAAATGTTATATACATTAGAGAAAGGAGAAAATAGGAATTTAAATGTCATGCTTGGATTAGAAATAGATAAATACCCATCTACTACTAAGGAAAGCAGAAATGGAAAAGATAACCCCCAGAAAAACTATTTTAGCTTTCTCATGCTTTAAAGGATGGGGTCATCAGGCACCTAAGACAAGGACGGCCAACAGACCTTGACTAGCTCCAGAGACTTTGTGACCTCATCTGGGGACCTGGAACTGACTGGAATGGAAATAATATTTATTTAGGGTTATGTAACTGACCAAAAAAAAAAAGATCTAATCTGCGTACTTACTCATATACACAATTGAAGAAGAGAAACAATAGCTAAGAAAGTGCCACATGTCCTCATAGAACAGATTTATTTTCTCAGAGGCACATGTGTGGGCCCTCGACAGGAGTCTGAGGAAGGTGCCACAGCCATGAGGAGCAGGCTCATGCTAACCCAGAAGCGGGCAATGATCTACCAGTTTCTCGGGTTGCAGAAATGTTACTTTGTGCCAGAAAAAGAAAATCCTTCCGTGGCCAAATTTTAGCTTATGACCTCAACACCGTGGAAATCCCTACAGCATTCCCGAGTCTCATGCCCACGACACCACACAGCCACGACAGAGCCCAGACAGAATAGGATTCCATGGCCAGACTGCACAGCTGGGTTTGCCCTGCTCCACCATGACAGACAGCTTGCTCAAAACATTTGCTTAATGACGATGACACAGCATATGGAATATTTAATCTTCAGCAAGCATTCTATACCACCTTTCACTTATTTCTCCTAAATTTTTTTCTCCTGACCTTATGTGTAGCCAAATATAAGTAGGATCCAAGCAAGTAAGATTACAAATGTATCTTTTATATTTTTAGATTATATTTGTCAGTTAGCTCAATGGCTTGCTTCCTTCCTTCCTGCCTTCCTTCCTTCCTTCCTTCCTTCCTCCTTTTTCCCTCCTTCCCCCCCTCCCTTTCTTCCTTTTTTTCTTAAAACTCCATTACTGTGAATCATCCTTTACTAGTTAAGCCATATCACTACTCACCCATAGTTGTTGTGGCAGGATATAAGGAATAAGCAGCCCCATCTGCATCTGGAACAGGAAATTACAGGAACAAAAAAGGACACCACAAAGAGTGGCAAATGCCAGTTTGTAAACTGTCATAAAATTATTAAGGTAAATTAGTCAATAGAGTTGCATGATTTTCAGTATCACAACTGTTAAATTATTTTTGACCTGTATTCCTATAATTATAATTTGTATTATACATGATAAGGTTAGAACAATGAGACATTTCCTGTGCGGTGTGTAGGACTCAGTCCTTGTTTTATATTTACACCAATTGGTCGCACTTGTTACAAACAGTATTTTGTCACTCTTGATACAAACAGTATTTTATAACTATAAAACAGAATCCCTCACAAGCCATAGAAGACCGTTAGTACTCTTTGGTTTGTACAGAACTCTGTTTACAGAGTGACCTAAAAACACATTAACAAAAAATAGAGAAGGAACTATATTCACTCCCTCTCCTTCTCCACCTTGAATGGAAGGAGGCAAGGATTGGCTGGAGAGTCGCTGCTAATCTGGGGATCCTGGGGTATTTATTTTGGTAATCTAATATAAAAATATCCCATTTAAAATTTAATTCTAAAGAAGGAGGCTTCAGAGATTATTTTGGGGGAATACTGACCATAAAAATTATCAGCTGAACAAAGGCGTTTGTCTCTAGCCTGTTCCTGTCTCTCTCCCACCAACGACTTATATTATTCAAATCTCCCAAACCACTAAAGCCTGTCCACACACACTCTGTAATTACCCTCTTCTTCCTCTGCAAGCCAGTCTCTTCCGGTCTTAAATAAGCATGTTCACAGTCCTAAAATGTTTTAATAGCTATCATGTGTGAGGGAAATTAAATGGCAGATACTACCCTGAAAAGGCAGAATGGGGAGCTACTGTACAAACTTTGACCCTGTCTTAGGGTTAAATTCATCTTTACTCTGTGGGGAATAAAGCTGGTGCCTAACAACCAGGAGGCAGCTCCAGAAATGTTACTGACAAAACAAATTTAGAGAACGAAAAAAATAAATGGCAGCCCAAATTAGAAGTATGAACGTGAAAAACAAGCAAGTGCCTTTCGAGTTTTCAAACAGAAGGTACACATTTATAAAACCAATTTCCTAGAGTTTGGGATTGATCCCCAACTAAATGTGTTAGAAAAGATTATCTTCCTATCCTTAATTCCCACCTTAAAAACAAATGGAAAGATTGTACCAGCATAAAGACACACAGAGGTGATGTGGTGACATGACTAATATTTTGCATAAAACCTTACGATTATGAAGAGAGCCCTTAATGAAGGAAAGGAGACTCACCTCAAGTAGCAGGACTTACCACCCTAGCCCTTACTTACCTACCGCCTCCTACCGCTTTTGCCAAGTGGCAGCCACAGCGATGGCCACCCACTCCTAAAGCATGGCTTATTGGTATTAGGAAGAATAACATATCTCTTAGTATTAAAAAAATAATGCAATTGCACCTTTGACCTGATGGTGGTTTCCTCAGAGACTGATGTAAGGCTGACCTTTGTTTTACTCTTGCTCCCTTGGGCAGAAGTAGCTTGCTAGGTGGTTGTGGCATCTGCCGAAGGACTTGAAGACACTACTTGTATATGTCCAGATGGGAGGATGGGACAAATACCACAAAGAAATGTGAAAAGGTAGAGTCCGAGGGGCTAGGTTCTTGGGAGAATAAGGGCCAGAAAGAGGAAACACATGTACCACAAAAAAACCTGAGAACATCCCATGCTTCCCTGCAATGGATCCATTGACTCTACAGGGGAGGAGGTGAAGGCTACGGCAGAGTTGGAGGTGGCCTGGTTAGGCACGGAAGAAACATCCCACCCCTGAACTCGGCTGAAATGACTAGGAGAAAGTATCACTTTTTTATCCTTTTGGCTTCAGACATTTAAAGAATTAGCTCTCAGATCACTAGCAGACTACTAAAGTAGCAGAAAAGAGACTTCAGCAACCATGTATCAGTAGAAGAAAAGGCTGCAGTGATGATTTACCAGAAGGGACACAGATTTTGTAAACCTAGTTTGGAAAATTGACTAAGCAAATGGCAGCCTTCAATAGACAATAATAAATGCTGGCTAAGGGACAGCCTCTCATTTTCAGAGTTACCACATAACAATATCCTCCATAATGAGTTTTCAACACAAAAACATGTACAGTGCATATGTAACAGTTTAAATATGAAGTGCTTCCACAAGGCTTATATTTGGAGGGCTTGATCCCCATGCAGCAATATTCAGAGGTACAGCCTAGGGATCATGAAGACACTAACCTTATCAGCAGATTAATCCATTAATGAGTTCATAGCTAAATGGATTATTAGGAGGTAGGACCCAGTTGGAATAAATATGTCACTGTAGGCGTGACTCTGAAGGGTGCATCATATCCCCACCCCTTCCTGTGGGGCGCTCCGCTTGCTTTCACAGTGCTCTCTCTGCTTCCTGGCTGCCAGGAAGTAAGCAACACTCCTTGACCACACCCTGTCACCATGGCCTTCTACCTATGCCAGTCTTAAAAACAAGGGAGCCAGGTGACCATGGACTGAAATCTTTGAAACCATGAGCCAGAATAAACTTTTCTTTATTTAAGATCTATACGTCAGGTATTTTATCACAGTAATTGGAAAAAAAAATAATGTGGCATACCAAAAAAAAAAAAAAAAAAAAAAAAAAAAAAAAAAAAAAAAAAAAAAAAAAAAAAAAAAAAAAAAAAAAAAAAAAAAAAAAAAAAAAAAAAAAAAAAAAAAAAAAAAAAAAAAAAAAAAAAAAAAAAAAAAAAAAAAAAAAAAAAAAAAAAAAAAGGACCACATTAACAGGAAAAAAAAAAAAAAACTGACAGAAACTACTCAAGAAGCTCAAATAGTAGACTTAATAGACAAACACTTTAAAACAACTTTAAATGTGCTCAAACAGCTAAAGCAAACATGGAAAAAGATGTAGAGGAAATCAGTAAGTAACATAGGAGCAAATCAGTCATGTGATAGAAATTATAAAAGGAAGCAAGAGGAAATTCTGAAGATGAAAAGTGTAACTGAAATTAGAGCAGTACCACAGCAGATGTAAGTATGCACAAGGAAGAATTAGCAAGTGTGAAAATAGGACAATTAAAATAACACAGACTGAGAAGCAGAAAGAAAAATAAAGTCATAAATCCTTAAGGGACACCATCAAGTATATGAATATGGAGTTCAAGAAATAAAGCAGAGAGATTAACACACAGTGTGGGTATTTGAAGAAATGATGACCAAAGACTCCCATATTTGACGGCGAGATGAATCTACATATCTATAAAGAAGCACTGACTTCACATAGGTTAAACTCAAAGAGATCAATGCTGAGACTCATCATAATGAAACTATCCAAAGCTAGACAGAGATAACCTTGACACTAGTGAGGAAGAGGTGACTTGCTCTGTACAGAGGATCATAAATCCAGTCAGCTGACAGTTTCTAATGGAGGCCAAAGGCAGTAGGATCAAATGTTTGAAGTGCTGAAGAAAAGATGGAAAAAATAAATGCATCTGTTGTACAAGAATCCTAATAGAGTTAGAACATGTTTGGCAAAGCTACTAAAATGAATAAAAAAAGATGACAGTTTCAAATAAACAAAAGATATTCATAACTAGATATGCTCTATGAGAAACGCCACCAATTTGTTTAGAGAAATGATTCTGGCTGAAACCAACGGGTAATACACAGTAACTCAGACATAGCAAGAAATCAAGATACAGTGGGAAGATACAATGATTCACCATTGGTAAATCCTCGAAGGTTAATCAAACCAAGGCAAATTTGGTTTGCAACTCCTGTTTTTGTTTTTTAAGGTTTAAAGGACAAATGTATAGAACGATAATTATAAATATATGTTAACACAATGGTGTAAAAAGACAAAACTGTAACAACATCAAGGGACAGAAGAACTGAATAGATTTTTTTTGTATGTGAATGAAGTTAAATTGGTACCAATTCACAGTAGACAGTTACAAATTAATGATGTTAATTGTAATTTCCACAGCAACCACTGTGAAAATGACTTTAAAAATATAAAAAAAGAAATAAAAAGGCTTGAAAAAAATTCCAACACAAGACACAAAAGGCAACAACATTTGGCAAAAAGAGAATGGAGTCAAACAAAATATTACACATTTCAGGATCCAATTTACATGAACTAATAGGAAGGCGTGGATCCATAGAGACATCGCACGGGTGCTCAGGGGAGGAGGGAAGGACAAAGTGCAAGCAACGGAAACAGGGTTCATGGGTTGGGGGTGAGATGCCGTGGCACCAGGCAGGCGCCGGTGCCCAACACCGTGAACGTGTCGAGTCTGACCAAATGATTCACTTTAAAATGGTTAATTCTCTGAATTTCACCTCAATAACAGAAAAACAAGGTAGGAAAAACGTAATTACCTCTAATTTTGTTTTCATTCTGTTAGTGGTAAAAGAAAAACAGCCCAAGTTCATTCTTTATAAGAATAGACTAAGCAAAATGAGTCTCTGCAGAAAGGAAAGCAGACACTCTGCATCAACTAGCCTGGCCTCTTCCCAGAACCTTGGTCAGCCGCAAATCCATGGTGTTCACTCCTGCTCCTAGCCACCCTGAAAGCCAAGTTCAACGCAAGCTCATCTGCTGTGCCATCCTCGGTCTCGTGAACAGACTCAGTTTAACATATGAAGTGGGGTCAAAATATATGGTAAATGTTTAGTTAAACAATTATATACATATACATATATTGCAGTAAAAGACTAATTAATGACTCTCGAAACACTCCCCCAGCTTGGAACATGCTGGCTGTTGCTGGGGGCCTTTCAGAAGCTATTCTGGAAATCATATTCTGGAGGTATCTTTAAGCGAGGTGTGAATATTGCTGCTGAGGGTCATCCGGGGCAAAGGCAGGCAGGTTTGCTTGTCCCCATCTACCTTATTCTTATGTCTGAGACCGTGAGACTTCTGGGTCTTTCCCGCATTCAAAACACCTCAGCAGGTAAATATTTGGAATTCAAGAAGGACATCAAGGCGATCACAACAGCACAACTAAACATGAAAGAGGACTTTGAGAACCACTTCAGAAAACCGGAAGGAAAATGGCTTTAAGTGTGTTCAAAGAAAAGAGGGGTAAAGTCTTCAGGGGTATTGAACATACTGTGTTTTATTTTGATGCAATTAGACACCCACTGAACTTTTTGTTAAATCATGCCTCTCATGTTTAAGAAGAGGAGACACTAAAAACATTCACTTTTAACCTTGAATCAAATGACTGTTGCTATAATTAACCACAGTCAGTAAGACGTACATCTGGTCTCATCTTGTTTGTCTGGATATAGTAACATCGTAGCATCCTTAGAATCTCCAAAGTGATAGCTTTTCGTGTGCTAATGAGTTGGCTGGTGGTTGGGCACTCCTTGCATAGTTTCAGGATTGAGGCTGGCCACCGAACAATCAAGGGTAGATTAGACGGGGGCTTTTCAGTCTTTCTTACCTCTGCATCTCTGGGAAGGAGAAAAGGGCTGATGATTAAGTTGACCACCAAGTGTCAATAATTTAATCAAGTGTGTCTATACACGGAAGCTTTCATTTAGAACTCCGAAATACGAGGCTCAGAGAGCTTCCCAACAGCTGACTGTGGAGACGTTTCTAGAGGGTGATGCTTGCAGAAAGGGCAGGCAAGCTCCACACTCTCCTCCTGTACTCTGGCCTATCTCGTTCATCTGGCTGTTCACTGTATCCTTTATAATAAACCAAAAATTGTGTTTCCCTGAACTCTGAGATCAAATTAATTGAACCGAAGCAGAAGGTCATGGGAAGCCTAATTTAGCCTGTCAGTCAGACGCACAGGTCTGGGACAGCGTCCGGGCTGGGAAGCAGTCTTGTTAGATTGTGCACTCGACCTGTGGGATACAGCACCACCTCTGGAAACACAGCATCACAAGTCAATGAAATATGAGGACAATCAGCTAAATGCATTGTTATTGGTGGGATGAAATCCTGTTACGTCATTTAGTGAGCAAAGGTGAAGCATTCTGTTCTGATTGTCATGAGTATAGTAGGAGAAACTGGACATGGGTTTTCCCCTACATCTTTGCGCTACATTCCAAAAAGCAAAGCTTAGACCTGGGACCAATTTCAAAGCAAATTCTCTTAAGACTCAACAATTAAAATGGTCCCAGAAATAGTTCATCACGCAGTTTAAATATCTATGTCGTATGTGGGAATAACTGAATAGAAGAAAACAAACCAGTCTTAGCCTGGTAATGATTTTATAAATCCTAGAGGTCCTCTCTATTGGACAATAAAAACCAATGGAGAGAAACAGCACTCTTAGCCCTAACAGTTCTACCACATATTCTATGAGTATGTGAGCCTTAGAAAACCAGCTCTGATTTCAGAACCCAGTCGATACTTTTCTTGTAAGCATTCATAGTTTCTGGAATTTAAGAGCTTGAATGTCAGGTGGTATCATCTCAATCAGATTAAGCCTTTATCTGGCAAAGGCACATTTGTACACACCTACTAGTATTACTGTCCAGAAGCTCCACGTCCTTGGCCATATGTCACACATTTTGCTAACACCAAAATGAAAGTCATGTACAAGGGACTGTCCACATTTGGAAAAACTGTTAATATGTCTCGATTTTTAGTGACATATTCTAAAATATACACAAAAATTCTAAACATTCTATCTTGACTTGTAAGTAGATTGGTGCAATCCTAATTAATGGCTATTAACTTGAAATTCAATGCTTATCAGGACTAGTTCCTCGGTCCTGAGGAGGAAACGCTGCACACTCTGCTTATTATGGTTTGGATATGGAATGTCCCCCATAAGGTACATGTGATTCAGTCACAGAGGTTAATTCATTTATTTTCTGTGCTGTTGAGAGATGGGATCTGGTCAGAAGGTGCAGATCACTGGCACATGACCTGGAAGGAAGGATATATGTTACCTCTAATGCTAGCTCTAGCCTCTCTCTCTCTCTCTCTCTCTCTCTCTCTCTCTCTCTCTCTCTCTCTTTCTTCTTCTTCTTCTTCTTCTTCTTCTTCTTCTTCTTCTTCTTCTTCTTCTTCTTCTTCCTCTTCTTCTTCTTCTTCCTGTCTTGCCATGCCATAAACAAATTTTTCCATCTAGGCCTCCAGTGTGCCTTTCTACTACTGAGGGCCAACCATAAATGAATTGAGACTCTCTAAAATTTTGAACCAAAATAAACCTTTCTTCCCTTAAGTTTTGGGTGTTGAGAATTGTCTCACCAATGAAAAACTGACTGAAACAGAAACTGGTACAAGAGAAGTGAGGTTCTTGTTATAATTTTATTTAACCATGTAGTTTTAAAGCCTTTGAGGCTGGGTTGGAGAAGGCATTTGGAAAGGTTTGTAGCTGCCAGCTAGAGAAGTCTTAGAATGCCGTAAGCCAAGCTTGAGGGGAGAGTCTAGTCCAAACTCGTAAGATCACAATGTACACAGAAGTGAAGAACATAAAGGCCAATCTCAGGGTTCTCAGATGGGAAGGAGGACTAGACTGGCAACTGGTTGAGAAACCATGCATACTACACTCTGGCAAAAGTTCTTTCATCATTTTTCCCCAGCCCTGAGACTTTGCTGAAACTGAGATTAGGAGTGGTGGACTATTTAATTTGGCAGAAGAAATGTAAAGGTAGCCCAATATTCAGGCTGCCGCGCAAGGACTGCTTGCAGCTTTTAGACAGCTCTATGCTGAATATCAGAAAATGGCAGAGGAAGCAGCTGTAAAAAGTTTGCAGTTTTGCCAGAATGAAAGTGACTGCAAAGTTGGAGCACAAGACAGACCAGTTGTTGAAGAGATTAGCATGAAAAAAAAAAAAATGGTAAGTATTCTGCATCAGGACTATAGGAGAGATGTCCTGGAGGCATCTCAGGAATAAACTAGTGCCCACCTTTTACCAGCTCAAGGGTGCAAAAGCAAATGATTTTGCTCCTAGAAGGCAGGCCCAGGGAACCTTTTAAAGCAACCAAGGAAAGTGGATTCCCAAGGAGTTCAGCTATCCAAGAATTTAGAGGCTTCTGTAGCCATGGTCCAAGGGGGCCAGACTACTGATTGAGCCAGTGGCAGATCTTGGTGCTGCCTACATGATACTGGTGTTATAGACATGCAGAGTCCAAGAGTTGTGGTGTCATGGAAGCTTCCATCCACATTTCAGAAGGCCTTGGAGGCCAGGCACTATGCCCCAGAGAGGGCATAGTGTAAGCTTGAGAAACAGAAGTCTAAAGTGCTGTGGAGACTCCAGAAATTTGGAGACATCAGAAACGTGGATCATCTGCTGACGCTGGCCACAGGCTGTGACTGGAATCAGCCCAAGAGAAGCTATGAATGTTGCAGCTGGAGACAACTCCACTGGGGTGGGGCCACATAAGGCCTTCAGAATTCACTTTTCACTACACCATGATCGAGTGGGCTTCATTCCTGAGATGCAAGGCTGGTTCAATATACGTAAATCGATCAATGTGGTGCACCATATCAACAAAAGCGAAAACAAAAACCACATGATCATATCAATTGATGCAGAAAAAGCCTTTGATAAAATCCAGCCCCCTTTCATCATAAAAACTCTGAGAAAAATAGGTATAGATGGGCCCTACCTAAAACTCATAGAAGCCATATGTGCTAAACCCAATGCAAATATCATAGTGAATGGAGAAAAATTGAAATCATTCCCTCCCAAATCAGGAACACATCAAGGCTACCCACTTTCACCACTCTTATACAACACAGTACTTCAAACACTTGCCATAGCAATCAGGCAAGAAAGTGAAATAAAGGGAATCTGCATTGGAAAGGAGGAAGTCAAACTATCCTTCCTTGCAGACAATATGATTATCTACTTGGAGGACCCCAAAAACTCCACTATGAAACTCTTGGAAATCATAAAAAATTAGCCAAATTACAGGCTGCAAAATCAATATTTAAAAAATCAATAGTTTTTCTCTACACTAACAATGAACTTACTGAAAAGGAACTCAGCAAAACAATTCCATTCTCAACAGCACAGCAAAAAGTTAAACACCTGGGAGTATACCTAACCAAGAAAGTGACAGACCTATATAAAGAAAACTAGATTACATTGAAGAAAACAGTTATAGGTGACAACAGAAAATGGAAAGGCATCCCCTGGTCTTGGGTAGGCAGAATAAATTTAGTCAAAATGACTATACTACCTAAACTGATAAATAGATTCAATGCAATTCCTATCAAAATAACACCAAATTTTTCAAAGAACTTCAAATAATAATCCCTAAATTCATATGAAACAAAAAGAGACCAAGAATAGCCAAAGAAATCCTGAGTAATAAGACCAAGGCAGGAGGCATTGCAATACCAGACATTAGGCTGTACTATAAAGCAATAGTCATAAGAACAATTTGATACTGGCACAAAAACAGACAGATAGACCAGTTGAACAGAATTGAGGATGCAGAAACAAACCCAAATACCCTCAAATACTTAATATTAGACAAAAGAGCCAAAAGTGTACACTGGAAAAAGGACAGCCTATTCAACAAATGGTGCTGGGAAAACTTGACATCCACATGCAGAAGAATGAACCTAGACACACACCTGTCACCATGCACCAAAATCAAATCAAAGTACATCAAAGACCTAGATATTAAAAGTGAAACACTGAACATTCTAGAAGACAAACTAGGCAAATATTTAAAAGACATGGGGTAGGCAAAGACTTTCTTAATAAGACACCAAAAGTAAAAGAAATTGTCCCCATTACTAACAAATGGGATCATGTCAAATTAAAACCTTTCTGTGCCGCAAAGGAAATTATCAACACTGTAAAAAGAGAACCCACAGACTAGGAAAAAATATTTACCACCAACACCTCAGATAGGAGGTTCATAACCAGAATATACAGGGAACTGAAGAAAAGTAAGCCCCCAACCTCCCAATCAAGGATGCTATTTAAAAATGGGCAAATGAAATGAAGAGGCAGTTCACTGATGAAGAAGTTGAAATGGCCAATAAATATATGAAAAGATGTTCAACCTCTCTAGACATAAGAGAAATGCAAATCAAAACAATGCTAAGATACCATCTAACTCCAAAGAGATTGGCCTATATCAAGAACTCAAATAGTCATCAGTGCTGGAGAGGTTGTGGGGAGAAAGGAAACCTCCTGCACTGCTGGTGGGAGTGTAAAGTTGTACGTCTACTTTGAAAAGCAGTATGGAGGTTTCTCAAAAGATTGGAAGTAAATATCCCCTTTGATCTAGTGACACCTCTCCTGGGAATATTCCCAAAAGAATTAAAAACAACACATAACAGAGATACATGTATACCCGTGTTCATAGCAGCACAACTAACAATAGCTAAAATATGGAAGACACCAAAATACCCATCAGTAGACCAATGGATACACAAATTGTGGTATTTATACACAATGAAGTACTATAAAGTCCAACAGCGTGTAGGCTTTTGTAGGCAAATGGAGGAAACTTGAGACCATTGTGCTTAGTGAAGTGAGTCAGAAGCAGAAGGTGAAATATCAAATGGTTTCTCTGATATGAGAAACCCAGATCACAGTTATTTCACAGAAAGTAAAGTGAAAAATAAAGGAAGCTGGGAATGGGGGTAGGGACCATGAGGTGGGGGGGGTGGTCGAAAGGACAGCGGGGAAGGTCTTGTTACCTTGACAAGATATATATGTGCACAAAATGCTCAAGATCAATGTAAACCTGAAATTTTGCATTTATACCTATCAATAAAATGGGGGGGGGGGGGGGGTGAGTGATGGGGGCACAACCAGGGAGACTGTGTCTTATCCCCAGGACCTTCTTCTCTGGCTCCTTCCTTCTCTGCATCTTGCTTCCATGAGGCAAGCATCTTTCTTTCACATGCCCTTATAATCCCTGATGTTTCTAAAAGCAATGGAGAGGCTGACCATGGACTTAAACCTCAAAATTATGTCAGGCATTTTGTCACTGGGTAAAAAGCTGACAAACAATGGGACCTTCTATAGCTCTTAGTCAAATGACTCCCTCTGCTTGCCTCGTTTTGGTTTTATACAACTCATTAGATACAAATCCACCCAAATTTCATTTGACTTCTGAGGTTGAGCAAGCCCTGCCCCATGGCAACTGCTCTGTGAGTCTTGCACAGATCTATGGGCATGACATCTTTGAGCCCACGTGTGTCAGCACATCTATCAGCATTCCTGTCGATGGCACCTCAAATCAGCTGAGAGGACAGAAGGATTATGTGAGCCAAACCCAATCAGATTTATGAGCAGGGAAGGCAATAATAACATCTCAAGTACTACCACCATTTTATCTAACCTCATGTTCTTTCCTACAGCCTAATCAATATTTAAGGAATTTCACTCCACATGCAAGGAAGTAAATTGCTATTTTAATTATTCATGTTCTAACTTTTATAGCTTTTAGTGAAACATCAAAATATTTTCCCTCATTCTGCCACAGTACCTCCTAAAAGTTATAGGTGTAACAATGGTCTTAAGTTATTCATGGTTAATACGGATTCCTATTAAGGAGACCTCCAAAAATATGTTTATTCCCAGCAAGTGGCTAGAGCAGAGGTATAACTTGAGGAGCTCTGTACATTACAGACTGAACTGAACTCCTATTACCAGATAATTATGGGGTCAAAGATGCTTTATCTCTTTAGGTCACCAGATAATGGGGTAGTAATGGGAGAACAAATCAAGGTAAATGCTAGTTCTGAAAACCCAGCTTGTCTGTAACCCTTGAAATAAAGAATCTGGGATGCAACTCCAGAGATCGTGGGATAAGAGCCAGTAACCCAATTCATCTTTAGTGAAGCATAAAAGATGATGGATTCTGAGGTCACTTGAGTCTTACATTTAGTAATAAGACTGAGACATTCTTACCCTATTACTCAATTTCGATTGAACTGCTGACTTGAAGAATATTTCTTCTCGAGTGCAAACTCGTAAATGAGACTTGCCTAGCAATGGAAGAGAAATGTCAACCCAAATTTTAGGGATACAATGGACTTGAAGTAACTTTTTAAAAAACTTGAATTACTGTTGGTGTAAGTCATTCCTGAACTGAATTACTTTTAGGAGCATTGAGTTGAGCTCTGTTGTTCTGACACATTCAGGAATTGCAACGGCTTCAGAATTACTCTTAATTGAAATTGAATCCTGGCTCTGCAACTTACTCTGTGTGATTCTGTCCAAGTTATTGTTTCTAAGCCTTAAGGTCCTCACCCTGCCAAAGAGGGCCAGAGAATCCTATTGTAGGACCTGTGCATGCCACCAAGGTGATCACCAAGGGGCACCAGGCACAGTGCATAGGCAAGGTGGGAATTACATATTCGACTTGTTGCTCCCTTCTTGTTATTTAAGTTCAAGGTTGTTCTTTTTCCTGTGCATCTGGGCTGTTGCCATCAACCTGTTCACTGACATAGTGCCTAGAAATGCACATAAGAATTAGCTTCTATAGTATAAAAGGGTGCTACATGCAAATACAACAGTCACACAAAGACAATATCAGCAAAGGCCCAGGGCTCCTTGAAGCAGTCAGGTACACTTTCTCAGACCCACCAACTAATGGATGATCTATAGCCTAAAGACATCCCAAATAAGTGTCCTGAGGAGTAAGGCTTGTTGACAAGGGCTCATTTTTCTTCCTCCCAGATTAACTGTTAATTCATTTTAAGCCTAGTGACTGTGAACTCGTGGTTCAACGAGTAATTGGCTCAGTCTGCAAGTGGCTCACTATTAATTTTCACTCAGATTTTAGTCATCATATAGAACCTTTCAAGAACATTTCTATTTCTATAGCAAATGATCCAAAGGTTAGTAACATCTCTTCCCTGTTTTATAAGATTAGGAAAAAAAACCCCAATTCAGTAGGTAAAGCTACAACATTAAAGTTGATGAAGATGCAATGTGTATATCCATTTTTAAGCTGTTACTGTTATTAAAAATACATATTAATAAAAATATTTGGGGCAAAAATATAGTTAATCAGGGAATTACAATCCCATATAGAACCAGGAAACATTTAGACTTAAATCAACTACACTACACTTGGCCTATGAATTCTTTCTTCCTAAAAAGTGGAGAAGCCATCTTGGGATTGCCTATAAAACATCACCAAGAAGAGAACTTCCCATAATAATTTCATCCATGAGAGTTTCCTTCCTAAGACAGACAAATCTGTTTCAACCTCTGCCTGTTAATTACAGAGAATAACAAGAGCAAACACACATCAAGGGCTAATAATACACTATGCATTCTAATACGTTTGCATACATTAATTCACTTGAGTCTTCACAATAATCAATGTGGGTGGGTTTTATTATGAATTGCACTTTACAGATGCCTAGGCAAACAGAGCTTAGGTAATCTGCCTCCAGTCAGGGATCTGGGAGGTAGTAGAACCAGGATTCAAATCCAGGCACTCTGACTTCTGAATTCTTAGGCTAATCACTACCTTATGCTGCCCGAGTCTCCCAAGAAACACAGCTCCTTTATGCACAAAATCCTCTTTTTTCTAACTGGTTCTCAACACTCGTCTCTGTGTCAAGTCAGTATCTCACACGGACCCTTCCATTGGCATCTTGTGCTTTCTGCTCACGTTTAAATCTGACGCCTTGTTTTCCAAATACTTTTATGTAAATAATCAGTCGACTGATCACTCCACAAGAATGTGCTGCATCAGACACAGAGTCCACTGGTGTGTCAGGGACGGTACTGTGGAAAAGTCACATCATTTGTGTTTTGGGTATAAGACCAGATATCTTTTCAACTTTGTTCTGCCCAAGTGGCATATGAGGGTCTCTCCAAAGCTGTCCAATTTGGTTAATCTTTAGGTTCTTATTCATATTTCACTCTTTAAAGCATTTTTATTTCATTCAGTATAAAACTGAAATATTACAAGTTAATGAATGACACAGAAATAGACCAAATTTAGGTTCCTTTCAATGGTCTGAATTAGTAATGACAGTCAAAACAGAAATTAGCTAACCTAATCAGGATGAACAGACCCATCAATTTATCAATAAGGAAAAGGTATTGTGCGATCATCATCAACCTCAATAAAGGTCCAAGTAAAGAATAATTCTGACCTTTAGTGCATGAGTTTAATTTAATATATATATACCTTCATTTGGTATAGAACAGATGGTTCAAGGCGCATATCTGATCAGGAGGCCAGGATATGCTCTTACATCAGAGAACCCATGAGTCATAATATCTTTGAACTTCAAGAAATTCACATTCTGATTGAAAAATCTAAATGCCATACTTACACATAAAGTCAACTTTCTCTGTTTCTCATGATCCCTCTGTGTACATGCATGTAAATTAGCCTTCATTAGATTTGCTGTTAAAATATATTGAAGCCAGGCATGATGGTCCATGCCATAGTCCTAACACTCTGGGTGGTTAAGACAGGAGGATCTCAGACTCAAGCCAAGCCTGGGAAACTTAGCGACTTAGAAACGCCTTGTCTCAAGATGAAAAATAAAAAGGGCTGGGAATATAATCCCATGAGAAGGCATGGAGTTCAATCTCCAACATCACAGATAAAATCAAGCAATAAAAGAATGCAAATACCTTTCATTTAATTGCTAAAACAACTAAAATTATTTATTTAAAAAACCCAACACATGAGCTCTCAACAAATTAGATATGATAATAACGGCATCTTTATCATCAACCTGAGAAATGTGTAACAACATCTCCATTGCTGAGTCAAAGACTTCTAAACTTAGAATTACATAAACTAGCCATTCTATCCAATTTTGCTGAAAGTAGGCTAAGTGGATTGTCCTAAACATGTAACCATGATGTAATACTCTCACGTATTTCTTTTTACTCTTGTATATCCTCTCATACAGCCATAAATGTTAGCATCCACACTGGCATCTGTGTTTATAGAAGTTAGTAATTCATGTTAGCAAGTATGTGGGATGTTACTATGTAGGTGTGTAAGGTGCCAGAAGGATTATGGCCTATGCCATACTCTCAAGGAGGCCTGTTAACGTATGAGGATAGTCCTAGCTTTGTGACTTGGTTGATAGTTTCATACCTGAATATATTCCCTTTTTTATTGCTGTCTTTTCTACAACTTGATAATTGGTTATCTTTGGGTAGCTACAATATTCTGTTTTGTTTTGGTTTTCCCTGTTTGCTTTGCAAAGAAATCTGATTTTCTTGGGCCCAAATTACCATATCTCTACGTCAACATTCATAAAAGTTCTTACGTCTTATTTGTGTTTTATATTTGATATTTGATATTCAAATAGATCCATTTTGTGAGTGGCTATTTCTCAATTGTCCCCTAGGTTTCTATTGGTTCAAGCCAGTCCCAGCACCATACTGCCTTCCAGCTGGGTGTTCTCCATGAAGTCCTAAGATATGACAGGTTACGCCCTCTTCCAGGGCCCTCATTACAGAACAAGTCATTGAAATTTCTGGCCCACTAACATTCCACATCAGTCTCAGAATCACAAAAAAAGGTGAAGCATAAAAATCCCAATACAAGGAGTTGTCCAAGCAGAAGACGGGTGACTATAAGGTCCTGGTTCCTCTTGCTCCACCTCAGCTAAGAAATGCACAAATACAGGGTATCCTAAAGGTCACTGTCTGTATAAAATATTTTAAAATATATAATATAGTATCTTGTTATTTCAGGATTAATTTGTCATAATAGTTGAAATGGCACCGAGAGCAAAAGAAATTATCCCCATTATTAACAAACGGGATGTTGTCAAACTAAAAAGTTTCTGCACATCAAAGGACACTAACAACATTGTAAAAAGAGATCCAACAGACTGGGAAAAAATATTTACCACCAATATCTCAGATAAGAATCTTATAACTAGAATATACAGGGAGCTAAAGAAAAGAAAGCCTGCCAAAATAAAGGATCCTATTGAAAAGTGGGCAAATGAAATGAAGAGACAGTTCACTCATGAAGAAATGCAAAAGGCCAACAGACACATGAAAAGATGCTCAAAATCCCTAGCCATAAATGAGATGCAAATCAAAACAATGCTAAGATACCATCTCACCCCAGAGAGAATGGCCTACATCAACAAGTCAAACAGCAATCAGTGCTGGTTTGGCTGTGGGGAGAAAGGAACCCTCCTGCACTGCTGGTGGGAATGTAAATTCGTACAACCACTTTGGAAAACAGTATGGAGATCTCTTAAAAGACTAGAAACAAATATCCCCTTTGATCCAGCCACACCCCTCCTGGGAATATATCCAAAAGAGACCAAAACAACATATAACACAGATATATGTATACCCATGTTCATAGCAGCACAACTAACAATAGCAAAAATATGGAAGGCACCAAAATACCCATCAACAGACCAGTGGATACACAAAATGTGGCATTTATACACAATGGAATACTATGCATCAATAAAATCCAAAAGCATGGAGGCTTTTGCAGGCAAATGGAAGAAAGTAGAGAGCATCATGCTTAGTGAAGTGAGTCAGAAGGAGAAGGTGAAATATCGAATGGTCTCTCTGACATGAGCGACCCAGATCACAACACCTATGGAACATAAGAGGAAAGACAAAGTGAAAGAGGGGAGTAGGGTGGGGGAGGAGGGAGGGCGGGGTGGGTAGAGGGAGGGACAAAAGGAAAGTGGGAAAGCCCTTGTCACCTTGACAAGATATGTATGTACACAAAATGCTCAACTCCTTTGTAAACCTTGAATTGTGCATGTATAAATACCAATAAAATGTGGGAAAAAATAGTTGAAGTGAAATTGTTATGAGAAAAATTATGCCAACACTGCCTCTAACATATAGGCTTCCCCCAAAACTGCCACACATTGGAAAAAAAATAACAAAACGTCAGGACATCTTGTAGATAGATATCTTGAAGACTTCTACAAATGCTAATATTTAAAAGAACTAATGTTACCCAAAACAAAGGGAATGTTACTAAAATGCTTGGGTCCTTTTCCTACTGTATACGCTAGAAACAACTGGCTTCAACTGTTCTAGTTCATTAAAAATAAAAGAAAAAAATGGCTAACAGCAAACTTGAGTGAGTACTTGGGCTTTCGGTAATTTAATTCTAAATGTAATAACATGCTTATTAGGAATGGAAGGTCACTCTCCCAAAAATTTCCCCAAGGGCACAGCTGCCAAATTGACTTCGGATCTAGTCTTTACAACATTATTAATTCAATGACATAATAAGGCTGGCAAGGGAAGCCTTCATGTCTGCCTTAAAAAGAAAGAGCACAGCTGAGAGACGTCCTTGCACGCTTCCCAGAAAAGTGACCGGGAAAAAAATCAAAGCTTACTTCTTTTCCTCTCACTGTCTGGATAAAGGACAAGTGCTTTTTTCCTTGCTTTTGGGAAAAGCCTCCCAAACTGGCTTTCCTGCTTCCACAGCCTTCTGGCCTGCTCTGTCTTCATGCACTAGCAGCAAAGCATTTCATGTCCAGAAGCGCAGAGATAGCTTATCTGAGGGCCAAGCCGCTGGGATTTTGTCGAAGACTAGCACTGGCGAAGGGCAGATCATCCTCACAAATTCTCCCCAGCTCAAAAGGCCACTGCTAAAAAGCACCTGGCATGGAAGTTGGCCTCTAAACCATGGCTTGGCAGCAAACTCTAATTAAATGAAACTTGATCTCAGAATAGTTGTTGATCTTAGCTTGTCTAAAGTTCCAGACTTGGACAGCAGGTTGAAACCTGCTGTGATTGCAATCAGTGCAATCGATAGCTTTTAGAAAGAACTTTTTCTAAGCAGGTTTCAAAGGGTCACCTCCTTTTCCTATCTACAAATCTGCCTAGAATCACTTACTACCTTTCCCAGACACTACAGACACAACCTCCCAAGACAGACTGTTAAGTGGCTTTTACTTAAATGAATTTTCCCATTCCTACCATCATTCCGCCTTTATAAACTTGGCTCTGATGGGAAAATCCTACCATGGTTAATTTTTGACCAGCACCAAAAATTTAGTAACTACAAAATAATAGCACAAAAGCTTGCACAGATATGGTTACCTTCCTCCACAGGTCACTGAGAAGAGACTGTAGCAAAATGATGCTGACTTTACTGGCTCTTTGCAATCAGGAAACAAGCAAGGCTACCCAAGGGAAGATGAGGAGAGACGTGCTGTGGATCTGAGCTTATTAGGTAATTTTGGGAAGTGCTCACAGTTGTCCAGGTTTGCTCCGAATATGGTGGTGCTCACAAGCAGAAGCAAGTCTGTAATGGGGAATACAGACAACTTCATCTAGGAAAGGCGAGACCAAAGCAAGGCCAACTCACCAACAGGTTAAGAGACAGAGTTGCTCGTGTTAGAGAAGAAGGATGTCTGGTCCTTTCTGTGGTTTGGTAGACAGATAATTCTAGATGCGCATCTGCCTATATAGAAAATTTTAAATTACTGCAAGTTTTTCAAGTAATATAACTTTGGGAATTTTATAGCAAAAGCCAAATGTCTGTCTGCAGAGATAATCATTCAGTAATTCAATCAACTGTGACTTATTAAAGTCACAATGTGCACATCTAGATCTGTGGGCTAAGTGCCAAGGTGTCCAATCTAGCCAGTGTCTCCATTAGCCCTAAACTGAATTCAACACACCGACTCATAGAAGTTGATACTGCTAATTAAGTGTGACAGAACAGAAAAGCCAGAAGTAATGTTATCATCCTAAGAGGAACAAAACTTAGAAGGCAACAGACAGCTTTTCCAATTATTCTACAGGATGGCAAACTGCTACTTTTTGGGCCAGGTTTCATCTACACCGAGTGTTTTCTCTAAGAAAATGTGAATTATGTTATGTGTTAACTCACACACAGAAGATATGATCAAAATAACTGGAAGCAGGCAGAATAATTTCTACTCAGAGATTCTAGTAAAACTACGTATCTACCTTTAACATATTACACATTAAAGTACATATCAGATCATTTCCTTCCTTGAGGTTGTAATTTGTCCAAGGGAGGATTATTAGATATAATAAATATTTTCTCTTTGGTGGCCTTACATCTAAGATTTAACTTAAAGATATGATTTGAGCTTAATAGTCCTCTCTACATTTTAAATGAGCTTTCAACATATCAAAATTAGAAAATGCATACAAAAAATCTGTATTTATTCTTCTTGAAAATATTAACAAACACACATTCCAGAACACCATGCCTGATGTGACAGGAAGCAACCAGTACTTAATTTGTCCCCTCTAGAAGGACAGCATGCACGGCCATGGGAAACAGTCCCCTCCTGGCCTGGCATGTACCTAAGTTGCCTGCCTCACCTCTACAGGCACCTGAACTGGTAACTATCCCCTTGCAGAAAAGGAGACAGCAACACAAAGCGGTCTTCTCTGGCTTCCTGGGAAAATCTCTTCAACTGATGCACTGCGGCCTGAGCATCTAACCGCACCTCTTCTGGTCCTTCGTTGTTCCCACATCCTCTGGAGAAGGCATTCAGAAGACACAGACATTGCCTCTTGTTTCATGCTTCGGTTTCCTGATCCAAATACCAAAGACCCTCCTCTCATTGTATGTGGCTTTGTAGAAGTAAAAAGTTAAGTGTAGTTCCCAGGTCTAGGCTTTTTTCCAACTCTTTTGGACAACTTATGTGCTGAATGAAGAAAACAGACTTTCAGAATAGAGTATGATTCTCAGTGATCTGAATCCAATGGAATTTTTGATAAAAAATACAGTAAACTATATGTAATAATATAATTCACTAAGAATCTCATAACTTTAGTTAGCATTCTAGCCATAAAGCTATATTTGCAGAGATATTTCCCAATAATGAAAGCCAGCACTTGAGTGTTTATGCTTTTTGGTTCCTGTTCTCTGGGCTTTCCTGTGTATGGAGGTACCTAGTCTTCACTGGCCTAGATGTCACTGCTGTCTGAACATCATAAACACAAAAACTGAGGACAAAGACCACTTATTTATGGAGTCTCAGGTTACAGAGCAGGAAGCCAGGTGTAGCTCAGGCACTATGACCACCCAGGAGATCTTTACATTTGTTCAATCAACATGCGTTGCAATTAAGTGAAAGGAATTGACCATAAAAGCATGAGCTTGTTTCTGGCCTCTCTATTCTATTTTATTTGTCTGTTTGTCTACTTTATGCAGTACCATGCTGTTTAATTAGTATAGCTCTATAGTATATTTTAAAAGATTTTTTTAATTAGGCACTGTAATAACTTTAGCTTTCTTCTATTTGCTCAAAATTGTTTTGCTTGGTGTGAGAAACATGGGTTCAATCTCCAGTACTGCAGAAAGACAGAGACAGAGAGATGGCTTTGGTTATTCAAGATCTTTTATAGTTCATACCAATTTTTTCTTAATCTACAAAAAGATGTCATTGGAAGTTTGACAGTACTAGGTCTGTAGATGGCTTTGGGTGGTATGGACATTTGAACATCAATTCTTCCAATCCATAAGTGCTATATATCTTTTTACTTATTTGTGTCTTTTTCAATTTCTTTCATCAATGTTTTATAATAGCACAAAAGCTTGCACAGATATGGTTACCTTCCTCCACAGGTCACTGAGAAGAGACTGTAGCAAAATGATGCTGACTTTACTGGCTCTTTGCAATCAGGAAACAAGCAAGGCTACCCAAGGGAAGATGAGGAGAGACGTGCTGTGGATCTGAGCTTATTAGGTTTTTAGTATACAAATATTTACTCTCTGGCTAAATTTATTCTTAGGTATTTCTAATACAATTGTACATGAAATCATTTTTCTGGTTTCTTTTACAGGTAGCTTTTCATTATTTGTAAAATCACTGCTGAATTCAATATTTTTATCCTGAAACTTTACTGAATGTCTTAGTTCTAATTGGGTTTTTTGAGAATGTTCTATCTATCTATATATCATTTGCAAATAGACAATTCAAACTCAGCACACAAATATTTCTAAAACAAAATATATTATAAATTACATGACTTGGAAAACCCAGAACACAGATATTCTATAGAACCACATGAAGTGATAGCCAGAGTTGGGGGAAGGGATAGGGAGGGGGTGGGAGGGTCAAAAATAGGAAGGTATTGTAAAGTTGATATAATATATATGTGCATGAAATACCCAAATTCATTGTAAACACTATGTATTGCATATATATATTAATAAAAATAGTGGGAAAAAATTACAAGGGTATATGTCATATTCACTACAATAAAGTCTCAGTAATCTCTTCTACAAATTATAGAAAACAGTCAAGTAATTGCATTGCAATCTAATAGTGTACTGAGAGGTTTGGCTGGGGGCCATGGTCTTGGGGAGTGACATATTAATGCTTCTGGCTAGTTCTGAAGAAGCTGAGGGGTTTTGTTTTCAGTTAGAGATGCGTGACAACTGCTCATCCACTGAGCCATTCTCTGCCTGTGGGAGCCCCTTCACACAGCACAGACTCTCAAACCCTGGTGACTCCTCTCTCAAACACCACTTGTAAAGCTCTTGGGTTGACTGTGAGATTAAGCCCAGCCTAACCTGTCCTCATCACTCTGCAGTAAACCAGACAATTAAAGTAACTCTGGAATGTTTCCACTTTTGGAGGCTTCTTTTGTACTCCAGAGAGAGCATATACAGGCAGAAAAATGTTCACCTTCTCAGCAAGCACTGATACACATTACCGTGAACCACGTGCACTGTGTCACCTACAGAGAGACTTGAGAGGAGAAGGCAGTCTCCCTAATGACCAGGAACACAGAAAGACAAAATACGGGACTATGATTTCAATGCCTACAGTCCCTGGGCAAAGGCTAAGGCCAGAAATGAACTCTCCCTTTAGATGACTGTGTGCCCAAACAGAAAACCCACACTGGCCACTAGACAAAAGTCCCACAGATTGTGTGTCTCGTATGGCTAAAGGATGGCCTAGGGACTCTGTGTGGTGTTTAACACTGTAACAACTGTCTCCAAAAGCCTAAGCTGGGCCTGCTGGCACAGGCCTATAATCCTAACACTCTAGGAAGCTGAGGCAGGTGAATCACAAGTTCAAAACCTGCCTGGGAAACTTAACAACTTAGCAAAATCCTGTCTTAGAATCAAAAAATAAAAGAAATGGGCTGGCATCAACAGACCAGTGGCTACACAAACTGTGGTATTTGTACACAATGGAATACAATGCACCTATAAAGTCCAACAGCATGGAGGACTTTGCGGGCAAATGGAAAAAGCTTGAGAACATCATGCTTAGTGAAGTGAGTCAGAAGCAGAAGGTGAAACATCGAATGGTCTCTCTGATGTAAGAGACCCAGAGCACAACTCTTATGGAACTTACAACGAAAAACAAAGTGAAATGGGGCAGGGGAGGGAGGGTGAGGAGGGTAGAAGGAGGGACAAAAGGAGAATGAGAAAGTCCTTGTTACCTCGACAAGATCCGTAGGTGCACAAAATCCTCAACCTCATTGTAAACCTTAAACCTTGCACTAATACATATCAATAAAATGGGTGGGGAGGGGGGAGGAAATGGGCTGAGTATATAACTCAGTACAAAGGCCCTGGGCTCAATACATAGTACCATAAATAGCAACAAAAAAACAAAACAAACTCTGTGACTGTCCTTATCACCAATTCACTAGAGCATGAACTAACGAAAGAAGACTGTTCCACACCCACACTCAGAAACAATTTTGCTGGATTTTGAAACAAAAAAAATTCTTTCATTTTTTCCAACGCTACATTCCCAGATTTTTTTTTTTTAATTTCAAGACAGGGCTTTGCTAAGTTCCTAAGTTACCAAGGCTGAGCTCAAACTTATGATTCTCTTGCCTCAGCCTCCAAGAATGTTGGCATTCAAATGTGTCCCATCACACTCAGCTAATGACAGTTCTTAAAAATGCCCTCCCTAACGCTTCACTTTCATGGTGTAGAGGATGTGGAAGAAATCACCATCTCTCCCCCATTTACCTTCCTTCCCATTCCCCCAATTCTCTCTCCTTCACTAGCACCCACCTGGCACCTGTATCCTATCAGGCACCACCTCCCTCCAAGTCTGATCTTCATGCCCACCCCACACAGATCTACCTTAATGCACACGCTCACTCCCCGCCTGGACAACTGCAACTGGTGCCTTTGGCGTCTCTGTACATTCTACTTCACTGCAACCTTACCGTTTTCCCATTTTTTGTGATGTTGCCAAACTAGAAATTCATAAAATGCTTCCACTAATTTATTGCATACTCATTATGTACCCTGCTCTCTTATTTGTGGGACAGCAGCTGAGACTAAACTAACTCAAAATCTTGCTAGCCTTCAAAAACCTTAAGTTACAGCAGGAATTAGGCTGAATGAAAACACTGGAACGTAAGAGGTGGGTAGCTATGCAGTATACAGCAAGAGGTCACGACCTAGTCATAAGATCAGAGCTACGGACCTTGAGGAGTAGCATAGTGGTTACAGAACTTGCCTAGCAAGGACAAGGCCATGAGTCCAATTCTCTAGCACTAGTTAAGCAAGGTGTGATGTGCCCACCTGTAATCCCAGCACTCAGGGGGCTGAGGCAGGAGGACTGTCAGCTACCTGGGTTACAAAGTGAGTCCAGAACCAGCCTGAACTACAGAAAAAGACCCTGTCTCAAAAATAAATAAATAAATGAATGAATAAAAAAGAACCAGCGCTGAATTGTAATGCTTAGGAAATCAGTAGTTCGGGGTTAGGAGTGGAGGGAGCAATAGAGAATATTCCAGATAAAAGAAACTTTTGCACAATTGAAAGATGAGCAACACAATTTGGGAACTGAACAGACTTCAACAGAGACAAAAGCAGGACGTGCTTGAAAAACTCTACTGAAAGAACATCAGTTATTTTTCTCAACAAGAAGTAGAAGCCAGTTAGACAAGCTGAAGAGATGACACTTCTCCACCACCTCAAACTGAGAAATAAATTACACAGCAATGGAAATTCACACATAGAAGAATAATCTTAAAAGAGGACTGCAGATTAGGCACAGAACAGGCGGCAATGTGGCAACACACCTGGTTTCAAGTGATACATTTAAATGAAAAAACTTCCTTTATTTTCCAAGAAAAGATGAGACATTCTTACAAAAAAAAAATAAGAATAAGAAAAAGAGACCACTAGCCTTACGGGGATTACAGCATGTGACTAAGCTATAACCAGAAAGTGTGTGATAGAACCAAAGATCCCTATTATAGCCCTTTGCAAGCCGGGGGTTTTAATGCACCATTAAGGAAGAACTTTCAAAACTAGCAAGAAAGGAAAAAGAATTCTCAAACAGTAATGGAACAATCAGGTGCTTACTTAAATAACAAATGCTTTTAAATCCTCCGTTCCCAACTTCAGTTGTCCAAGAAGTGCTGATGATGATATTTTTCAAGAGCAAACATTCTCAGGTCTCACCACCCCACTTCCAAATTTAGGACTCAGTGAGGCGGGAAGGAGCCTGAACAATGGTGTCTCAAAAGATCTTCAGGTGTTTTCCAAGGCCGAGAAACCATACAGTGTTTAACATATTAATCTTCCGCACCTAAGTCATTTCACTCAAGTCACCACTCTACCCCAGCTTCCTATTCCTCTAATGGGTTCACAGTAGTTAAATCTTGATATCTCCTCTCTGAATCTAACCGAGCCCTTCATTGGAATATTCACCAAAAGGTTTTTTTCCATATTTTCCTACATCTTTGTTGTTATTGTTAAACCTGGCCTTACCCACTAGTATACATAGATATCCGAAACACCCAAATTCATTGTAAATTCTATGTATTACATTTGTATATTAATAAAAATAGTGGGAAAAAAGATCTTCAGGTGATCTTCAAAAATTTAGATGCACTAATAAAGGGTTTTATTTCACTGTATACATCAAAGTAAAATGACAAGAGAAAAATACTAACACGATAGTAGATAAGAGAGAAATGGGAAAATTTGTTCTGTGACAAGTCTAATGAAAGTCCCTTGAGCACATTACTCTAAATGAATAAGACCTAAAATGAAGTTGGACAAATAGGAGAGATGGGTCTATTAATAGAAGACAAGAACTGTGGGCAACTTTGAGTTAGTAAATTTGAAAATTTAATGAATAAACAAATATCCACCCTAAAGTATGGCATAATAATCTTGACTTCCATAGAAAAAAGAAAACCTAAATAACCAAATATAATAATGAAAGAAATAAACTCAGTAGTAAAAATCTTTCCACAAAGATGATTGCAAGTGAGTTCCATCAAGTATCAGGGAATCATTATTAAAGGTTCAAATAAATCAAGTGAAGAGAAGAGAAAAAAAACCCTAACTCATTGTGAGTAGAATAATTCTGAAATTATAAGAAAAACTACAAATATATTACATTTAACTATACATTTAAAAAATCTAAATAGCGAACAACAGTGAGCTAGAGACAGAAAATACCTAAAAGTGAATATGCACAAACTTTAGTGTGATCTGGAGATAACTATGACTGCACTTGCCACAGGATCATGTTGTGAGTTTCTTATGTGTGCATTAAAAATATTGTAACATTATTTAATGGGAACTAAACGCAATGGTTTGTACTCGGTAGCATAAGGACTTTTCTTACTGTCAAGTACAACTATCCTTGAACTGACTCATGATCTCCTGGTGTCTACTCTGTGCAAATTAAGAGTCTAGGTGGGGACAAGGTGAGGGCTTTTTTTTAAAGCCCTTCTCACATGGAAAGTATCTGACACTAAATTATTTGAGATGAGAGCTTTTACAATCCCACGGATTCCCTACAGTCCTCCAAATCTATTGCCCCCATCCTGTCAGCTCCACCGTCTGCATCTCCCATACTGGCCATGGGCTTCCAGTGCTACTTGATCCTGGCACCAGAGCAACTCCTGCCCCTCCAGGGTGTGGCACCCTTCCTCCAAGCATGCAAATCCAGAACTGAAGCTCCTTGGAGCCCCCACAGTGCAATCTCCACAGTGGGCCAGGCAGCGCACCCTCCTTCCGGAAGCATCTTGCAAAAGCTAAATTTAAGTCAACTGTCTCATGCGTCACGATAGTTCACGTTTCTGTCTCTTCATCAAGTGATAATCCCTGAAGCCTAGAGTCAGGCGCTTCCTTTTATGTCTCTCCAAAACAGAGAGCCTCATGTAATTACAGCAATTCCCTTTCTGATAGAGGATATGAAGACACTAACATTCCTACACACGGGAAAGATTCCAAACTGGAGAGCAGCCCGCGGGCAGATTCCTAGTCGTCCTTCCTGTCCGCTGGGACGGTGCTCTCTACACCACGCAGCCCCGTGGGGTACTGAAAGAAGGCCATGTTCAACGACGTGTGGAAACCCCTGAATTAACTTAAGTGGCTCCCTTGGCATGTGGACACCTCTGAGAATGCAATATGGTTATGTGACTTGGGAATCACCAAAGCAGGGTTTCTGCACATCACACCCTGAGCCTCACTTAGCCAGGCCACCCCCTCACAGGGAACGCCTCCATGCACAAGATGGCCATTTTCCTGAAAGAATGGTTTCCCTGTCTATCTCCACCCCCCCCCCCCCCCCGCCCCCGTGTGCTTTTCTTTCCAATTCATTTCTCAGGCTTAACTTTGAATAAGCCCTGCCTACATTCCTTTTCATTTCTACAATACTCTTTACATCTGTTTATGAGTTGACACTTTAAAAAATGTTATGTGAGTCACCCTCCAAGAGGCTAAGCTCCACGAGCACAGGGACTTTGGTCACGTGTCCCTAGCACAGAGCAAAGCTTCTGGCATGCTACATATTCTCAACACCAGTGGTGACTCTGAACATCACATACACAGGAATGCAAATTCATTTCTGCCTCTTTCGCTCCTTTAAAACCAGACGAAACACTCTTTAAAGCAATTTCAGGAAATATTTTGCAGCTTCTCCAAAGAAGAAAGAAAGAAATCATTAGCTAACAATCTGGCTAATCGCTTTCATTGCTTCCAAACTAATCACTGAACACATGCTAAGTGTCATAGGTTAAGCTTTCACTGTCCTTAACTCGCTCCAGACGGACTCTGCTTGGTCAAATACTAAAGTGCTAAAATTGTAGTTCTAAATAAACATGGATTAGAGGTGATAGATGGAAGAGATGTTTGATACATGTCTTCTTTCATTTTTCCGTTAAAAAAATAAAATACAACTTCATGAGGCAGTGGCAGAGGCAAGCCCAGAGACACTCACAAACTTTTGAGTGTGTGTGTGTGTGTGTGTGTGTGTGTGTGTGTGCGTGTGTGCGTGTGTGTGTGTGTGTGTGTGTGTGTGTAGAACTGGGGAATGAACCCAGGAACTAGTACATGCTAGGAAAACATGAATACTGAACTACGTCCCCAGCTCCAACTTACTTTTGAGGTTACTCTTTGGTAAGAATGACTGGAAACAAAGGTCTGATTACTTCAAACTTTCTAGGTTTGGGTTCACTTTATGACATGCAAAAATTTCATTTATGGATGAGGACTATACGGGACTGAGCGTAGCATGTGCCCTAAGAATACGTACAAAAGATGGGGGAAAACACCCCATTTCAAAAGGCTAGTAATTTAGAGTTAAGGAATTTGTGGGTACAGTGGTGCAGGCTTGCGTTTCCAGCACTCTGGGAGGCTGAGACAGGGGGACCTCAAGTTCAAGCATAGACTGGGTGACTTAGTGATTTAACAAGACCCTGTATTAGAATCAAAACCAAAAAAGTGATCTAGGGATATAGCTTAGCAGAAAGGCCTAGGCTTGGTACCCAGTAACCACAGCCCCCCACCCCCACCCCACACACACATGATAGGGTTAATGTACTTACTTTTAAAAAGTCATTAATATTCATGGATCCAATTTATTTGATGCCTGCTCCACAAGAAGCCCAATTCTCTAGTGTAGCTTCATTCTCCACAGAAAATCTGACGGCTTTTCTGACAACTCACTCAAGTTGCTGAAACAGCTGCTAACTGAAGCAGGAAGCTGCTCGTGTCTACGTCAAGCTGGGCTGAGTTAATCTACTTCAAATTCACACATTTTCCCAGAGAAGTTTATAATCAACTTTTAGATTCAGCATGAGAGTTTGTATTTCTCCTCTCCCTCTTAATGTTGATGTGGTAATTCCAACAACAAAATATATTTGCCAGATAGTCTTTACCTTCCTATGATCTTGACTTAGTTAATGTTGCTTTACAATCAGCACATCTCCCACCTTAATTCCTGGAGGGAGGAATTTACAGCAGACCAGTGTACGCGAAGCGCTCCTGCCTCACCGTCAGTGTTACCACTGCCATCATGATGATGTTGTTGCTGTCCCAAAACAGCATAGGCGAAAATGGTAAATTCATTTTAACGCCTGCATAGAAGATTCCTAAAATGACAAGGAGGTAGCTCTTTTTGCCTCTGGAAGACAGGTTTAGAATTCAAATAAGCTCTTCTGAGACGGATGATATATATCATCTGCCCTTCTAGTGTTAGAAATCATACTACTGTATAAGATCACTTACTTTAAAAGCAAACTCATGAGCAACGCATGTGGAATATACAAGGTGTACTCCAGGAGGGAGGCCGTGTCTTGACATGCCATTCTGAAAACATAGGTTGCTTACCAAGTGCACTCACTTACTTCTATTTGTAAAATGCATGCTTGGTCAGGTCGGCTCTCATTTCCAAAAATTATTCTAAAAATACTACTAAGCCCACGAAAACTCCAATTTCATTTTTTTTTTTTCATGTGGATAAAACCAGCTAAACTGAACCAGACAGTAGGACCTTCTCTTTTCAGTACATTGGGACTCAAACATTCTTTCATACCAAATACACTTCTGTGACCTCATTCTGCCTTAAAAGGCCAAATTTGTCACCTTGGCATAAACGCATAATGAAATTGCCAGAATTAAACAATGGTGTGGCTGTGAAAGCACCTGTCAGAGTCTCCTCACCAGAACGTGATGACAAGCGGGACAGTGGGCAGGTCTCTACTTCCCCCACACAGGGCACATATCTGGCATGAGAAGGATCCTATTGAGTGTGTGAACAGAACAGAAGAAGACCAAAGGATTTTTTTTCTTTACCTCAGAATAACAAAAACTGAAAGAAATGGAGGTAGGGTACCTATGTTGACAGCGGTAGTAGCTTTAAAAATATTTCAGCAAAACATTGTAATAATGTTCTGTGGGTCACAGAAAGGTCGACTATCATTCTCTAAGAAATTACAGTGCCCAAAACCGGTAGAACATTTGTCCTTTCCAGTTTGCAAAGCAAGCAGGTATCCTCCAAATGTTTCTTTACACACATAAGCAATCAGCACTTACTTTTAGAGAAAACAGAATCATTACCTAGGCAGACAAAATGATATTACAAGAATATACAAGGTATGATAAAAATACAGTGAATATTTACTTTTTAAATTATTATAGTAAGAGATACACTGCCATTAATCACCCTCAAAACGCTCCCCTTTGTTTTGAATACGCTCATCTCACCGTTCTGAACAATTTCTGCAGCAGTTCTGAAGTCCTCTTTCGTGAGTTATGTTGCCATGGCTATCTCAAAGTCCTGAATCAATTCAAAACGTTTACCTTTCATGATCATTTTGACTGAAGAGAAGTGCCAGAGGTCACTTAGTGCCAGAAGTTGTGAGAAAGGTGGATGAGGACACACCGTGATGTGTTCTACAAGCCTGCCTTTCCATCGGATGCACTTGAAAGCAGCATTCACTATTTTTGGTCACACCTCATGAAGATACTCACGAAAGAAGACTTCCAAAATTTCCTCAGGAAGCAGCAGAAATGTTGGGAGTGTTCTCAGCAAGGGAAAATATCTAGAGGGGGATTTATGGTAATTTGTCTGTTACTGCAATAAAATTTATTTAAACATTCACTGTATATTTTGACTACCCCTATGAAGTTTACCTGACTTCAAAAACATAAGCTTCTTTTCAAAGCAACTTAGGACTACATATAAATTTATCTTTGTTTAAAACCTAGTATAGTAAATTTACCCTGAACCATCAGTTACAGTTGTCTTCAGTCTTTACAAAATATTTTCAATCTACCACATCAACAGGGTGGCATCAGCCGCATGTGAATAATTGCATTTACATTAAAATTTTTAGTTTTCCAGTTGCACTAGCCACATGTGACCAGAGGCCACCTTTCTGGACAGCACAACAGAGGGTGGCCATCACTATGGACAATGTGCACTGCACAGTGATATTGGCAATACTGAAGGACACTTTTGCCTCAGTTAGCAATAGGCTAGGAAAAAAATTGCTTGCTTACTAGCCCAGAAACTGAAAAGCCAACCACACGCAGCACCCTTAAAATCCTAGAAAATCTAGGGACATCAACTCTAGATGCAAATGCTATAATTAAACTATGACAGTATAGGCCTGGGCCTTTTTGTCACACATGACGTGTATGGACTGTAGCAAAGCCAAAGTTCTCTGGATCAGACTCAGTCCCCAGAAAATACACCAAGTTAGTCCCAGAAGCAGTAACTGCTGCAGGACATTAAAATGAAGGATGTGAATTAGGGCTCTCTGGATTTTTTTTCAATAGGTGATAAAATTGCCTTTGTAATGTTCAGACTCTCCAGAGAGAATAAACATCCTGTTCATTAGCCAATCAAATTGCTCAAACTATCATTCAACACTCCATTTATCTGGTTATCGCTAACATGAATTATTAAGAGGCATATTTCACATGTATCAATGTTAGAGCTGCCTCAAGATTTCCTGTGGAGCCATTCCCTCCAGAAAGCATCAGGAAGGTCTTTGTAGTTGCAAGAGCACATGAAGCGTCAGGCATTCGGGTTCAGCAAACTACAGCTCCTTCACTTGAAATTGTTAGCCACAAGCGTTTCGTCAACCAAAGGGAGAAGCAGAGGTCAGTGTGAAATGAGGACTAGGGCAGGGGCACATTGGCAAAGAAAGCTGATGCTGCAAAATCAGTGTCACAAAAAAAAGTGTCGTAGAGAAAAGGGAACTAGTTTAGTCTAATGGCTCACCTCTGTGGAGACCAACACTGCCGCTTCCCCCAGACATGCCGCAGTACCTGGAGAGGGCTTTCTGTGCTAACAGGTTATGTGGATTATAAATTGTCCTATGAAAGTATTATTTTCCGCTAATTGCAAGGAAAACTAGAAAGACTTCAAGGCCACAAAATTAAACCCCTGAACCACCTAGCTTTTGGGTTTCTGGGACCAGATGGTCTCAATTCACTTAAAAATAAAACATTAGAAGCAATCACACCAAGCTGTAGGCCTGCCGGGTGTTCCCTCTCAGCCCGCTGTTCATGGGAGGAAGAGAAAGTACCTTCCACTGCCTGAGGTGGTGTGTGCTCTCCAGCCGGAATAATAACAACCACGCTGGTTGGAAGCAATTGCTAGCCCAAGCTCTCAATATTGTCCATACTGCTCCTTTTCCAAAATCAGTACTGCCACAAAATTAAACCATGGCTGCCATATAAGCTGCAATATTATATTACTTCTTTCTTCCACGTTTATGCTCTCTCTCAAGTATCAGAATAATAAAAATATTAACATAAGTATCAGAAGAAGCAGAATAACTCATGCTGTATATTAAAGAGGCATTTTTTTCCTTTGAGGTCAGGGGTGTTGAAAAACAGAAGTTGCACTGTCCAAAAAGAGTGGTAAAGCAGGGGCAGTGGCAGAGCTGTGTGTGGCAGGAGGGAAAGAAGGGGTGACCACCGAAAGAACGTAAAGAGAAAGACATTCTTTGGGGCCCTGGGAACCTGGTTTACCTGCCTCTCTTCAACAGAACATCCACTTCAAAGGCTACAGAGAAAGGAAACACATGTGCCTGTTACTTCATGCTGAGTGTCTGGCAGCTCTTCAAATACCCAATGGGATAGAGATATTCACATTTTGAGCTATTTTTTTTTTAAAAAAGATTTCTAAAAAGGCTAAAGCAAATTCAGGAAGATGGCCTATATGGCTAGACCACTAATGAAAGAAAGTTTCTTGCTTTTTCATAAACAGAAAATAGAGCTATTAGAACCTGTGACTTCCTCATAGTTTTTACAGTCTTCTTTGAAAAAAAATTAACTTTACTCTCAGTTATATGATCTGTTATCTAGTATCTTTCTAAAAGAGATATGGTTGAGCTAAAGAATGCCCAAAAAGGCTATGGCAACAGTGTGCCCATGTGTAACACTCATGTGTGTGTTCTGTGAACTCTAAACACCTCCAGGGAGGCTGAAGGCCTGCTCCTGGCTCCTGTCCCCAAGGCAGCTATGGCTAAGGAGAGTGGCAGACATGTCAGAGAACAAACACAACAGAAGAGTTACAAGGACAGTGAATAACAGACCTACCAATCTAACAGGTAACTAATCATATTCTTCTGTAATAGATGATTCATCACTAAGCATCAAACAGAGCTCAGGATGCTGACGATACAAAGTTTGCACTTAACTATGAGAGAAGGGACAGTATTATCAGTTGAATTATGTCCCATAATAAAAGAACTGTTAGAGTCCTAACTTCCAGCACCCTCAGAATGTGACCTTATTTGGAGATAGGCTCTTTGCAGAAGTAATCGTTAGGATGAAGGCATTAGGCTGGGTCCTCATCCAATATGACTGGTGTCCTTATAGAAAGCGGGAAATTGTACAGAATCCTGTACAGAGGGAAGATGATGTGATAAAACACAGAGAAGATGGCCATCTATTTTACAAGCCAAAGAGTGTCTGAGGCCACCAGAATCTGAGAGGGACACCTGGACCAGATCCTCCCCCATAGCCTTTGAAGGGACATCTTGATCTCAGGCTTCCAGCTTTCAGGATATGAAAAAATAAATTCCTGTTGTTTTAACCACCCAACCAGTGGCATTCTGTCACAGCAACCCCAGAAGACTGACATAGGCAGTGGGTAACGTGAGGGAAAGAGGAAAGGGCATTTAGGTAAAGAGGTCAGTTTGAATCAAGCCAGGAAGGTCGAAAAACACTGCAGCACATTTGTAAGTATGGATTCAGAAACAGAGGCTCAGAGTAGTGAAGAAAGCCTCAGAGTTGAAGAGAGTTCAGAACCTAAAAACGCAGTAGGACTCATTAACAGGAAGGACCAATGAGAAGATGTGTGACATCAGCTTAAAGAGAATGAAGAGCTGATGAGACCACAAACCTCAATGAGAACATGAGGGGCGAAAGCGCAAGCCAGAGAAGGGTGGTCCAAAATAAGACTCTCCGGGTTGTCAGACGCAGGCAGCGGGTGCTCTTTAAGTCAGCAATACTGAGAATGGCCTGGGAGTATTCAGCCAGGTAGGTGGCTGTAACAGTCTATCACAAAGACACAGCCATGAATCTGATGTCATTAAATATTTAAACTACAGAAAGAAGCAACTCTCTGGGAGACAACATGGCTTCTGAGACAATACGGTCCGCTTGGGCAATATCTCCAGTCCACAAGACAACCAAAGTGTTCACTGACAAGTAACACCCTTGGCGCTCTGGCTCACCGCATTTATGAGCTGGATGGTGAAACTGGCACGTCTGAATCCAACAAAACAGAGTGTGCACGAGCATACGAAGGTCTGGACATTCGGCCAGCCTGGCCTCGCCAAGTCAGGGATAGCTTTCCTCCAGGATTCCCCATCTGCTGTGGTGTAGACCCCTTAATGTTGCCCAAAAACTCATGAGTTAACGTCCTGGTCCCCAGACTGTGGCACTATGTGGAAGTGGAGGGATGTTGTGGAGGTGGGGCCTAGTGGCAGGAAACTGGGTCACAGGGCGAGCCCGTCACAAGGATCATGGGACCCCAGCCCCATCTCTCTGCATCTTACATGGATAGGATAGATTCACTCCACCAAGTCCTTGCTGCTATGATGCTGGACCTCACCACAGGCAGGCTCAAGCCACTGGGCCACGTGACCATAGAATGAAGCCTCTGAAACTGTGAGCCAAAAATAAATCGTTCCTCCTTATAGTAATTTGTCTCACGTATTTTATCATAGTGGTAGAGAGCAGCCTGATACATCTCAGGCAACAGCAGTGCTCAGCAGTTCTCATCTGTGTGAGCTTGGGCCTTTTTTATCAAAATGCCCTGACTTAGATGTTTAGGCAACACGTGTTTGTTTCTCATTGTTCTGGAGACTAGAAGTCCAAGATCCTGAGGTCAGCCAGATAAGCTATTGACAAGAACCTCCTTCCTGGCTGGCAGACAAGAAGCCTCTCTTTGTGTCCTCGCATGATGGGCTTGGGAAGCTGGGGGCAGAGGGAGCATCACAGGGAACTCTCAACAGCTCTATCTCATGATGGTCCCTTTTACCCTTGAAAAAACCCCTTCGTCCACTACCCTGTCACTTGTCCTGAAGGCACTTCTGCTACCTGTTCACTCATTTCATATATCTGCCTTCCCTAAATAAACCAAGTTCTACTTAAGGGATCTTCTATATCCTACCTAACTGTGCCCAAAATCATGCCTGCCACTCAGCAGGTGCTCAGCACATCGGCTGAAGCAGAGAATAAACTACTTGCTATCCAGTCTTTACTCTTGCACCTCAGAAATCATAACTGATTCAAACTGTAAAACATCTGGAACATTACAAAAGCTAAAACACAGAGAAACGAACTACTTCAGAGCCAAGAAGGCCAGTCTCAGCAAATCCACGTGGCTGTGTGATCTTTGGTAAGTTATTTCTAAACCTAACAGATCCATCTGTAAAATGGAAACACAGCCAGTCACAGTGTGAATACTATGAGGGCACAGTATACCAATGAACCATTTTATTTAATTTGCTGTTATTCAGAGATCAACACAAAACTCCAAGTTACAGTTAAGCGATACCAGGACCTCTACTTTTTAAAGCATTTCACGGAATGGGGAGCTTCTAGGAATATCTCCTCAGAGCTTCTCCGGAGCAAACGCTGTGAGGAGACGCCCACTGCCACCTTCCTGGATTGCTTCATAGCTCACTGCTCTAACACAGGGATGGTGGTTCCCACATGAAGGTGTAACTTAATGATCCTTGAATTGTCAAGGTCTGTGTATTTTTAAACCTAAGGTTCAATTAGCAGCTCGCGTTCAGTCACTGTGGCAGCACTTGTAATTTTGGACAATTACTTTCCACTATGTAGGAACCTTGGCTGCCAAGGAATGTGTTTTAGTTTTAGGACATGCTCGTATTCCACTTCTGTGCCCTTTCCCCAACACTTGATGTGTTCAATGACTGGAATAGTTCTTCTTCAAAACGAAATCTTACCTAATCAAAAGGCTTTCTCTCATTAAATATCACATCTCATGGCTCTTGATTGCTGGCCTCCAACTTGTACATTACTTTCCAGAGTGCCTATGATTTTCTCCTTGAGGCAAAAGCAATTCTTACACGCATGAACAACCTTTTTCTTTCCTCCACAACAACACATGTTCTCATGGCCTATTATTGACTATTTAAGTTCTTTTGACCCAAAGTGTGATTACATAATAATGACCTGGCCATAATCCACTATTACTAAGATGTTTCCTTCACATCAGTAAATATTTTGGTACATTTAGAGATAATTTTATATGTAAAAACTTTACATATCTCAGCTGACTCGATATACAAGAGGCATCACAGTACTGCAGATGGAAGGGATTTCTTTTAAAATGATAACCTTGGTTAAGCTTACAGGAGCTGAAATAGAAGTGAAAAACTTAGAGACCTAGTCATCAGGAAAATTGCCCTAATCACTTCATTTGGGTAAATTGACTATTTTTCTGAAAAGCAGCTGAGACAAGACCACCCCTAGGCAAGTATAATTCACACAACTTGTATTTATCCAAGCAAGAGCAAATCACGAACTTGATAAACACATAATTGCATACACACCTCAATTGCCTGTAAAACATACAATTTTGAGAAATACTTCAATTTGTGCTTGGGAAGTACATTGTTCAACCTTCATGCAATCCTCTACAAACCAGTGGCATTGGAAGTATATACAAAGGCTGTATAAAATTGAACTAAGTATCTCGTTGGGTTAACTGCTAACAACTTAGCAAAATATAAATTACACTGAGATGAAATAAAAGAGGTAAATACCTGTAGTTACAAAAAAAATTAGAAAGGTTAAAAAGTCATACCTCAACTATCTTGAATAGATTTTATTATTTAACTTGCTCCCTATTTATATCCTTTTCTCTTCTGTATTGGTAAACTACAAGTTATTAGTAGATGAGTGAAGAATTCTAGTCCTTTGACTCAACTTATGGTGCTATTACCAGTGACTTGTACAGACCAAGAAAGGAAAGCAATGGCTACAGGCCTTGTCCTGAGGCAGAATGCCAAATGCATGAGTAGAAAACAAATGAAAAAGTCAGTTTTCCACTAGGAAATACTCTTTTTGGGGATTGTAAATCAGCAAGTGTCTAAAGCACCACCTAGGTACAAACCATTTTTAAATTGAGGTGTCAGAGTAACTGGTAAGAGAAGGTGCTGAATAATATGTGTCAGGCCCTGGGTCCAATCCTCAAGACCAATGTCTCTCTCTCTCTGTATATGTGAGTGCGCATGCGAGTTTGTGTGTGTGTGTGTGTGTGTGTGTGTGTGTGTGTGCGTGCGTGCATGCGTGTGTATTTTAAAGATGAAATAATAATAGCCTACACCATCCAGAAGCAATACCTCCACAAACAAGCATACAGCCAAGTCAGGAGAATTAAGCAACACAACATAATGTCATGAACACAGGGTAGAATATATTCCCTAAAAGATTATGTGGAAATCTAAACCTAATTTGGGAAATGGGACAAAAGTCAGGAAAATGTTGGGAATAAACGCTCTTTCGCAGGAGTTGGGGAGGGCTGTTCAGGAGTGAGAACCACAGAAGAAAACTTACAAAGCAGGAAATTCGTATTTTGAATAGAATGATACCTAAATCAATATTCAGTACTATACAGTAAGCTACAGATGGGATGTCGCGGGACTGGTTGAATAAAGCTCTGTTGTGAACTACTCACATAAGAAAAATAAGGTAGGATTAGACAATTTCCACTCTCCTTTCTTTTTCCTCCTGAAAGTCACCACAGCTATTTCACTCCAACTATTCCATCACTTCTTTTCCTTTTTATAAGAAACTAAACTCAGCGCCTGTCAAAAATCCACTTATTTCTATTTATGCATCTCTTCCCAGTCACACTAACATCCTTAAGGTCTTCATTTATAAAAAAACAACACATGGTCAGGGTATGACGGAATCGCATGCATGGGATAAAATTCAGAGCTCACTGCACTATTGAAAGGCATCAAACTTGGAATTAGACTTACTTTAGATTCCGTAAAACAAATTTATTTTCTACAATTTCCAATTTTGGCAACTTATTGATACTTCAAAAGAAGAAAACAATTCTCGAAGCCTTAATGGGAACTGGGTGTTTCATAAGTAATTTTACCCCTTCCCTCAGTTTTCTGAGTGATGAAACTTTACATTTATATCAGGACTAGATCTGGCAAATAGCAACATCAGCCAGAAAAAAAAAAAACATCATCATCATCATCATCTCTATTTTAAAGGGCAAGGTGATTTTCAGTCTGATATTTACAAAAAGACAAAAAAGTCTACAGCTAAGATCTCTGACTGGCAAGATTACAAAATAAGTGTATTTGTTCTTAAAAATCCAAGAAAATGGCGAGAAAGCACTATTCTGCAAAAAGGAGCACAAGAAATAAAACAGGGAAATACAGATTCAATCAAACTGGGACAAATTTCATCTCCAAGGTTCTCATCAACAAATCACAACTCAAGGGATGAGAAGCCTGAAGTCTGACACAGGGATGTAGATGACATATTTGCTAATTCACAAAATGAGTTATATTAAGAGTATCTTCCCCGATTGTTACCTTAACATCTTTCATGTGTCTTAAGGCAACCTCTTGTGCACAGGTGATATCAGACACAAGGTGCACAGGATGAGGTGATTTGTTCGGATCACAAGCTTATCAGGAAAATGCTTAGACGAAAAACAATATTTTAGATGTCAAATGGCAACATTAACAACCTACCTCACCCTGTCTCCAGAGACAGTATTCAGTTCTCAACTTTCCTCAACATAACATTCCATCATAATGACTACAGATCTGCACAAGTTTCCACATGACTTTAGGTCTCTCCTTCCATCTCTGGCCACAGATTACTTCACTTAACAAAAATCAATGGCACCATTGACGCATTGATTCCGAGCTTCTCCTGGACTATAGGAAGCAAGCAACACGCTTCCCAGTGCCTTCTTCTAGCACTTGGCTACATTATTCCATTAAAAATGGGAAAGTCCTTGTCACCTTGACAAGGTACGTATGTGCACTAAATGCTCAACTTCATTGCAAACCTTAAATTTTGCGCTTATACATATCAAAATGGGGAAAATGGAGCAAATAGCTTTTTTTCTTAAAATTCCTATCAACCGCAAAATTGTTGGAGCTCAAAAACACTTTCCAAAATAATCTGAGGATTTTAACCCCGGATACCTATTTCCCATTCTTCCAACTTATAAACATTATTGTATTATATCTAATGTAAGTATTTTAAAAACCCTCAAGACATTGTTGAATATCTTCAATATCAATGTAAGTTTTAGTATCTATTTACCACTTTCTTTGCATCCCTTCAGACAGCTCAAATCTTCCATCCAGAATCATCTTCCTTCTACGCGACCCACAGACTCTAACACTATCTTTAGGAAGATCTCCTGGTTGGCATAGTCTCAGCTCGTTTCTCTGAATCTTTGACTTTAACGTCATCCTACAAAGACTTTTCTGCCTATTGAAACTCTAGGTTAGTATTTTCTTTCGACATTGAAGATGCTATTCCACTGTGTTTGGCTCTCCTGTTGCTGATGAGAAGACACCTGCTTCATGGAGAAAGTAATCAACACTTGTCTCCTCCTCCCTATAAAAACCAGAGGTTGGAGGGTTCTTGGGATGGAACCCATGGCCCCATGCATGCCAGGCAAGTGCTTTACTACTGAGCTACACACCAGTCCTACCCTACGTGTTTTTCAATACTTTGTATTTGGTGTCCTATGATGTACTTAGCGGGAATGCTTATACTATCCCTGTTTAGGGTTTATTTGACTTATTGAATCTACACATGACTATCCTAACACTTGTAGAAAGTCTTGTTTATCATTCCCTCACATACTTTCTCTGCCCTTTTCCTTTATTCTTCTCTTCCTCCCGGACTCAATTAAGCACGTGGGAAATGTTTTGCTGTCCGCTGCACACCTCAGTCCCCCGGATGCTCACTCAGTGGTCTTCCCTACACTACACAGTGGAGAGTGGGATCATAAACTATGCCATAGGCCAAATTCAGCTCGTAGACTGTTTTTGTGTGGCCTATGATCTAAAATGGCTCTCATACTTTCAACGAGATATCAATGTAAAATTCAAACAAGGACAACTATGCCATAGAAATCATATGTGGCCCACTAAGTCTAAAATAGTCTCTATGTGAGCCTTTGGAAGAACATCTGTGCCTTCTGTTCTAGATAATTCATTTTTACTCCTCTTCTGCTTCACTGCTTCTTTCTAGAGTATTCTCAGAAGCTGTTCAATCCTTTGTAACATTTCTTGTTATAATTTTTTTCATAACCAGAAATTCTGTTTAGTCACTTCTTACCTCTGTTATGCTACTGCTCACTATAGATATCACTGGGGGCCTACTGCTTATTATTTAAAGCATAGCCAGTCATGGCTGCTTTACACTTTACACCTAGTTGTTTTAATATCTTCAATCTTTCTTGCTCATGTCTAGTGACTTCCTGATATTACTAATTGCTTGAGGGGACTTTTTCACTTGTATGTATAAAAGTACGCACATCAATTGCACTTAGAATAAATGTACCCATTGCCAAGAGCACCTGCTTTAGCTTCTGAGAAGAGCAAAGCTGGAGGTGCCCTGGTCCACACCGGTGAGGTGGAACCAGGCCTCCCATGTCCAGGAAGCCAGTTTTGCTGCTGCCCCTACCTGCCTTCTATATTTGTCAAGATGGAAGCTGGGGAAAGCACCTGTAAGCAGGTGTCCTCTGCACAAAGTTCCTCGGTCGCCAGGGTCATCTTGCTGATCCAGGCTCCAGTCCTAAATCCAGTTTTACTTATCTTCTCTTTAATACCTTTAAAATGAGGTTTTCTAAAGAGTATTCCATAGTCTTACTCATTTCATTCAACAGGAAGGTAACCTAGCCTATCATGTCTGGAAAACGCAAACCCAAGTTCAAATTTTTAAACAGTGTTGACATTTAGAAAATCAGTGAGTCTTTGTGTTTCAACACTAAGAAACTGATCGTCCAAGAACCTAACAAAATAGACCACGGTCCACAAGCATGCGCTTCCATGCCCACAGAAGTCATAAAGCACTTGCTAACTACCTTTTGGGATTGGTTTTCTAGCAGCAGAATGAAATTTTCCGGTCATACATAGAGATCTTGCTGTAACTTCTATAGAAAGACATAGTTTCATTTTAAAAATAAATTTTACTGCCATAAATGTTATTCTTCATTGCTCAAGCACTTAGAATATTTCATAAGGAGATTGTTTTCAAGTATCCTATACACAGGTATATTTACTAAGGTAAGCATCAGTCACACTGAGGGCCAACTGTGTGTCACTTGCCCACAGCACTCCCGAGACAGCATGGCTTTCCATGGCAGTCTTGGGGTACTGACAACACCTCCTGTGAAAAAACCGTCTACACTGACAACTTTTATATTTCTTCCCTTCCCAAACTGCCCCATACCTTCCTCTGCTCCTCACCACTCAGTGCTCAGCTCACCCAACACACCCCTCACATATACCAGTAAAGGCTCCTAAATAATTCTGGTCTGGTGACCTTGGTCACTAATGCTGAACCTCCCTCTATTCTATTATTTTTCCCATTTTCTTGAGGCACATAAGTGCAAAATTTAGAGTGTACCTTGATCTTGAGCATTTTGTGCACATACACATCTTGGCAAGGTTACAAGACCCTCCTGCTACACACCCCCTCACGCTCCCACCTACCCCCTAGTTCCCAATATTTTCCACTGTAAGTTCCATGAGATAATTGTGATCTGGGTTTCTGAGATCAGAGAAACCATTCAATATTTCACTTTCTGCTTCTGACTCACTTCACTAAGAATGATGGTCTCAAGTTGCCTCCATTTCTCTACAAAAGCCTCCAAACTATCTGACTTTATAGATGCATAGTATTCCACTGTGTATAAATACCCCAATTTGTGTATCCATTGGTCTGTTGATGGGTATTTTGGTGTCTACCACATTTTAGCTATTGTTAGTTGTGCAGCTGTGAACATGGATATATATGTATCCCTATTATGTGTTGTTTTTAATTCTTTGGGGAATGTCCCCAGGAGAGGTATCGCTGGATTGAAGGAGATATTTATTTCCTATCTTTTGAGACACTTCCATACTGCTTTCCATAGTGGTTGTACCAATTTACATTCCCACCAGCAGTGCAGGAGGGTTCCTTTCTCCCCATAGCCTCGCCAGCACTGATTGCTGTTTGAGTTCTCGATATAGGCTAATCTCTCTGGAGTTAGATGGTGTCTTAGTGATGTTTTGATTTGCATCTCATTTATGGCTAGGGATTTTGAACTCTTCTCACGTATTTATTGGCCATTTGAACTTCTTCATCAGTGAACTGCCTCTTCATTTCATTTGCCCATTTTTCAATATGGTCCTTGATTTTGGGGGGCTTTTCTTCAGTTTCCTGTATGTTCTTATTATGCATCTCCTATTATTTTTCCCATTCTGTCAGTTCTCTTTTTATAGTGTTGATAATTTCCTTTGCCATGCACAAACTTTTTAATTTAACATGATACCATTTATTAATAATGGGGATAATTTCTTTGACTTTTGGTGTGATGTCTTAAGAAAGTCTTTGCCTACACCTATGTCCTTTAGATATTTGCCTAATTTGTATTCTAGAAGGTTCAGTGTTTCACTTTTAAAGTCTAGGTCTTTGGTCAACTTTGATTCAATTTTGGTGCACAGTGACAGGTGTGTGTCTAGGTTCATTCTTCTGCATGTAGCTGTCTAGTTTTTCCAGAACCACTTGTTGAACAGGGTATCTTTTTCACAGTGAATGTTTTTGGCTCCTTTATCGAAGAGTACATAGTTGAGGGTATTTAAGTTTGTCTCTGCATCCTCAATTCTGTTCCACTGTTCTATCTGTCTGTTTTTGTGCCAGTACCAAATTATTTTTATGTCTATTGCTTTATAGTACAGCCTGATGTCTGGTATTGTAATGCCTCCTACCTGGGTCTTGTTACTCAGGATTGCTTTGGCTATTCTTGGTCTTTTTGGTTCCATATGAATTTGAGAATTCTTACTTCAAGTTCTTTAAAAAAAAAAAAGTTGTTGGTATTTTGATAGGAATTGAATATATCAGTTTCAGCAGTATAGTCATTTTGAGTATATTTATTCTCTCTAATCAAGAACAGGGGATGCCATTCCATTTTCTGATGTTGCCTACAACTTCTTTCTTAAAAATCCACAGATATACAACTGCTGAAAGACACTATAGAAAACTTGGACATAACAGATGCTTACTGAGTTTTCCACCCAACATCAGCTGAATACACTTTCTTCTCAGCAGCATATGGAACTTTTCCTAAAACAGACCATGTTCTAGGCAATAAGTCATGCTTAAATAAGTACAAATAGATAGAAATAATTCCTTGTATACTCTCAGACCATAGTGGAATAAAACTGGAACTTAACAGCAACAGAAACAGAAGAAAATACACAAATACATGGAGACTTTACAACATATTACTGGCCAAACAGCGAATCACAGAAGAAATCGGAGAAGAAATCAAAAATTTCATAGAGTTAAATCATGATGGAAGTATATCAAAATCTATGGGACACAATGAAAGCAGTACTTAGAGGGAAATTTATAGCCATAAATGCATACATCAAAAGAACAGAACAGTCATAAATAAACATGTTATTGGTGCACCTTAAGGACCTAAAGAAATAAGAACAACTTAAAGATCAGATCCAAAATTAATAAAATTGAAATTAAGACAATAAAAAAGATTAATGGGTTGAAGAACTGGTTCTTTGAAAGAATGAACAAGATAGACAAACTTCTAGCTAAACTCACCAAGAGAAGGAAAGAAAAAACACAGATTAATGTACTTAGAAATGAAAAGGGTGAAATTACAACAGACTCTGCAGAGATTCAAAACATTGTGAGAACTTATTTTGCACACCTATATTCTAACAAGTTAGAGAATTGGAAAGAAATGGATGACTTCCTAGATACATATAAATTACCAATAGTAAACAAAGAAGACATAAAAATCTTGGACAACCCCATTACACACACAGAAATTGAAGCAGTAATAAAAGCTTTACCTACAAATAAAAGCCCGGGACTGGATGGATTCACTTTTTCAATACTCCAGGGAAGAACTAACTCCAGTCCTCCTCAAACTGTTTCATAAAGTAGAAAGCAAAGGAATGCTACCAAACTCATTTCTTGAGGCTAGCATCACCCTAGTCCCAAAAGCAGACAAAGACTTAACGAGGAAGGAAAATTATAGACCAATATCCTTAATAAATATAATTGCCAAAATCTTAAATAAGATTCTGGCAAACAGAATTCAACAAATAATCAGAAAGATCATACACCATGATCAAGTGGGCTTCATTCCTGAGATACAAGGCTGGTTCAACATATGTAAATCAATCAATATAATATACCACATCAACAAAAGCACAAAGAAAAACCACATGATCATATCAATAGATGCAGAAAAAGCCTTTGATAAAATATAGCACCCTTACATGATAAAAACTCTGAGCAAAATAAGTATAGATAGAAGGGCCTTACCTCAAACTCATAGAAGCCATATATGCTAAACATACTGCAAATATCATAATAAACAGAGAAAAACTGAAATCATTTCCACTCAAGTCAGGAACACGACAAGGCTGCCCACTCTCACTACTCTTATTCAACACAGTCCTTGAAACACTTGCCATAGCAATCTGACAAGAAAGTGAAATAAATGATATCTGCATTGGAAAGGAGGAAGTCAAACTGTCCTTATTTGCAGATGGTATGATTATCTACATGGAGGACCCCAAAAACTCCACTACAAAACTCTTGGAAATAATAAACAAATTTAGCCAAATTACAGGCTACAAAATCAATACTAAAAATTCAATAGCTTTTCTCTACACTAACAATGAACTCACTGAGAAAGAGCTCAGAAAAACAATTCCATTCTCAATAACACAGCAAAAAATTAAATACCTAGGAATATACCTAACCAAGGAAGTGAAGGGCCTATATAAAAATACTACATTATAATTTAATTTTTTTTAATTACGAAGATGTACAGGTTGTAGAGTAATGTTTATTACACTATGTACAAAGAGAAAGCAAAACCTAAAGTCTAAGTAAAATTCAACAAAAGACGCAAACTCTCAATTATGTTCTTCAGAGAAATCTAAGTTGCCACTTAAACATCCACAGCATAAGATCTTTTAATTCCTAAACATGTTTTTTCCATTTTATTGATAAGCATAAGTGCAAAACAAAGTTTACATTGATTTTAAGTATTTTGTGCACATATATATCATGGCAAAGTTACAAATCCTTCTCTTCTCTATTTTTGACCCTCCCCACCCTGGCCCTCTCCCCTCCAGTTCCCATTATTTCCCTCATTAAGCTCTATGAAGTAATTGTGATCTAAGTTTCTCATATCAGAGAAACCATTTGATTATTTCACCTTCTGCTTCTGACTCACTTTACTAAGCATGATGGTCTCAAGTTGCCTTCATATACCAACAAAAGCCTCCAACCTATCTGTCTTTATAGATGAATAGTATTCCATTGTGTATAAGTACCACAATTTGTGTATCCATTAGTCTGTTGATGGGTATTTTGATGTCTTCCACATTTTAGCTATTGTTAGTTGTACTTTTATGAACATGGGTATACATGTATCTCTGTTATGTGTTGTTTTTAACTGTTTTGGGAATATTCCCAGAAGAGGTATTGCTGGATCAAAGGGGATATTTATTACCAGTCCCTGGAGAGACTTCCATACTGCTTTCCATAATGGTTGTGCCAATTTACATTCCCACCAGTAGTACAGGAGGGTTCCTTTTTCCCCACAACCTCACCAGCACTGATTGCTGTTAAACAATTTTTTATACAGTAACACTTAGCCATGAGTTTCAGAACTCTGTTCACAAAGGTAAATGTGGAACCTGAACAAAATTTACAGACCAATAATCAAATTCTAGGACATGTAGACTTACAACATAAACCATGCAAATGTATAAATTAGCTAATATCAATAACATGTCATCATGTAGCAGTAAGCATTAATTAATCAGAAAATACTTAGCATATTAAATTCTGAACATTATCATATTTTCAATTCCTCTTCTGAACAATAATAAGAAGCCCTCTTACTCCTCACTCTGAACTTATTTATTATGTATATTTTAAGGATAAATACTGATTGCTGAGTGAAAGTTTAGAGGCAAAACAAAAGAGAAGTGATTCTTAAACACTAGTCTCCCCACACCAAAATACCCATCAACAGATGAGTGGATACACAAATCGTGACAATTACACACAATGGAATACTACTCATCTATATAGACAGATAGGTTGGAGGCTTTTGTAGGTTAATGGAGGCAACTTGAGAGCATCATGCTTAGTGAAGTGAGTCAGAAGCAGGAGAAATATCAAATGGTTTCCCTGATATGAGAAACCCAGATCACAACTATTTCACAGAACTTTTTGTGGAAAATAATGGGAACTGGAGGGGAGGAGGAAGGAGTGGGAGGATCAAAAAGGGTGAGGGGAAGGATCTGTAATTTTGCCATGATATGTATATGCACAAAATACTCAAGATCAATATAAACTTTATGTGTTTCACTTATACATGTCAGTAAAGATGGAAAAATTTTAAAAATAAAAGCTGGGAAAAAAATTAGTCTTCCCAGAACTGCTCTAATTTTTTTTAGCTTTGCATTAATGAAGAAAAACCGTGAGAAAAAATTAAGATCAAGTAGTTCATTAGCGTTTTGGAGAGAACTCTGCCAAAAAATTAATGAATTAAACACAGTCATAAATAAAGCCACAAAATGCAGCAAAGTGAGGTAAATACCAAATAAAAGTCAGGCCAACAAATGAGCATCTAGTCTTCATCTCTGTACTAAACTTAAGAGTAATACCATAAATCAGTTATGAGTCGTATTCTGCAAACTCTTCAAATAATTTTCCACTACCAAAACAATTCTGTCAATTATCAAAGAGAATTGAAATGTCAAATACTGTTATCACTGACTGACTCAAATTGTAAATAAATCAAGATACAAAGATAATCAAACACTGGAACCAAAAGGTGATAATAATAAAGTTCTATTAATTAAATAAAATAAGGAAAAGATTTAAAATGTAATCATCTACTAGACAATGATAAAAATGTACACAGCCATTCAATAATAACTCTGTATAATTGTAGTAAAATCTATTAACATTAAAGAAATGAAAATATTTTTCCATCCAGTTTGGCATTATGATTTGTGTTATTTCCGTACAAATGCAGCAGGATTTTTCAGCCCTTATTCAGTCTCCTAGGAGAGAGTCATCAATTGAATCTTGTCAACTACGAAGCTCTAATTAAACTGAACAGTAAGCTATTTATATGTCTGCAATGATTTCCTTTTCAAGATACACTAGACTTTAGTCTTATTCTGCAAAATCATTTCCAATTACATATTTAACCTCCGTGCTATTGCTTAAATTACCCCTGCACCTCCCTCCAGCCAGATCCTGCCCGGGCATTCCGTCAGCAGCTGCCACACATGTGAAAGGGCAGTTATTGTGTTGAATGGGAGCCACATGGCCTTAGTTTACCACAACAATTTGTACCCTATGACCTCAGTCAACCTATAAGATTTTACAATCCTTTTTAAGGGAATAAGACAGATTCCTGTTACTTGTTGTTCAGGCACAAAGAGAAATATTTCATGAATAAAGCATACTAGAAGTATCTTCCCTCTAGATCCCAAACAGGAAACCATTATAGACGTGAAGACTCTGACAAACCAAGTTATGCCAAACACTGTTCTTAAAATTTAGAGTCCATTAAGTAGCCACTAAAGTATGAAAATAGAAAATTCATAATCTTTTTAGAAACCACTTCATCCACAAAGAAAAAATATGGCAGATCAACAAAAAGGGATTTAGAATCTATCAGATCCAAGGTTCTTATAAAGGAAATCATGTTTCAAGTATTGATAACATAATTCCCCAAACAGTCCGTAGCTAACTTGTAATATGATAAGTCAGGGTGAAGTCACTTGCTGCAAACTTTTCTCTGAGCAGCCAGGAAGTGGGATTATTAAGTATCATTAAAAGGTGGTGCATGCAGAAGGCAAAGAATTTTGACATTTTTCCCCCCTTTCAGCTATATTAAAGATTGGGCATTCTGTGTAAAGGGCACACGAAGCAAATAAAACCTGCACACACTCCTGGTGCAAGTGAAAGTCGTTGGACAGAAATTTGGCAATACCTAGAAGTAATGAAGACGCAACTGAGTGACTCAATTTCTGTCTCTAGGCACCCTCCCCCACCTCCGAACCTCCTACTCACGCACATGAGGAGCAACACCTGTGAAAACAGAAAAAGGAAAACAATCCAAAATGTCTACGGTCACGTTAAAATGGCACACACTTATCTAGAGCTAATGCACCTACACAAGTGAATGCAAAAACATGAGTAAAAACGCAAATGATCCAGGCCCAGCGCACTTACCTGTAATCTCTGGGTTCAATCCCCAGTACAAGAAAAAAGCCAACTGCACAGAAAAAGGATGAACACATCAACATGAAGACAGAAAAATCCAAAATAACTTCACATATATACTATATATACATGCATACATATACATATATATATACATATACATATATATACATATATACATATATACATGTATATATATATATATATATATATATATATATATATATATATATATATACACTAGCTGTATACACAACATGGGTGTGCTTAATTAGGTACAAAAATGGTACAATGGATTTCTTGAAGGCAGTGGCACATGGAGCTTCAAAAACCTTTAGTGATTTCCTTCCTTTCTTTCTTTTACTTTCTTTCAGAAAGCACCCACAGATCTGCACGGTCCATGCCTACAATCGTGTTCTCGTGTTAACCACAGCTGTCTCGTGTCTAGCTGATTTCTTGCAGCTTTCATCTGTCTTACCAGCACACTGGAGGCAGCGTCATCAGTCTAACATTAAGGGAAACAGGACAGGGATGTATCTATCTCCTCTTCACTTTCTAAAAGAAAACTTCTGTCGCTTCACCACAACCAGGACAAGTGACACAGGTATTGGGACATGCGCCTTTCAGTTTAAGAAAGTCCACACCTGTTTCAGGACACAAAGGCTGTTGATGGTGGTGGGTAATGACAAGGGAGTGCTAAATATTTTTGTGCACCTCATGAGATGATTGTATATCTTTTCTTTTATTTCTTCATGAAAGTTAAACACGTTAGTCAAAATTTTTCTAAGGAAGACGAATGCTTATACAATGTATGCTTTCTTACTTCACTGGATCTGGTTTGCCTATATTTTATGAAAGAAATTTCCCTCTTAGTTCATGGCTGAAATTGGCTTGTAATTTTTCTTGCTAGCTGCCACTTCTGCTTTTCGTTTGAAGGTTTGAAGGTTCTATGACTGTCAAACTACACTAAAAAACGCTGATTTTACTCCTATTTTGTGGAAAACTTTGGGTAAAATTTGATTATCTGTTCTTTCCAGGTTTGACAAATCCATTCACATCAAAAAGTTTTTTGGTGTTCTTTTCGTATGATAAAATTTAAGTAATGATATCATTTCATTAGTAGCTATAGATTTATTGACATTTTTTCTGTCTTCAAGCCTGTTTCTGAATGGTACTTACTTTTCCTAAATAATTGCCCATTTCATCTATGCTCAAAATTTGCCAAAAGTTGCTTGTTACATTCTAACCACTGCTCTTCCCATAGCGACTGCTCTTCCTATTCCTGAAACTACTAGCCCTGCCTTTCATTCCCTGCCCATCCTCCTATGGCTTTTCTCACGGGTCTTTATGGAGACCCTACTCTGGTTTTGTTGCTCTTCTCTTATTTACAAGCATCTTGAACTTTGTATGACTAGCTCATTACGTGAAGGCTTCTTCTTTTCTAATACAATAAGTAGGGCTACAAATTCCCATAAATGTAGCATTTATCACTGTGTCTACAATCCTGGCAAAATGTCTCTCATATCTATGGATTTAATATGCACTCATTCAGTACACAATTCTTGACAATCCCTTGCATTCTGTCTTTCCGAGCTGGGCCCAGAATAAGAGCTGTCTGCCATATTCATGATGGTGACTTGAGAATGCACCACTGACATTTAAAATACAACCCTGAAGTGGGGCTTCAAGTAGCCCACCTGCAGGCACCCACAGAGACTCACAAGGTCACAATGAAGGAGACAGGCCTTGAGATGTGCACACTGACCCCAGACCCAACAAAGCTGTCTGCGCCAAAGGACTCATGTGCCATTGTGCAGAAAACCCAGTGAGGATGTGACTCACCAGACAAGATCTATACTCCAGAGAGCCATGTACCCACTGCCACTGTCTGAAAATCTACAGTTGATGTGAAGGAGAAATGCTGGCTGTCAAAGTGATAAAACCAATATATCAAGCTTGGTATGATGGCACACGCCTGTAATCCCAGCACTCAAGAGGATTGCCATGTGCTCAAGGTCATCCTGAGCTACACAGTGAGTTCAGGACAAGCCTAACCACAGAGAAAAAACCTTATCTCAAAACAAAATATCTAAAATACAAATGCAATCCTAGTTTTTAGTCTGAGCATTTTCTCTCATATGATTTTTATCTTTCCATCATCTGTCAAAAGGAAGTCGCTATTTTTTAATGTGGCATTTTTACTCCCCCCCCCCCCCATTTTATTGATAAGTATAAGTGCAAAATTTGAGATTTACAGGGATTTTGAGCATTATGTGCATACATATTTTGGCAAGGTTACAAGATCTTTCCCTTTCTCCTTTTGGCCCTCCCCTTACCCACCCCCCACCCCTCCCCCCAGTTTCCATGATTTTCCACATTAAGTTCTGTGAGATAATTGTAATGTGGGTCTTTCATATCAGAGAGACCATTCAATATTTCACTTTCTGCTTTTGACTCAATTCGCTAAGCATGATGGCCTCAAGTTTCCTCCATTAGCCTACAAAAGCTTCCAAACTGTCAGATTTTATAGATGCACAGTATTCCATTGTGTATAAATACCACAGTTTGTGTATCCATCAGTCTGTTGATGGGTATTTTGGTGTTTTCCACATGTTAGCTATTGTTAGTTGTGCTGCTGTGAACATGGGTATACATGTATGTCTGTTATGTGTTGTTTTTAAGTCTTTGGGGAATATTCACAGAAGAGGTATCACTGGATTGAAGGGGATACTTATTTCCAATCTTTTCTGAGACTTCCATACTGCTTTCCATAGCAGTTGCACCAATTTATATTCCCACCAGCAGTGCAGGAGGGTTCCTTTCTCCCCACAACCTCACCAGCACTGTGTGCAGTTTGAGTTCTTGATATAGGCCAATCTCTTTGGAGTTAGATGGTATCTTAGTGATGTTTTGATTTGCATTTCTCTTATGACTAGAAATGTTGAACATCTTTTCATGTATTTATTGGCCATTTGAACTTCATCTGTGAACTGCCTCTTCATTTTATTTGCCCATTTTTCAATAGGGTCCTTCATTCTGGAGGGCTTACATTTCTTCAGTTCCCTGTGCATTTTGGTTATGGGCCTCCATCTGAGATGTTGGTGGTGAATATTTTTTCCCAGTCTGTCAGTTTTCTTTTTACAGTGCTGATTATTTCCTTTGCTGTGCAGAAACTTTTTAAATTAACACGATTCCATTTATTGATAATGGGGACAATTTCTTTTGCTTTTGGTGTCTTATTAAGAAAGTCTTTGCCTACACCTATGTCTTTTAGATATTTGCCTAGTTTGTCTTCTACAAGTTTCAGTGTTTTGGTTTTTAATATCTAGGTTTTGATACACTTTGATTTGATTTTGGTGCATGGTGACAGGTGTGTGTCTAGGTTCATTCTTCTGCATGTGGATGTCAAGTTTTCCAAGCACCATTTGTTGAACAGGCTGTCCTTTTTCCAGTGTATGCTTTTGGCTCCTTTATTGAAGATTAGGTAGTTGAGGGCATTTGGGTTTGTCTCCTTATCCTCAGTTCTGTTCCACTGGTCTATCTGTTGGTTTTTGTGCCAGTACCAAATTGTTTTTATGACTATTGTTTCATAGTACAGCCTAATGTCTGGTATTTTAATGCCTTCTGCCTTGGTCTTGATACTCAAGATTGCTTTGGCTATTCTTGGTCTCTTTGGGCTCCATATGAATTAAAGGATTATTGTTTCAAGTTCTTTGAAGAAATTTGTTCATATTTTGATAGGAATTGCATTGAATCTATATATCAGTTTCAGCAGTATAGTCATTTTGAGTATATTTATTCTCCCAATCCAAGAACAGGGGATGTCCTTCCATTTTCTGATGTCACCTAGAAATTCTTTCTTCAATGTAATGTAGAAAGTAGTTTTCTTTACATAGATCCTTCACTTCCTTGGTTAGGTATACTCCTAGGTATTTCATTTTTTCCTGGGTAATTGGGAATGGAAGTGTTTTTCTGAGCTCTTTCTCAGTGTGTTTGTTGTTAGTGTAGAGAAAAGCTATTGATACTTTAGCATTGATTTTGTGGCCTGCAGTTTGGCTAAATTTGTTTATGATTTCCAAGAGTTTCATAGTGGAGTTTTTGAGGTTCTCCATGTTGGTAATCAGATCATCTGCAAATAAGAATAGTTTGTTCTCCTCTTTTCCGATGCAGATTCCCTTTACTTCATTTTCTTGTCTGATTGCTATGGCAAGTGTTTCAGGACTATGTTGAATAAAAGTAGTGATAGTGGACAGCCTTGTCATGTTCCTGATTTGAGTGGAAACGATTTAAATTTCTCTCCATTTACTATGATATTTTCAGTAAGTTTAACATATATGGCTTCTATGAGTTTGAGGTTAAGGCCCTTCTATAACTATTTTTACAGAGTTTTTATCATGTAAGGGTGCTGGATTTTATCAAAGGCTTTTTCTGCATCAATTGATATGATATTGTGATTTTTTTTTTTGCTATTGTTGATGTGGTGTGTTAAGTTGACTGATTTACATATGTTGAACCAGCCTTGCATCACAGGAATGAAGCTCACTTGATCATGGTGTATGATCTTTCTGATTATTTGTTGGATTCTGTTTGCCAGAATCTTATGAAGAATTTGTGGTCTACATTCATTAAGGATATTGGTCTATAAATTTCCTTCCTGATTAAGTCTTTGTATGGTTTTGGGACTAGGGTGATGCTAGCCTCAGGAAATGAGTTTGGTAGTATTCCTTTTCTTTCTACTTCATGAAACAGTTTGAGAAGGATTGAAGTTAGTTCTTCCCTGAAGTACTGAAAAAATTCTGCTGTGAATCCATCTGGTCCTGGACTTTTATTTGTAGGTAAAGCTTTTATTACTGCTTATTACTGCTTCAATTTCTGTGTGTGTAATGGGGCTCAAGATTTTTACGTCTTCCTCATTTAATTTTGGTATTTTGTATGTATCTAGGAAGTCATCTATTTCTTCCCAATTCTCTAACCTGTTAGAGTATGGGTGTGCAAAATAATTTCTCATAATATTTTGAATTTCTGCAGAGTCTATTGTAATTTAATCCTCTTCATTTCTAAGTGCATTAATCTGTATTTTTTTCTTTCCTTCTCTTGGTGAATTTAGCTACAGGTTTGTCTATCTTGTTTATTATTTCAAAGAACCAGCTCTTTGACTCATTAATCATTTTTACTGTCTTTTAATTTCAATTTCATTAAGTTCAGATCTGATCTTTATAATTTCTTCTCTTATACTGCTTTTTGGATTAAATTGTTCTTGTTTCTCTAGGTCCTTAAGGTGCATCATTAACATGTTTGTGACTGTTCTGTTCTTTTGATGTGCGCATTTATGGCTATGAATTTCCCTCTAAAGACTGCTTTCTTTGTGGCCTGTACTTTTTAATATGATGTACTTCCATCATCGTTTAACTCTATGAAATTCTTGGATTCTTCTCTGATTTCTTCTGTGATCCACTGTTCGGTCAGTAGTAAGTTGTTAAGTCTCCAAGTATCTGTGTGTTTTCTTCTGTTTCTAAAGCTATTAAGTTCTAGTTTTATTCCACTTTGGTCTGAGAGGAATTATTTCTGTTCCTTTGTATTTATTTAAGCATGACTTATTGCCTAGAACATGGTCTCTTCTAGACAAAGTTCCATGTGCTGCTGAGAAGAATGTGTATTCAGTTGATGTTGGATGGAAAACTGTGTAGATACCTGTTATGTCTAAGTTTTATATAGTGTTGTTTAGCTGTTGTCTATATTTGTGGATTTTTTTTTTTTTGGTCTGGTTGATCTATCTGTGACAGTGTAGTACTATACTCCCCTACCATAATTGTATTGGGACCTATATGTCCTTTCAGATCTAATAATTTGTGGTTTACATAATTGGGTGCTCTAGAGTTGGGAGTATATATATTGATAATTGTGAGTGCTTCCCATTTTATTGTTGCTTTAAGCAGTATATAGTGGCCATCTTTGTCTTTTCTCACCTGTTTTGTTTTGAAGTCTGAGGAGTGTGAGACTAATATAGCTACCCATGCTTTATTCTGGGACCTGTTGCATGAAATATTGAATTCTACCCCTTTTATTTTCAGTCTATGTGTTTCCTTGTGGGTGAAGTGAGTCTCTTGTAAGCAGCAAACTGTGGGCTTCTGTTTTTTGATCCAGTCAGCTAGTCTATGTCTTTTAACTGGTGAGTGGAGGCCATTCACATTTAGAGTAATTATCGAGGTATGTTTGGTATCTCCTGCCATTGTTACAGTTTTTCAGCATTGTTTACTAGCCTTACTTTTTTCTTAGCTCATTCTTCTCTAGCTGTTGTCTCTTTTTCTCTGGGGTTGTTGGTGTCACTGGCCTCCCTTTCACTTTCTAAGTTTCCTTTAAATATTATCTGCAATGTGGGCTTAGTGGCTGCAAATTTTTTTAAGATGTTTATATCATGGAAAGTTTTAATTTCTCCCCTAATTTACAAGATAATTTTGCTGGATATAGTAGTCTTCATTGGCATTCATGTTCTTTTAGTGCTTGGATAGCATTGCTCCATGATCTCCTGGCTTTTAGAGTCTGGATTGAGAAGTCTAAAGTTATCCTGATGGGCTTATCTTTGTAGGTCATCTTCTGTTTTTCTCTTACAGCTTTTTGTATTTTCTCTTTGTTTTGCGTTTCTAGAATTTTAATTATGATGTGTCATGATGAGGTTCTCTTCTAGTCAAAGTTGTTTGGTGTTCTACATGCCTGCAATAGCTCCATGTTCATTTCTTTTCTTAGATTTGGGAAACTTTCTTCCATAATTTCATTGATCATGACTTTTAAACCTTTTGTCTTGTCCTCAATCTTCTTCTGGATTCCCATAATTCTGAGGTTGTTTCTCTTTGAATCATCTGTCATCCGTTATAATGATATGCTTTCTTCCTTCTTTACTTTGTGTTCTTCATGGCCTGTATGATTCTGCTCATTCATTTTATCTTCTAGGTCTGATAACCTATTCTGAAAGTGTTCGAAGTGGTTGCTTATTATTTCCTGTGTATTTTTCACCTCCTGAATATCTGCATTCAATTTTTTTTTATGTTTCTGCTTTGTTATTCTCTGATTTCTTGTATTGCCTTCATTATCTTCTGGTTTATATCTTCTTCATTCTCCTCTAATTGCTGTTGAATGTTTGCTGTAAGCTTAGCTATGTCATGGCATAACTCTTGCATTATCTGTTTCATTTCCTGTTTTAATTCAAAGTATTTCTCGGCCCAGAAGTTTTCATCTTTTTGCCCATTTCGTCTTTGGATTCTGCAATTTCAGGATCCCTGGTGTTATTTTCTGGGGTGTCAGGTCTTTTTGTAGATTTGATACCATGTTTCCTCATGATTCTGTTGTCTCTGGCTGGCTAATTCTGGTGCGCTGGAAGCAATGGTTCAACAAAGGCCCAGTCCACAATGCCTCTGACACCTCTGGGGCCCAGGATTGACAGTGCGATTGAATTTCCTGGGAGCCTCCTGAAGCCTCTGGTCACAAACGGATGGGATAATGTAATTCCCAGTCCTATGGGGAGGGCAGTGGCCACCTAGAAGTCTCTGGAAGCCTCTGCCATCTGCAGGAGGGACAGAGCAATATTTCCAATAGCCTCCACACCCGGAAGAAAGGAGGCGGGCCTGCTGCATTCACCTGAAGTCCCTGAAACAGACAGTGGGGCTGGGGAAGAGGGTTGTGAAGCCATCTCCAGACCCTAAAGCTAATGTGGCATTTTTAAATGTGTGCCTTATAACCAGACTTACCAAGAAAAATACACGATGAAGTAATTGTTTCATTAACAGCATATCATCTATCTCCTACCTCTTTAGGGACCCACAGTACACAACTGCAAAATTTTTAGTAGGGGGTTTACTGCATTATTTATAATTATCCATCTCCTTAAATTAGGTACAGATCCTATTTCTCCAAAGGCACTTCGCAACATTTCACAAGAATGCTTTCAGAAATGTAGCTACCACAGACAATGGGTCAGCTTCAACCTGATCAGGCAGAGAAATGCTCAGAAAACACTCTACAAAGGACAAATTGTGGTTTGGATCTGAAGTGTCCCCCACAAGTCTCATGTATTTGAATGTTATGTATTGTCTATGGAACCATGTGTTGTTGGGAGATTGGGGCCTAGTCTGGAGGGGTGAATTAGAGGTATGTGAAGTGGATCATTGGCCAGTAGTGGGGCTTTACTGCACCTTCCACACCTGGATCCAGGAGACAGTGATCACTGGGTTGAGACCTGGAAGGATATACAAAATGCTTCCTGCCTTCCTTGAAATTCAACTTGCCTTCCTTTTTGTGATGTTCAGAAGCCGCTTCCACCTCTGCCTCTGCCATGTGCTTCTATTGTTGCCAGCCGCCCCTGAATGGACTGTGACCTTCTGAAACTGTGAGCTAAAATAAACCTTTCCTCCTCTAAATTTGTGAATGTTGGCTATTGAGTCACAGCAATGAAAAAGTAACGAAGATAGACAAGACAGTAAATATTTAAGGATTTATGGGCCACAGGGCTGCTGCTGCAACCACTCAACCCCGCCACTGTGGCCATTAAGCAATCACTGATGACACATGAACAAATGGGCACAGCGATGTGTCATACAGCTTCTCGTACAAAAATAAGTGGTGAGCTGAATCTGGAGATTAATCCCCTAATTAGCAATTCTATGCTGCCCAGGCACAGTACCCACATGAGGCTACTAAAATTTAAATTACTTAAAATTGATGGATCCTCATCTAACCTAGTTATATTTCCAGTGACTAAGCACCATGTGTGGCTAGTGACTGTTTTAATGGTCAGCGCAGAAAAACATATTCCCTTCTCACTAACCTTTCATAGAAAATGCATTGTTATTAAATGGAGCAATCTGTTCTATTCACGTGGCTTTCACGTTGAAGTTTCTGGTAATAAGGGGGGATGGTACCTGCATGGAGTATGCTAACTGCAAATAAATATGTTCGCTGTGGACCAAGAAACTTTCCAACAAGTTTATAATATAAATTCCAGGGGCTGAAGGAGACTGGTCATTTCTTGAGTCAAAACTCTCCGTGATGAAAGAAGAGTAAAGACTTAATCTCTTAGAGATGACAATGATGACAATCATGTCCCATTTGACGAAGTAGTTTTGGCTTTTATCTGCCAATGGATTATTCTACAACATGTTCTTAAGCTGTTTGATTAAGATTATTCTCAGATTGAAAGACCTTATTAAAGTAGTCATTCAAACAGCAGCAGACTCAGCAAGAGCTATTATTGTCCATGGGTGCCCTAGCACCACACACCAGCAGGAAAGGCCTAAAGCTGTACACAAAAAAAGGAAATATGAGTGCTTTAGAATCTAGGCAATGGAGCCATAAGGAAGACTTCAATTCTGCCACAATGGCTTCAAATTCAGAATATATTAAATTCAACCTCATTTCCGAGAAATTTTTATTGACAGACCATTGGGAATTTTTATGGGGTATACTGCACTATGCACATATCACACATGTATACAATGGGTAATGATCCATTCAAGATATGCATGTTATCCATTACTGCAAATATTTATCATTTCTTTGTGGTAAGAACATTCAAAATTCTCTATTCTAGCTATTTGCAATTATACAACACTGTTGCTGACTATATTCACTTCTCCATGTAACAGAACATCAGATGTGTTCATTCCTCCTTCTTGGTGAATCGATATCTGTTAATCAGTCTCTATCAGCTCCTCTCTTCCCCATTCACTAATAGCCACTGCACTACTCTCTATTCTATGAACTTCGCTTTTTTAGATCTCATATGTAAGTGAAATCACACAGCACTTTCTCATCCAGCCCTTACATTACATTAGTGGAGCCTCATCTTTTACTATATATCACTTCAAAAACCAGAGCAATCATTGATTGAAAAAGAAGCTTAAAATCTTTGGAAACTGGATCCCAATGTACCTCAAAAGCTTACAATGATCAAACCAAAATTAAAGCTCACTGAAGGGTCAGAGAGGTTGGAAAGGTAATCAAATGGCAAGCACTTGACTCTTTCTTCCTAAGGATACTCTATAAATTTAGTGGAAACAATTTTGCACAAACTTGATCAGGAATATCAGTGTATGGAAATGATTCTGCTACATTTTTAGAGCTTGTTTACATTCCTTGGACTTTGAAAAATGCATTATGGGTAGTACAGAAAGAACCACATAGTCCAAACATAAGTGTCTGCTTACTGCTGTAAACTTGAATTATGTCTACATGAAGTTTTATAATGCTTGAGTGTTTTTCTTAAAATATATAAAGATTTGTAAATTAGATTGCCATCCATATAAAGTACCATTTTTTTTCAAAGGAAAAAGAGAAATAAAAGCAAACCAGTTAGAGGTGATCTTACTTAGTAGGTAGATGTCATCAGGAACTTATCATCAAAATGATGTGAGAAAATGAAAAGAAATTTACTGACAAATACTTTAGCAACAGCCTTTAAAAGAGAAAACTACTTTTCAGAGTTGTAGCGAGGTGTTAGGAATGTGGCTCTTGGTCAAGGTCATGTATTTAGCATGTGTGAAGATCTGGGTTAACAACACTCAACGTGCAAATTTTTGTTGCTATAAAGACTTCTTAGCATACTGGTTAAAATATGCAACCCACATTTTCTCCAATAAAAATCATGTAAAATCCAAGCATTTCCAAACATATCTATTCAAAGTGTTCTCTCTGAATCCCAAATCAAAACCCATATCAAATGACACATTGAAACTGCCTCTCATTCTGAGGCAGCAAATAACATTATACCTGTGCATAAGTATACCTTAGGTACTTAGACACTTTAAACATATTTTAGCTTACCAGGGAGCCTACCTGTCATCAGAGAGAGACTCAATTGGAAAATGGCTTTTATAGAAGAAAAATTAAAACCAAATAGTAATTAGCTTGCAGTGGCAATTTATTTTATGTCAAGAAGTCTTTTCTAAGAACAGAGCAGGATTTGAACCCCACCAGACATCTTAGAGCCTTTTTTATCAACCATTTTTGCTATCCTTTGTTCTTTTATACTTGAAATTCGTTTCTCTGTCATTTGTTAGATTAACATCTCTCTCAGCTCAACTCTACCTGTGATATCATCATACAGATCGGCAAACTATATATATTCTCGACTTGTGGTGGCTCCCTGGTAGACTCTGGAGGGAGAAAGTGCCAGGGAGAGCAGGAGAGAGAGGCAGAGAGACTACAAGTTTGGAGATTAGGCATCTCTTGCCTGTGTGTTCCAATGGGCTTTTTATTTGCTTGCAACTCCTCTGGGAGTCACTTCTTGCAACTGCAAGTGGGAATGACTGTGTTCAAGAACACTTTATAACTGCTGTCCCAGAGTTCTGTTTTCCTTATATGTTCATGTATGTTTAGTTACATAGTTAACAAAGTCTGTACTTAATTTTAACAATTCTTTACACTAAAGCCACTGTCAAAATCACTGATGTAGCTTTTGATTCCTGAATAGAACCTGACTATCTCTGTTTCCTGCACTGTTCTAAGATTGCTACTGTATTTAGTATCAGAAGTGGCTCTAAGAAACTACCTGAAGGTGGGAAACTGGCATTGGCTAATTCATTTGGATAGTTTGAAGGTTTTGATAGCCGAACTATCGGTGGAAGAAAGATACTAGTTGTACACAGCAAACAGTACCAAAATTATTACTTACATTATCATCTATGATGATATTTAAATGAGTACTTATCAAAGATATCCTGTCATGAAGAAATGGATACTCAAATTCTGTTCCTGGGCATGCCACACTTATACACAATTAGAAAACTGGTGCGGGGGCCGGGGGGAGGAAGCATATGAAGCAACTATTTTCAGACACTGGACAACTGACAACAAAGAACTAAAATCTTCAAAATAAATGATGCTAATGTTGTAGAAAATCCCCAAAGAAGGAGCCTATCTGACTGGGCCTGACACAGTTAACCAGTGGAGAAGCAGTCACCTCCTCTTAACTGGGCCTGAAGCAGTTAAACTGTGAAGCTGTCTCCCAAGGACAGGACAGGCAGGACCTGCCCTGCTCACAACTTCTAAATAGTGAGATTAGACCAGAGGCAAAATGAAAAATATCTCACTGTGATTCTGTAAGCATTATGCAACCCTGTAAAGGAAACTTCAGCAAAAATGCTGCACGGACCCATCTGTGTTCCCTCCTTGCTAGCTAGCCACCCCCCCACTCTGCACAAAGAGTATAAAAGAAGTCGGGCCCTGAGCTCGGGGCCCACCATTTTGGAGAGATTCAGATGGTGGCCCGCAGCATAATAAATCTTCCTCTTTCCTTCGAACTCTGAAGTCTTAATTTCGCTGGTCTCATTTTGCTGTTTGAAGCCCCAGCAAGATCAAACCATCAAACTCCATTTGGGTCAAGGCCACTGCTGCCTGGCTCTGCAGCCTGCAGTGGTCCCTGGAATCAGGGTGAGGCTCTGGGATCTCCTTCCAGATGAATGAGGGAGGCTGCAGAGCTAAGGACCAGGACCCTAGGCTGGCAGAGTGAGGTGGAGACCTGAAATAGACAACTAGACTGGGGCAATCAGAGCAGATCAGTAAGGAGTCAGCATGGATCGATCCCCACAGAGAGTTGTTTTGAGTGCCTTTGTTGGAAGTTCCAAGGATCCACTCCCTTCCTTCCACAATCAGGAGACTGCTGTTTAGCCAGTCATCAGGGAACCACAGTGAGCCAAATGCTAAGAGAACGACTTTTCAGATGGTAATCCAGGGAGAGAAACTCAAAGGCAGTATGACAGGAGGAGACAGATACTGGAGCTCTGGAATGAAAGGTTGCTAGAAATTCCAGAGGTATATCCTGGAAACCAAGAAATTACACAAAGAAAGAATCTGAGAAATCTGAAAGAACTTTCTTGGGTCTTTGAGTGAATATTGAGAAATGTACATGGAAAGGGAGATAACATCAGCTTTGAGAGATATACATGAAAGGCTGAAAAGATTGTTGGGGCTTTACAATGAGAAAAATTCCAGATTCTGAGATTATGAGATATTTTAGTTCCAACCACCCACAGTGGTAAAATTGTAATGAATGCCTCAGGTCTGAGGTGGCAGTTCCAAGAGTTATACTTTGGTAGGAATCCCAAATGACGCTAAAGGAAAGATTATTGGAGACTTAAAACTTAGCTACCTGCCAAAACCCAATATTCTTTAAGGGAACTTAATAAAAACAAAATACAATAAAAATGACCAGCTATGCAAAACAACAAGAAAATGTAGTTTGTATTTTTTAATTAGTAAACTGAAACAAATACACAAATGATGAAATTGGAGCTAGCAAGAATTAGTAAAAGAAACATTTTAAAAATCTATCATAAATATATTGAAAGATCTGAAATAATATATAAATATACCACAGGATTTAAAGGAATTATTATAACTGGAAATGGAAGGACTAAAAGGAGCCATTATGATTGGAAAAAATTAACATATGTAAGTCTGTATATTGAAAATTGCAAAACATTGCTTTAAAAAATAAAGAAGACCTAAGTAAATTTCAGATATCCCATGTTCGTGGATGGATACTCTGAAAGCCATTAAAATATCAAACTGGAAAAAATTTATAAATTTAACACAACCTACATAAGAATCTCAGTAGGCTTTGGGAGATGCTGACAACCAGTTTCTAAAATGCACACAGAAATGCAGTTCTTGAATAACCAAAACAATCTTGAAAAAGACCAAAGCTGGAAGATTCCCACCTTGTTACAAAGCCACCATAAACTAAAGCAATGTATAAACAAGGATCAAGAGTGAGCTATACATAAATGGAATAAACTAAAAGTCTAGAAAGTCTATGGTTATAGGACTGTGATATATATTTTAATCCTGGTTATTGGCCTTAGCCCCTAGAAATTGTTGTTTCCTGCCACCTGATCCTCTCCATAGACCTTCTCACAATATGATACCTTACCTGTTAAAACCATCAATAAAGAAAAATCAGTAGCTCTAGTCTGCTGAAATACAGTAACATAATGAAGAGTGTGACATTTCAGCACATTTGCTATATTCTGTTTGTTAGCAGTAAGTCACGGGCTTCACAAACCCTCAAGGGCTGGGAATTAGGCAGAAGTGCCAACACGAGGAGGGAGGCGTTGCTAGGATTGAGTTTTCTTAAAACTGGTAGAAAACAAACAAACAAGCAAACAAATAAATAGGAAAGAAAAACTGCAGTACATATCTCTAAAATAGAGCTGGAATCCATAACATATAAAGAACTCTCACAAAAACTCAATAGTAAAAATAAACATATAACTTGATTTAAAAATGGGCATCAATCTTAGTAAACATTTCTCCAAAGATATAAATGGCCAACAGACCATATAACATATAAAAAAGTTTATATAACATATAAAAAAAGCTTATATCACTAACCATTAGGGAGATTGTGAGTAGAAACCACAATGAGGTATCACATTATCCCAATAAGAATAGTTCTTATATTAAAAAAAGACTAAAAATACAAATACCAGTAAGAATGTGAGAAAAGGGAACTCTGTACTTTATGAGTGAGGATAAACTTTATAGCCATTATGAAAGACAGAAGGGAAGTTCCCCCAAAAAATTAAAAATAGAACTACTCTGTGATTTAGTCATAGGGACAAGAGGGAGTTTTCCAAGTCATGCCCCTTGACCCACTCCTTTCTACCAGACCAGGCCACATCTCCCAAGTCCCCATCACCTCTCAATAATGCCACCAAGTTGTAAATCTGCCATTTTATTAATGGAACCCTCATGATCCAAGCACTTCTAAAGCCTTACTTCTGAAAACCTGAGGGATTTTTGAGGGCTAAGAATCTTAGATTAAATAAAAATATTGTACATCAACCAATGATTAAAGAAAACAAATTATATATACACAATAGAATACCACTCAGCCACCAAAAAAAGAGTAAAGTCTTTCTGTTAGTCATGCCACAGATGAAACAGGAGATCATCACACTAAGCAAAATAAACCAGACATGAAAAGATGTGCATCTCATGATCTCACTCAGAACTTAACAATTGAGAAATACATAAAACCAAATTTTAAAAATGAGCATGTTTACCAGGCCACTGGTGCAAGCCCATAATTTAAGTATTCAGTAAGGCTGAGGCAGAAGGATTGCAAATTTGAATCTAGCCTGGTGTCTTAGTTACTTGTTCATTGCTATGACTCAATACCCGACATCCACAAATTTAGGAGAGGAAAAGTTTATTTTAGCTCACAGTTTCAGAAGGTCACAGTCCATTCAGGGGCAGCCGGCAGCAATCGAAGTACATGGCAGAGAGAGGTGGAGGCAGCTTCTCAGGACATCACAAACAGGAAGGCAAGTTGAGACTATTTGAGACTAGATCTCCAAGGAAGGCAGGAAGCAGCTTATAAACCCTTCCAGGTCTCATCCCAGTGATCATCCGCTCCTGGATCCAGGTGTGGAAGGTGTGGTAAACCCCTACTACATGCCCATAATCCAATTTACACACTGATAATCCAATTTAGATGCCGATAATCCATCCTTCTAGACTAGACCCCAATCTACCAACAGCACATGATTTCATAGACAATCGATAACATTTAAATACATGAGACTTTTTTGGGATATTCTAGAGCCAAACCACAATATCTGGGCAACTTAGTGTCTTAGAAGACCCAACCTCCAAATCAAATATATATATATATAAAGGGCTGGTAATTCAGCTCAGTGTGAAGGCTCTGGGCTTGATGCACAACACCACAAGAAAATTTAAAAAAGAACAATTCAACAAATACCAAATACCTCAAAAATAGAAGGTTTAAATGACCAGTAAGTACAAGAAAAGATACTCAACATAATTAGTTGTCAGAGAAACATAAAGTAAAGCCACAAGAAATGACTATTACATACTCAGTACAATAGTTAAATTAAAATGAGTGATAATATCAAATATTGGTTTTAGAATAAAATATTGGTTAGAATCAAATATTGGTTTTAGAATATATCAATGTGGATGAATATAAAAATAATAATGTTGAGCAAAAGAAGCCAGACAATACCAGTCTATTGTTTGGTTCCTTTCAGATGAAACTATCAGGCAAGAACAATGAATTACGACACACAGCTTGACCTGACCAACGCCATATTGTGGTATCCATTTCCATCCCTGTAACAGTGCACACAGCTTACACCTGGTCCTTGTAACACTGCATGTTGTGAAGATAAAAAGTCCTGAGCTAGGCTCCAATTGCTAAGGAGAGCAAGCAGTGTGCTAACTTGCTTACTGTTGCCAAAAAGCTTACTCACGTGTGCTGACCGGGATGTAGTTTTCTTGCTTAAAAGAGTCTAAAAGCAGAGGCTGGGGGCCGCACTCCTTGGGCTTGTTTCATGCGTGCAGTCACTGCTCAGCTAATGAAGACTTTCCTTTTGGCTTTCCAGTGTCATGAGTGGTGGTCTCTGAGCTCATAGCTTACAACAGACTCCATCATGGTGAAAGCAGCCATTAGTCACTTGGGATGAGGGCTGATGAGGCTGAGACCCAAGGGAACTTTTTGGGGTGGAAAGGCTCAATGGCTTGAATGAGGTGGTAAGTATATGTGAGTACATATATTTGTCAAAATACACCAAAACCTACCCTTAAAATCATTATATTTAGTTTTCTGTATGCAAACCATACTTAAATGAGGTGAATTCAAAATGGTTACTTATGATCCACTTGTAAGAGGTACTAGGAGGGCCAGCTCTTTGGCAAAGTAATCAGGTGCTGAAATATATTGTTCAGGTAGGAAGAATATACAATTATAAGAAGATCGGCCACTTTTCATGGATTGGGGAGCTTAACAAATGAAGACGGTTCAATCTGAGCACAACACAAAGTTGACAGACTTCATTCAGTCCATGGCACAATTAGCTAACTGCTTCTCTCACTGAAGCACCACCTATGTAGCTTAAAAATTACTTCTGCAGATTGCCAAATCTGACAAATGTAATCATAGACTCACCAGGTGTCCTCCATGAAAGTTCGGGCAGTGACAGGAGGCAGTGGGGCCTTAAGAACTAGAGCAGGGACATCTGTACTAATATGAAAGAATCCAGACACCATGACCTTCAGATCCTGTTCACTCATCTTTGCCACCATATGCAGACCCATCCCCTCACTCTCAGGGACAGCCTGCCCTTTACCGGGCACAGAGGACATATATTGATTGGCCATAATATTACTGTATTAGTAGTAGCACAAGGGTAAACAGAACTCTCCTCCATGCGCTAAGAGAAAGAATGAGTGAATAAAAAAGAAAAATAGAGAAACAACCAAAAGGAAGAATGAATTAATTAAAAAGAAAAATAGACAACCAACGAGTCAAGGGAACCTTCATATTCAGCTTCTGAAAGTACTATGGAGGTCTAAAGTAGAAGAGCAGCAAAAGAGAGAAAGAATGAATAAAAAAGAAAAATAGAAAGACAACCAATGAGTCAAGGGGAACGAAAGAAAGAACGAATGAATAAAAGAGAAACAAAAGAATGAATAAAAGAGAAAAATAGAAAGATACCCAACGAGTCAAGGGAACCTTGATATTCTGCTTCTGAAAGTAATATGGAGGCCTAAAGTAGAAGAGCAGCTCCCTGTCTTCAATACACACTTTCCGGAACGGATCTGGCTGCTGCCATTTCCAGACAGCAAAACAGAACAGCTGAGCAAGCCAGGCCAGCGAGTTCCTTCTCATGTGTAATACGGAAGTTTCATGGCTCACTTCTCACATTCTACCAGTAAGAATGTAAGCTCAGGCCCATATTCAGTCATAAGGATGCTGCTAGCTTTTGAAGCCTCTACCGTCACTGTAACTGGTTTCATACAATTTTATCTTTACTGATAAGGAGCCATTGTTTAAGTGGTCATACATACTTATCTCATAAAACTTTCTGCATTACAGAATTAATGTTTTACTCAAAACAAATAAATCTTTGCCAATACACCTTTCTTTTGCCAGCTCATTGAAAATGTCAGTCTTTGCATATATTCCATAGTTAGCAGGTGTTATAAGTAGGTATATTTTTATCCAAAGATAACTAATTCATAACTTGTTCTATTATTTTTTTCTTGGAAAAATGCTACCAAAGATTTCAAAGGTCTCCAATCCATTTCAATTTAATCATAGCTATATTGTCATAGCTATCTTTCTATATTGTCACAGCTAGAAATGGTCCCTAAATGGGCTGGTGTTTTTTGTCCCTTATTAGCAAGTGTCAAAAGATTTTGATTGTTCAGTAACTACCAGCACATTCTGTGAAATTTTAATCAGATGTGATTTGAGCATGAGGAGTTCCTTTTGTTTAATAAGTTGCTTGTGCAGTTGTAGGATTTTATTCATACACTCAAGATCTTAATTTTCAAAATTCACTCATTCTTATAATTTCATACTATAATAGCTAATATAAGACATCATCTACCCTATATTTAGGGTAAGATTCATATATGATGATAATAGTTTTTAACCATGAGATGTATTTAACTCACCTGGCCTGATAATTATTTTAATTCATCAATAGCTAAAGATTGAACAGCTTGATCCAGCGACCTGCCAAGTAACACCCAGCATTGTAAATCCTGCTTCTACTACTGTTGTTATCCCAAATTGAGTTTTCTTTACTTTTTCTAATTTTTAACCTAGAATAGGATGAGTCAACTTATCCAAAACTAAGCACAGTCTCTTAATTCACTTAAGTGATATATATGAATGAAAATATTTCACAGACGGCTAAGAGCAAACGAAACAGCGCAGGGATAGACTTTCTTCTTTGGATCTGCATGCCTTCCTCCTACCACTCGTTCCTCCCAGGGCCACTTCTGATGAGTACACCAGGAAAAAGGAATAGGAATCCCTATATGTACTTATCAATAAAACTAATTTATTAGTCCTATTTTTTCAACTTACAAAAAAAGAAAATCACATTTCTCTAGCATCCTAACACCTCACACACCACCATCCCCACCTCTCTCCATCCTAACACCACTCAGTGTCCCTCAGACATGTGCCATCATCCCCACCCCACCATCCGAACACCATCTCGTGCCATCAGGATGCACAACATCACCCCTCACCCCTCTCCCTCCCACATTATTTCCAAGACCATGGATTTCATTTGCATGGTAGAGTTTAAGGGTCATTTTGTCAGCAAACAAAACTTAAAAACACTAGGATAAATGCGAATTATTTGAAGCATCTGCCATCCTAGCTGACATACTTCCCGGTCAATTTAAGACGAGATCTATCAGCTCTGGGTTTCTGAAATAAGACTCTTGGTCCTTCTTACTAACATTTGAGAGATTGTGTTAGTGAACTTTCATCCCTGTGACAAGAACTCTGACATAAACTACTTAAGACAGAAAAGATTCATTCTGGTTTACAGTTTCAGAGGTTCCAGTCTGTGGTCAGCAGCTGGCTCTATTCCTCTAGGCCTGAGTCAAGGAGAACAGTATGGCAGCAGGAGCTTATGGAGGAGCAGGATTTCACCCACTGGGTGCTGGAATGCGAAGCCAGCGTGGGAGAGCAGGAGAGGAAGGCAAGGGACAAGGACCCATTCCCACCCCTACCTTCCCATCACCTCCTAACAGTACATTAAATCATACATCTGTCAATGGATTAACGCTCTGATAAAGTCAGAGCTCTTATGGTCCAATCACCCTCATATAACCCCACCTCTGATCGCTCCTGCACTAGGGACAGGCCTTCTACTGAAACAAAGTGAGGGAAGCCAGGCCCAATACTTCCGGTTACCAAGCCATTTCACTGTCCCTCTCTCGTTTGCTTCGTTACTAGAGCCTGAGATCTTAATTGCTCAACTTGGGAGCTTCACTAGGTAACTGCTATTTACTTAACCACTGTCCCTGAACTCTGCACTTATTCCAGACTCAGCAAATCATTTTCATGAGCAAAGGAACGCTTTTAGTCCAACTAAGGCATTAGCGGGAAGAAAAGAAGCCATCTCAGCAGACACTCAGAATTTTAACACTAAGTATCAAACAACAAAAAATACACAGAACATCTTGCTCATTAGAATACATTAAAGTCAGTATACTAAAAGATGACACTCAAAACCAGTTAAGAAAGAATCTTCCAGTACCAGTCACCCTTAGAGAAGTCATGCACCTGTGATGAAAGCTTCTCCATGGAACTACATACCTCTCTTAGGTCTGGTAAACCAGAAGACTCCAACCCTGTTACACATCCAACAGAGGTCCAATGCACCTCTTAGATCCCAAGGCACATGTTATAGGACAAGAAACATTGATACCTCCAGAAAAAAAGGGGGCTTTGTTTTAAAGTTGTTAATTCTTTGGCCTTGGAAAATCATCAGGAAACAAGAGAGCCTCGGGTACAGACAATTCAGCTGTGAAGGTCCATTTAAGTGTTCTGGAACTCTCTGCGCGTGCTGTTTTCATGTACTCAGCTTATGTTCCCTACTCACTTCTGTTGGCCCTTGGCCCATCATGGCTACCCTAGACATTGCCTCATTTGCATGACTTTTAAATAGAAGAATTCTTACTGATAAGTGAAAAACTATCTAAAGTTTCTTCATTCGTTCAAATATTTACTGAGCCCCTAATTTTAAAAAAAGCATTATGTTGAAAGTAGAAATGTCCAGTTCCTATAAAAATCAGAGATTTATCCATCAACCTCACAGCCTAAGAGAAGACAGATAAAATGAAAGTATTTCACAATGGACAAAAAACGAGTCTCGACAGTGTGAGCGAGGCAGGAAGGTGTGTACTCCCGCGACGCTGCACGACAGTGACAGTGACTGTCTTGCTCTTGCTCCTCTTTCCTTCGCGCGGGACATGCACCAAGAAATGAACCCCACACCAAGGTGACCAGCTCAGCCCTGCGCAAATCTGACCTGAGAAAACCACCCTTTTACCTCATTTGTATAGGGGACCCCCTAGATTTCACCTGGCAAGACTGTGAACTCTGCCAATAGGAAGGCAGAGGGAGGGACCCGTGAAGGTAAAACCCTCCCCCACCATATTTCGACCTGCTTGCCACCTGTATAGGCAGCAGACCTTGCAAGGTCGTTATTCAGAGCCTTGGTTCTCTGTACCCTCCTTCTGTGTGTCCTTCCTTTGTTAGGATAGGCGAACCCCTTCACACCAGGTATCTCAATGGAAAGCAGGCAAAGGACTTTAGAGACTTGTTTCTCAAAAGCCACAATGACCAACAGCATATCAAAGATGCTTAATGTCATTACTTACTAGGGAAATGCAAAAACCACAAGGAGATAATGCTCTTAAACTCACTAGGATAGCTACTAAAATTAAAAAGTGTTGGCAAATGCAGAGAAACCAGAATCCTTATCAGTTCAGTTGATGAAAATATAAAATGGTCCATTTGTGGTGGAAAACCAAAATGGCAGCTTCTCAAAAACTGAAACACAAAATTACCATATTAGCCAGCAACTCCAGTTCTGTGTGTATCACTGGAGGAACTGAAAGCAGGGTCTTGAAGAGATATTTGCATCTCCGTGTCAGAGCAGCAAAGTTACTCACAAGAGCCACAAGGTGAGAGTCATCCACTGCTGATTAGCAACGAATAGACAAACAAATCGTGGTATCTACATACAGTGGAATACTAGTAACCCTTGAAAAGGAAGACAATATGGATGCACTTGATGCCACTAAACTGAGCATTTAAGAGTGGCTAAATGGCTAAGGTAAAGGGATGGGAGGTGTACACCTATGGTTAGACCGTTTACCTAGGCCTCAGGTTTAATCCCCTAGCTGAACACAGTGGCAAACACCTGAATCCTAGCACTCAGAAGGCTAAGGCCAGGAGATTGCCATGAAGCCAGTCTGGGCTACATAGTGAATTCAGGATTAGCCTGAATTATAGAGCAAGACACTGCCTCAAAAAAAAAAAAAGAAAAAAAAATTGGTTGAGGTATATTTCCTCACAAATTACACACACACACACACACACACACACACACACACACACACACACACACACACTATTTCTAGCGATGAAAATTTCTACAGATAAAAATAGACAGAGTTTTGGGGAACACTAGAGCATCTGAGTATAAGAGCAATTTCTTGGCCGGTGAGCAGTAGAGTCCAGGAGACAGGGCCCAACCTGAGAAGCTGGACGCCCCGCAGGCTGTGCACATGGACGCTGATGCACCAAAGGCTTATGTGTTCAAGCATCGGTTCCCAGGTGGCACTTTTGGGAGGTGGTGGAATCTTTGAGAGGTGGGTCTGGGGAGAGCCTCAGGTCTCTGGGGACATGCATCTCAAAGGGCTTGCCCTGTCCCTTCTCTTCCTGCTGTTGGCTCCTGGCCATGAGGTTTGCTATTTTCTTCTGTCACACATCCTTGCTACGATAGCTCTGTCACCACAAGTCCACAACAATACAGTAAGTCAATCATGTACCACAGCCTCCAAAGCTGGAGCCAAGACAAACCTTTTCCATTTACACGTTGATTATCCCAGTTGTTATTTTTTAACAGCTGTGGGAACATGACTAACAAACAGTAGTGTCATGAACAAGGGTAAGAGACACATTAAGGTAAATCCTGGCATTCACACTAAGGGTGGCACCCTGCCAATGGCACCCTAGGACATGAGAGACACAGGAACGCCTTCTGACTCCTGTCCGTGGTGTTGTGGAAAGACAGACAGGATCTCAGTCTTCACAGTCGAATCCGTGGCCTCATAACTTCGATAAATTAACATAAACCATTGTACTGAATCTTCTTCCTGTATGAAGTGTAATCACCCAGGTCACCTGCTCCTAGCAGTGGCATTAAACATCCTACCAGGACAGGAGGCTGTGAGTACTGTCAAGAACTTGTTAAAAGATTTAAAAAATAAACTATGCATATTCAGTGCATAATTTCTCATCAACCAACTTCACAGATCACTGTTCACCTTTGGAAAAGCTCCTGTTTCTGGTCTTACCGATGGTTTTGATCATGATGGAATGAGTATATATCTATAAAAATAACTGGAGAACCACACTGTTCAATACACTCTCCACGAAGTGGTGTTTGGGAATTAAGTGGACATATGTCCTATTGCTATATAAATTGAAACAACTCCTAACATTGTAGTATTAAACATTTATTCTGACCTTTGTACTGGAAAGAAAATCACACAAGTCTCCTTGGTAACTTCCACTGGAGTTTTACCATCACCATTTAGTGAAAAATCCTAATTCCCATTACTTTATGTAATTACTTCATACTTTATGATTAAAGCTAAACTAGATTAAAACTATCATTTTTTAATTCACCATTATAGTTGAGCAAACTTTATCCTGAGGCATCATTCTAAGCTTGCTATTTTAATGTTTAAAAATAAAGCTTTATAACATCCATTCATAATACAAAGATATACACAATAGTCTATACAGTTGTTTTTACCAAAAAATAAACCCTAACAATCATAGTAGAAACAATTTAATCTATGCCATGTGCAACTTCTGAAAAAAGTACTTACATCCAAAGAGTCCTCCTTCAATAGGATGAGGGCCATATTCTGTGACACCAATCGGCAAGAGTATCCTGAAGGGGAGAAGGAACAATGCATGAACTTTCCATTCCTTCCCTCACTTCCTAAGGTGTCAGTGGCCAATTCCATTTCACCCTCCTTCACATACCTACCCTATTACCATTTTAAGCCCACTGGTTCACACAGAGGAAAAGCAAGAGTGAAGAAAATCATCAAAATTGATTTTGATTCTTGTGTGAGCAGAACTAGTTGAGAATGTCTTTATAACAAAAGGCTAAAATAAATACTTGCCAATTTTTTGTGGATCTTTCTTTATCCTTGTTATCCTTAAATAACATTAGGATAAGCCTTGGATTATCTACAATAACAGCAAACACTTTAGAAAGACAAAGGAAACCTAATGGTATCCCTAAATCAGTAAAGGTGTGCCTATCAGAATAGCAAGATCCCTTTTTTCTTTGCTAAACGCAAGTAATTCTCCTAAGTTTTAAAGGAATATTATTGTACTTTGTGGAAGTCACTTTCTTGCAAAACTTCAAAGTAATCCCCAAATTAGAAATCAAATCTGAGTTTGTCAGGAAGGAAAGCTTGTTTGGAACAAAAAATATTTTAGTTAGTACCAACAATTTCAAAATGTCCATCTCACCCACGGGGGCTGCCATGTCTCTTGCAATCCAAACGGCCCACGCCCACTGCTTGCTAGAGGGCTAGCATCACTGAAAACTTCCATCCACCCATCTCAGCTTATCTCACTAAGAAAAGAATCTGTCCACCCAGAAAACGGGTCCTCACAACCAATTTTCTTGAGAACCGCAACATGATTATACAATTCAGTTTTTCTCCTGAGAGTTCCTATGTTGTCAATGATCAGTTATAACAGTAATTATATTATAGGAAAATGAAACAAATCATGAGTCGTGGAATGCTGTAGCCTTGGAGGAAGTATGTGACAATCTCCAAGAAGAGTCTGAGCCAATGCTGTCCAGAAATGTAGCTTGGATTCTTCTCAGAATGCCTAAAACACATGTGATCACCCTGCAGCTCTGAGCAGCTGGTCAGGTGGACCCACAAGATCAGAAACTTTTAACATTATGAGAACTTTCGCCGTATTTTTCATGATTTGGCTGTGCAGGGACTACGTATGCAAAAATGAAATGCTGTGTAGGGAGCAGGTGGATGCAAGGCTGACTTCACCTCCCGTGCTTGTCACACACAGCCCAACAAATTCACGGGCGTCAATGCAATGGGCAATCGTGTGACGTCAGGAGGAAAACACAGTTTACAGGCAGTACTTCGGCCTACCTACATGCGTGTGTGCCTGTGAAGACCGGGATTCATCGTGGCCCAGGCAAGCCGAAGGGCCGGACACCCACAGTGTAAATAAACACCATTCTCTGCTAGCTGGAACTGGGAAAGGATAAGAAGCAGAGCTTTGCATTTATGCTCCCTCATACTCGACAGGCTTTTCCTGTTCATCCTAAGGAGACCTCAACGACAACAAAAAGTACGATTCCACAGACAAAAATCAAGACCAAGGAAAAAAAATGCATGCAGTGTTGTGCGTGTGAGTGTGTGCGCGTGTCTGTGCGCACGCATGCGTGCGGGAGAGGTGACTGTAAATGCTCTTAAAATACTTTGGAATATGCGAAGGAGATCTGTCAATCATGATTACCATTTAGAACATTTAAAATGCAAATTTTAAAGTTCAGAATGATGGCTTTTAGTCCAAATACTTATTTAAAAGCCATATCGAGAAAAAAATAGACATAGTCCAGGCTGCCTGACAATAGTTATCTCTAGGGAATGAGACTGCTTCTCTCGTTAAAACCACCACATATTTTAAAAACTAAAACAAACTGAATTTTAAAATCACGATACCACATGGGCACATACATATTAGATTTCTTAAAAGGGGGGAGGAGTAAATAAGAAATTATTCTACAGACATTTTCAAGTCGAGTTTATGTAGTGATGAATGAAAGTGAAATGTTCTCATAATGAAATAATCAAAGCGTTTCCTATTAAAATTCTGCAAATGCATTCTTCCTTTTTCTAAGTCCTTCAGGTCCAGAAAGAAGGTCTCTATTTTATTTTTCTTTATAAAAGGGGACATTGTGACTTTAATCATTTTCCTCTAAGCTGGGCTTTGCTTTTCATCCCTAGAGATTTCCAGAAACTTCACGCAACATAGACTGTTACAAATTTAGTATAACTAATGCAAAAGGATTTAATGGTGGTATTTTATTTGAACAACAGCTGCAGAAGCAAGCTGTAATTTTTAAGCCCCTGCTCTCTGCTTTATTTTATATTTTGCAATTTAAGCAAAATACTTTTTGACAACTGAAGCTATGCTAAGATATTATGAAAAAAACCTTAAGTATTTTTTGTAGCCATGGTAGGCGGAGGTTAATAAATAAAGTTACTGACACTTTCATGAATTTAAACGCACAAAACTAAAGGTTTCTGAGAAGAAACAGATTTTTTTTAAATTTGGAAATGCAGCAAGATTTTGTATAAAGAATTATCACATACAGCACTTGCCCTAGACAGACTATAGAAATTTAGCCCAGTTAATTATAACTTAACTAATGTGGCAAATTAAATTATGTCAATCCAAGTTTGGTGTGCTTCATTTCTAATGTTTTTGGATAAAGTGAGATCAACTCTTGGAAAAGAGCCAGGCATGGAAAGTCAATCCACACTTGTAAATTGAGGTCTACTTCTTTAATCTTGCAATCTAACAGGACGACCATAAAATGAATGAGAAGGGAACCTCTGGGATTTTACTTTTACTACAGCTGAAAGTAATAGCACACTACAAAGTGTTTAGTCTTTCTACTACCTGAGTATAATCCATACTCAAAGAAATGTAAATATTACAGAATCTATGGTACTTTGAGCAGGATGCGATTTTAAGAGAAAACAAAAAATACTTGATATTATAGAACATTATCAAGCCAAATCTCTCAACCAAGGTCCTTTTTTTTTTTCTTTTTGGTTTCTTCGCTACTTATCTCATTGCTGTGACAAAATACCCGACATCCATAATGTAAGAGAGGAAAGATTTATTTGGCTCACAGTTTCAGAAGGTCTCTCACGCACAGTCCACTGATGGGGCAGTGAGCAGTGGTGAAGGCACATGGCAGAGGCTGGAGAGCTGCTCATACCATTGCAAACAGAAGCCAAGTGACGCAGAGCAGGGAGATGAGCTTCCCCAAGAAGTTGCGACAATGTTTCTTCCTTCCTTTAAGTACTTAAAGCTGCCAATTGCCCCTCCCTGGCTATCTGGCCCACAAGTCAATAACAAGCACCTGACATCTCTGCCCTAGGCAATCCCCAAACTCAACAAAATGTCCCAATACTTCCAAGTCAAACCTTACACACCTGCCTCCTCAGGCATACCACCCGATAACAGAGTTCAAATACATGAGGCTTTTGTGGGGACGTTCAAGATCCAAACCATACCAATGAGCCAGCACTGCCAAAGAGATCTGAGTCCAGATTTCCCTGTAGACTTCGTTGAAAAGGTTTCAAGTAATCTAGCCCTACCTATGTCTTAGGATCAGACAAGCTATCTACAGGCCACTGGGGTTCAACCTGGCACCTGCCCTCAATAAACATGCCGCTGATTCTGAATATTATCAGAGTTTGGACACTCCATGTTTTATTGTGAGTAGGTGAAAAACACGAGGCTACACCATAAATAAATAATAAAATATGGTCTCGTAAGCTACTTCAGATGGCACCCAGATCAGTCCAGTGTCCTTCAACCTCCACAGAACCAGGGAGATGAGCACCAACCCACCGAGGCACCCTTGTGGCACTTGTCCTCAGGACCTCACCCCTCCTGAGGCGCTCCCGTCTTCTGGAAGAACACACTGCCTCATTCTTACCTCGCAAGCTCCTTTCCAAACTGAGTCCCCCTCACCCATTCTATGCATCACTCATTTTTTAAAATTTTTTGTTTAGCTTTTAGAAATTCTTGAGGCTCAATTTTTAAACCTGCTACACTGAGGATGCCTTCCCTGGCCGTTTGTAACTCATATACCTGTTCCTGGGGGAAGCAGAGATCCACAGTCTCAGCTAAGTGCTCAGATGTTAAGCATCCTCATACTGTGTGAACCAGGCTAAGTTGCCTCATTTCTCTGTGACCCAGCAGGATCTCTTAAATGTGGCCAAATACCCACCTCCATGGGAGTTCAAATACAGTCCTGCATAGAGACATAGCACAGCAGCTGGCACCTAACAGGTAACATCTACCAGGAACTATTGTAAAAAGCTAGTCACACTTACCAGTCTTACATCTACACAACTGGCATTTCTCGTCCACATTGTTCTCTAATTTGCCTCATAATTTTAACTCCTGCTCTATTCAGAGACTGTAAGCTCAGGCCTCTAGTGAAGGATCAGGCAACAAGAGCTGGGAACGGTTGAAAAATACGAGCCTCTTTTTTTTTGTGAAAAACAACTACTAATACTGAGACCATTGCCAGTGTCATGACCAGCACAGGCCAGCTCACCCTGAAAACAAGAAGACATCTTCCTCTTCCAGAGCAAGGCAATGTATCAGTGACACAGGCTGAGCAAGCATCAGGTTCACTCACTTTTCAAAAGGAAGCTGAGATAACCTCTGTGCAATCCATACCATCATACTATGCACCTTAAACATGCATAACTACATTGGTTTTAAGGTTTTATTTTATTTAAATAAACTAGTAAGACTGTAAGAAGTGATTTAAAAACATCAACCAATGAGTCACAACACTCAAGGATACAACGGGACTTGGAGTTCCAACTCAAGAAACGGTTTGAGAGGAAAGTTACTTTCAAGTTAACAACTATAAGACAGATGGGGTACACTCTAGGATCCTGTTCTCACTCACTTCCATTAGGAAAAATTAGACTCTGAAACCTCCACATCTATTATACAACTATTTAATAAATGCTTTATCCTGTGATAAAAAGGAAATGACAGCTCTGTGATTCACAAAGGCCACATCTGAAAATTCACTTTAGACGAACTAATGCCAAATTTTTAAGCTAAAAAAGAAAATTGCCAACTCCCCCAAACACACTTAGCATAAATTCAAGCCCAGCACGACAGGATTCTGGCACTGTGCCAGTTTCAAGCTAGCAAAAGTCTACATGCAAGAAAGACCATCTATCTACATAGAACTCACTGGCTCATAAGAAGCATAAATACCCTGGAACTTAACTTGCATACTTCCAAGGTATGAAGGAAAACTCATACTTTAATTTTATTTTTCAAACTTCTTGTTATATGTGTGTATATGTATACTCAAATGCTAAAGAGACAACTGCAAATGTAACCAAGGTTACCAATTGGTTGTCAATTAAAAGAAAAGACACACAACATCCCAACTTCAGAAATGTTAGAATGTAAAAATCAATGTGTGCATGAGAATGGGGGAAACAGAATACTACCTTCCCAGCCCTTCCATTTTAAATGTCAGAAAACAGTTTTCGAGAACACAATGTGAATCCCTTTAAATGAGTCCTGAAACAAAACTGCAGAGTCCTGAGATCTACAGCAGGGACCACATTTTAATCCAAAAATTTTATATCTTAAATACTCCATAATCTGATCAGAGCTGGATGTTGGAGCATTCTAGATTTCAGATATTTGGAGTAGAGATGCTCAACTGAGTATTCCAAAATCCTGAACCAACAACACCCACCAAAGCTGCTAGTTCTGATCCCAAGCATTTGGTGCATTAATGGGTGCTCAATGTGGGCTATTCGGAGCTCAAAATGTAACCATTGGAAGTTCCAGGTTTCTTCTATGGGCTGTAACATTGTTCACATGTAAAGACAGAATTTCCAGAAAGTACTTGCAGCATCATGCCTGGCACTGCCAGACACTACCAATCTGTTCTCTGTCCCTACAACCACCGGACACTGCCAGATACTCACTAGCAGCTCTTTTCCAATACCATCTAGGTATCCTAATACATACACAGAGTGCGCGAGCATTGCTAGTGTCATGGGAGGCAGATCAACATGATTCATATTACCAGGGGAAGGACTCTGATGAACACCCCAAATCCCACACTTTGTTCAGAGCCTGACCGTGTGCTGCTGATAGCCACTGCTGTGATCCAACACTAAGTCCAATAAAATGTCTAGGCAGACATGCTTTCCTGACCGTCTGCATCACTGTGGGCTCAACAGAGATCCGAAAGGACAAAATAAAACTTAACCCCTCAACATCTACACAATACCCACAGCTACAATCTTGAATCCAAATAACTGAATAATTCAGACACAGTTCTTTCAAAAAATACCAATTCCTTAGCTGTTAGAAACATACTGAACAACACCAAAAAAAGAATTTGAAGGTGGAAGCACTAGATAAAACAGGATTCGAGAAAACTTCCAGGATAAATATAAGACTTTGGCAAAGTCACTGGCTTGCAAGTAGAAGGCATCATCTTCAGGTGCTCTTGAGGAATATTCACTAAGATCAATTAAGAAATACCTGATGGATATGGCTGCTTTGGGGACTAATACCACACATGTTACAATGCCTTCTTTGATAAAATACACAAGAATATCATCATTATTTTTAAAAATACTGGATCATTGTCCATTTTCTCATAAGGTTCAGAGCAGTTTTACCACATGTAACCAAAACTTCCCTTTGAAAGTCATAATCTTACTTTTGTTTTCTGAGTTGCTTTTCAGACCTTTGCTTTCCTTTATATTTATCCCAAACTGACCTAAGTCCTGGGATGCTCATAAAAAAAAATAAAGAAAGTAAAGAAATATATGTGCTCCCCAAGGGCAGGTGATACGGCTCAGGAGCCTCCCACCAGCTTCCCACAGCTCGCCAATCAAGTGCTTGAGAAAGCTCAGTCTGGAGCTAAGTACAAAGCAAGAACATCCAAGACCCAGCAAACTAAGACAGGAAACCACTACTGCTCCATTTTAACTTGAGTTATATCCATATATTCCAAGAGGGCAAGAAGCATATCATTTAAATGGTAGGTAAGTATTTTTAGGACAGCAATCATGTTCTTTATGAATAACAGGGGCCATAGATTGACAGCAAGTGTTTTAGGCCAAATTTATACAGAAAATAGTACTTGAGGGGCCATTCTACACACACATATGCAGAAAGAGAGCATGTGAAAAGCAAGTGTCCTCCCCTCAGCCTGGGGTTTTGTTTCTAGCAGGAATGATTGGGCTGGCCTGAACGTCACCAAACATCACAATCACATACTTGAGGGACAAACAGCACAGAAGCAGGGACAAAGCCCATGGAGGATGCTTCAGAGGCTGTCTATGAAAGCCCATGTCACTCTCATGTAACCTGAACTTCAGTGGTGTATGGCAGTCCAGACTGCATTTAATTAACAAGATCCTAATACATGATTAAGCAGCATACTGTGTATGTGTGTTGTGTGTTACTGGGGATGGAACCCAGGGCCTTTGCAATGAGCTTCATTCTTAGCCCTTTAAAAAATATTCTTTTTTGAGATAGCATCTCACTAGGTTGCCCAGATCAAACTTGTGATTTTCCTGCCTCAGCCTTCCACAGTATTGGTATTATGAGCACATACCAGTAAGCCTAGCTACTGTCTATTTTTAAATAAATGAAACTCATCTCAGAAACAGGTATTTTCTGCAACTGAAATTACCTAAGAGACAGTGCTGATTCAAAGATTGGGTTCTGAGGAAAGGGACACTTCAAATCCCAAGTAGCTAACCTAAGGACACTACTCTGAAAAGAACAACTGTCACTTGAATTCAGGATCTGCTGGCATGTTTTAAAGTGGGTGATGACAGAACTTATTCCTGTGAAGGTATTACAAGTGTATATTCCTATGAATTTATTTTGTCACATATGTACCAGGTCTCTTCATCACATAGTGGCAACCAAAGTTCCAGATAATTTTAAAATATTTCAAATGATCAAAATTAAATTTAAAAAATGCAAGAGCAGCAATTCCTTTTCAAGCTTAAAATGTGTTTCCTTAACAAAATGATTCTGACTTAAAAACCATTTCTTAAATGTTCATGTCTGTGATGCTCAGCATCCAAGGCTATTGAATAAGAAGGGGAAAGACACAAGGCTCAGAAAAATCTACTCTTTGGAAAAATCACTAAAATTGATTATATTTTTTTTAATGATGCACATATAAGCGTAGTGAAAACAGGGGCTCACAGAGAAATCTTACAAAGAAAGTGATAAGAAAATCAGAGTTGCCAACTCTTGAATTTCTATTCTATCTTAAGTGTGTTTCATTCTTTTCAGGAGGTTATAATAATAATTTAGTGTTCTTACTGGGCAAATAATAAGCTAAAGAGGACCTTGGCAAGATCTGGGTAAATTTCCTGACCCATGAATGAAGATTGCTGCTGTTACATGTTATCCATCAACATGACTAATAGACACTTAGATGTGCCTACAAGACACTTTTAAAACAAAATCCAGCACTAAAAATCATTGATATTGATTACCTATATTAATTGCAGTTTCTTGTTTGTCTCCAGTCAACACCCATATCTTAATTTCCGCTTTCAACAGAGTTGCTATGGTTTCTGGAACTCCAGCTTGAAGGCGGTCTTCTATGGCTGTGGCTCCAAGTAACAGTAAATTCTAGGTTGGAAAACATCTTCAATTAGAGAATAATTGAGCACATTAATGACATCTCTCAAGAAGGCAACTGAAGTATTCTGAGTCAATTATCTTAATTGCCCTCACTAAACTCACGTCTGTGCGTAACCGTATTGAGGTGTGAGGCCTCATGTTGGAGCCACCCCACCCACAGGCCACCCACACCCATCATTCGTGCCTTGGTAGTCAGGCATCGTAGAAGAGAAATCATCCAGAGCACACGAGCAGGAGGCTATCCTGGTACTAGCAATGTGTGAGCCCACCCGTCTCATTCCACCCACGAATGGGACACACAGTACTATATTTAACCCATGAGAAGAACTGATTCTAGGTGATATGCTTATCTAACAGGATAGTAGCAGAGAACTGCAACGCAAAGAATGTTATGGCTCTGGGGTTGGGACTCTGTCTATCTCAGTGGTACAGCTGATACTCAGCAAGCACTGAAGGTCTGGGTTCGATCTCCGGCACCATTTAATGGCTTGAGGAGAAAACATCTTAAGATTAGGAGCTGTAAAGTATCATTCTTTGTAGTACTCTTCAAGGTGAAAGGGCCAGCTCACACTGATGTGCTAACACTCTCGGTGCCTGGGCTTTGCTCGCTAGGCTGGCAGATTCCAAAGAGATTACACAGACCACCCAATCGCCACTTGCTGGCTTCCCCACAGTCTCTCCGTGACATGGCACTCTAGACTGCTAATCAGGCTATGGGAAAACCCAGCTCCTCATAAGTGTCTGCTAGATGCTTTGTACTACAGGGGCATGGCAAACACTAAGTCACTCTCTTTCTGATTCTAAAAGTAATTGCAGATATTTTCAGAGTTAACTTTGACCTATACTTGTGTCTGTATGTGGGTGGTAATATCTGGCCCAGAGTGGATCCTCTACAGAGGGAACTGCATCCTTGTTTGGTGTACACATGCACTGCAGCCCCACCTAAGAGCATCCCCATACCCATGTGACCACAGCAGCTGAACTTCCAGCCAGTGAGGCAATGCTGACTGCAACACATCCAATTGTTTCTACAGGCAGTTTCCTTTCATCTTGCTATAGATATCACCAGTACATACGGGGGGATCAGTCCCTCTGAGGAGCATCTTCCATCAGAGTTTCGTTTAGGCAAGTTTTAGAACTTGTCTTACTCAAGTAAACTTTGATGAAATTAATTCATCTCTGCTTTTTTTCTTAAAACCAGTAAAGCAGAACAAATCAACATGTGAGTTCAGTTTTCCTTGTATGTAAACTCCATTAAAATGCTGAATGTAAACAACTAAATATAAAACTCAAGATATCAATATGAAAAAAGTAAAGGGAAATTAAATAAATAAAGAAATAAAGAAGGCAACCGGCAATGGCTTCAAAGAATTAAAAACTGGAAAATGGGTGAGCTTATGGTCGCTGAAGTGAAACAGAAAAAGCTGAAACTTGGCTTCCAGATTCAAGAGAATCCACATAAGTACTAAACGACCTAACGTCTTAGGTTACACTAAAAAAGAAAAACAACTATAAAACACAAATCAAAGTAGGCAATATGGACTAGCAACTGCAAAGCATAAACGTCATTAGACTAAAGTGAATATTAAAAGTCATAGTATGTTCAGTGTCTAACTGGCCTACCACAGAGCACTCTGATTCACGCAACTCCACAGGGTGACTTAATCTCATGAAGCCAAATCTTAGACAAATCTAGAAAGTCATCGATGCTGCTTTGGACCCAATATTTCTTGAGAAATAAACGTTTAAATGTTTAGCTGAGGGCAGCTGGATTTCTCAGATAACCCATGAACACTAAGTGCCTCTTAAAAGGAAGTTCTGATTCAAAGGTTCATTAGACACTTAAAAAAAAAAAGTCGCTGTAGAGCAGAAGGATTCCTGTTCAAAGGCTCTGTTCAGTAGGCAGTTAAGTCCCCCTGGGGGCACAAGGACTATCGCGTGTGCTGTTACCTTCTCGATAATCTCATAACACTCCTCTAAACGCTGAGCTCTGCCTTTCAATATGATGCTGGCTTCCTGATAGACTTTCAACCACTCCTCGTAATCGGTCTCAGAGAGATCAGCATAGGCCACACAGAGAGTCCTCAATCCTACAAAACAGTCAGTGGTAAATAAGGACAAACAGTATATTTGACTTTCTGGGGGATACCATGTGGCTCTCTTTTGCACCAGCACGCTCAGAAACATCAATAAACCCCTTGCTTTTTCGACCTCTCTGACTTACCATTCACACATTTAATAAAGGGATAATTAAAGACATCTCTATTACATTCCAATACATACCAACCTTCCATCGATTTAAGAGTGCATGGGAAGTCTTAAGAGTGAAGTGTGCACAGCAGAGGATACAAGAGCTGTACAGGATCCACACGTAGATGTGTGGCAAGCAGGAATCCACAGACAGAGGAGGCAGGAAGTACATCTCAAGACAATGATTAAAAGCCCAACAAGTGACCCCACAAAGATGCAAATTTTTAAGCAGCCATGCCAATGGGTAAACATGTGTGTATGTGTACATACTCACAGGAGCATGGCTGTGTAGCCAGGAAACACACTAAAGCGAGAAAGTAGAAGCTAGCACTTAAGTGTGGCTCCAACTACCATCACATTCACTAGCAAGAAAATGACATCAGTGTTGTGTTAAGACTTCTAGAGAGCTCCCTTCCTGAACCAGTACTTCTTTATGTCATGGTAAGCCATATATTATTGGATAACAGGGGAGAGACAGGAGAATGACCATACAAGTTTTCCTAGAGAGGGACCAACTACACACGGACTCTACATGGGAGTGAGCCCATTTTCCTTTGCTGCACTATTGTTGATATGTGAGCAGAGTCACATCAGCGTGGCCTTCCTTTGTCACTGCCACAGGCACTAGATATGCAGGTGGGAAGCAACAGGGTAGGCACTGACAAATACATATTCCCTGAAGCAAGCCAACTACTGTCCAAAAGGGGTATGGCTATTTGGAACAGGACTGCTTGCCCAAGCATCAGCCACAAACTCCTGAAAGTACAGCTTCAATGATCAAAAATAACACTTCCCAATTTTGCTTACCTTCCGTGGCAAAATATTCCAGATGGCATAATGTTTCCTCCATGTATTTTGAGTCTTTTGAAAGTCTCTCAAAAATTACATTATCCTATAAAATAAAGAAACATTCATTGTGATTGGCAAATCCTTAAGGAAACTGTCCAGTCAGCATGCTAAACATGACTTGGCTGTAATAGTATTTCATGGACATGAAAAAACTTGAGTGGGCAAGTAAGAATAGAGACCTTAGCTGGGCTTAGGCCTCAGCTCTGAGAAAAGAATTGGGTGTGCACACATCCAACAAAACTAAAATTTAGGTATCATAAAAGTCAAGTAAAAACACTTTGGGAAAGACCCTAGGAACCAGGAGAGAATCAAAGACAAAACAGTCCCTACATTTACACTCCTGTGCAAAACTCACATAAAGCACACCCAGCTTCAGTTCCCCTTGTCTGAAAGGCTTGGCACTAGAAATGTTGCAGATTTTGGACCTTTTTTTTTTAAGTTTTGGAATATTTGTATATACAGAGTGAAATATCTCCATGGGCCCAAGTCTAAACATGAAATTCATTCATGTATTATATACATCTTATACATACAGCCTGAAGGGGATTCGATATAATTTTGCTGTACCAGCATTTTGATTCATATAAGGTCAGATGTAGAACTTCCCACATGTCAATGCTCAGAAAGTTCTAGGTTTTAGGACATTTTGATTTGGAGATGTTCAACCTGTGACATCCTTAGGCAGAAATACAAGGAATAAAACATACACCCAAAGTTACTCGGGTGCAACCTTTGTGAATCTCACTTGCTGACGTTGTCACGCTCCTGAGTAGGGAGGGCACAACCTACAAGGCATGGAACCCAGCTCTTCTGAGAAGAACAGGTGGAGGAGGGCAGAGATCATCACCTGGGACTACTTCCATGACTGACAAGCAGGCCTCGGGTTGGAGACCACTAACAACATGCTATAAACTGCGTAGTCTCATGGCACTAATTTTAAAAACTGATTCAGGGGGTAGGTCTGGAGAGAATTAAATCCAACAAAAATTAAAAACTTTGCAGAATTTTCAATTTTGCACTTTTCTAAAAACATATTTATAGCCACCTTCTTCCTGCCACATCCCACTGATCAAGTACTCACTGGTGTAAAAGCACCAAGGCAAATAAATGAACTAAATAACTTGTAAAAAAAGATGTATCATAACCTTAACAACTTCAATTTTAGTTGTTATCCTAAAAGCGGAATACTTTTCTGGGTCCAGATATAACAATTCCTTTAAAAGTCTCATGCATCAGTCATTTTTAAAGTTTTATTTTAGCCCTAGCACACTGAAATAAAACCACCTCTTTCCCCCCACAACCGGTGAAGATTAGTAAGATCTTCAACCAAGTATTGATACTGGACAGGACCATATCCTTGACACAGTCTCATAAAGTAAACTTAATAACTCTTTCCCTCAAACCTAAGACCACCATTTAGCAGGATATAGTTTTACAAGTCAGATTTGTGTGTAACAACATCTTCCCTTAGAGACGGCACCTTTGGATCTGGTTACCAGAGAGAAGAGAGAACAAAAAGCCTGACCTAGGAAAGTGACCAGTGGAGTGGCAAAACCATGGCCACACACATACAGTTCCCTTAGACCTGCAGCAATGAGTGAGTTGAAACTAAACCACAGTAACAAAAAGACTAGTGCTGGAGAACCAGCATACACCAGAAGACAGGCCAACACAAATGACTGCCTATTTATGGAGTCATGAGACACCAGTGGCAAAACTGGAATCAGAATCTTTCCTCCAGGACCCAGCAGGACACATAGAGTTGTTGCTTTTGAAACCAACTGCTGGCTAACAGCAAGCGTTGCAGTGACTGCTCTCCCGTGCCACCTCTAGCCGCATCATCTTCAGGTGCCTTATAACTAGGACATGGACTTAACCGCTGCTATGGAAGAGCTTTTCAACTTTAGGCAAACGATTGGAATTACTGCAAGGACAGCAGGTGGGGAAAGCAGCAGGTTGAAAAGCAGCCATGAAGAACTCTGCGCATCTCTGATACTTACAGCCCCTTTACAGTAGAGCCGGAGTTGTCCTGAAGGAGTTCGAACAATTACAGACATTCTTTTCCTGTCACTGTAAGAGAAACAAACAAGCAAAAAAAAAAAAAAGTTATCACTGGTCTCTTTTATACAACCCATGTCCTAGACCCAAACACTGGTGCAGAAAAAGGTAGCAGTTCTGAAAATGGCCAAGCTCTGTCTCATCATAGTTGTTCTCAAAGTAGGACGGCAGCTGTATATCTCTTGTTGTTTTCATTTAAATTTAATGGATATAAATCTATTTTTCCCCTGCCATGAAAATTCATTAGCACAGCTAGTTACAGAAGTAGAAAAAATATTAAATATCAGCCTCTATTGCTAATTGACTCTGATAACAATCTATTCTTTTGTATTTTCTAACTCAAAAGCATCAAGTAACCTGCCCAGTAAGCAGCCAAGTGGGAGACTCAATACAGACCCACTTGACTCAAAAGTTTCTGGTATGCCTTCGTTTAATTGGAATAGAAAGAAATTACAAATCTCTGGAAGGTCCCTAACTCAGCCTGACTCCTTCTGTCCCCTCTTCTGACTGAAGCATCTATACTTCTGCACACATGGCCCATGATCCTTCCCACTCCCGGAGCTTCGGAGACTCCTATCGCCAGTGTTGCTCTTGTCCTGCTCTCTGTCCACCCTGTAAGGCTCACCTGCCTCTTCCTAGCCATCTCCTAGACCATTAGGCTCCAAAAGCACAGAGTCACCATTTTCCTTCTTGGATGTTTGGACCCCAGCCTCTGCGAACACTCCATCCTCTGAAACACGCCCTAGCACCATTGTCCCAGATGTCTATCTCTGTAGCTTTTCCATTTGGTGATCTTCCTTGGACCATAAGCTTCCAAGAATGGGAACATCATGTCTTTAGTCCTGTAGAAATTCCCATGTCCTAACACACAGTGCCCTATCTGACCTGACCTGCATTCCATCTCAGCTGCTACACTCTTAGAAAAACTGTCCAACTTATGTTTCATTTAATCAATAAACAAAGCATAGTACCACCCATTATCCAAAAGGAGTTTCACAGGATTCCAGGAAATTATAAAAGATGAATCAATTTAAAAATACTAGAACTAGCTATGTGTGGTAGAACATGCCTACAATCCCAGCTCTCAAGAGGATCAGGCAGAGTGACTGCAAGTTCAAGCCCAGCCTGAACAACCTAGAGTCTTAGTGAGACCCTGTATTTAAAACACACACACACACACACACACACACACACACACACACACACACACACAAAGGCTAGGGGTAGGACATAGCTCTGAGTTCAATTCTCACTGCTGTACAAGCAAGAAAAAAACAAAGAAACAGGCACAGAGACAGTTACCCACCACTACAACCACAAATGATCTTTCTGGTCCCTCTTCCTCTCCTATATTCTTTTAAAAATAATACATCCTATGTCTCCATCTATTTTTATCTGTTTTATTTAACTTCCGTTTCCTTCTTGTCTAATCACTAGCTGATGGTTCCAATTAATACAGCCACAAGTCAACACAGATTCAAACAAGAAACTTCTGGAATACTCCAAGGTCTGGAGAAATGCAGGCAATGTCTCTGACCACCTCCCCCCAAAACTCCTGCTGTCATCAGCCATCCTCCATCTCTCCCACCAAGCTCAAGCTTAAAGTCCTAAAATTAAAGACAGGGCTGGAAAGCATTTCATACAAGAAGATTTTTTTTAAATGACCTTTATCAAACAGCTTGTAAAACACACAGGACAAACAATTTGTGAACCACTTACAAAGATTACTGAAAACCCTACCCAAATTCAATAGCAGGAAAATACCCTTTCACCACAACAACATGTTCCTGCGCTAAAATTGATGGTTTAATGTTAAAAAGAGAGAAACAAACAATTATATGGGATTTTTTATCACATACTACAAATGCTCCAGAGAACAAAAGAATCCAACTTATAATGCTTGATTTGAAGAAACTGCTAGGAGGAATGCTTAGGAGTGTGCATGGGAAAACAGCCCTACGCGGGCCAGGCCTCTGGTGAGATGAGCTGACCTCATCTGGCATCATCTGTGAGTTTCCCAGGCCTCCAGAGGCGCACAGGTGGCGCGGGAGGCATGGCCTCGCAGGACCTGGGCAACGCCAATGGAAATAGGCCCTGGGCACCCACTCCAAGCAAGCAGACGCGCCCGCTTCTTTTGCTGCAAGAATACCAGGCTCTGGAAAGGTAGGAAGGGAGGATTTGAAGAGTTGTTTCCTTCAGGAAAAAAAAAAAATCAAAGAAAAATGATCTATCTCACTTTCTTTAACCGCAGTCACAAATTCCAAAAGGAAAAAGATTAGTGAAGTTATAATTACCATATTTAAAGCTCAGGTACTAAGCAAACTACACAATCTTGCAAATATGCAGATAAAGTTGTTAAATGTATATTATGTACTTTGTTTCAGGTGTATGAAAGAGAAACATACCTGGAAAACTCCAAGACATTAAGAATTCCAAATGTCTGCTCCTGTCCCATCTGCAGGAAGAAAAAGAGGCTCTTACCTGAGGTGCAAAGTATCAAAATCTCAGAGCAATTTGCCCCCAATCATAAACACGCACACTCTTCCCCTCCTCCAATCCCGTACAAATACCTTTCCAATGGTTTCTCAGGAGTTTGGCGGGGTCACAGCGCCCTCTCCTGGTAGAAGCCTCTCCTTTTTCTTCAGTTAACACAACAGGGCTTCAGTTAGTTATAAGGCTCTCAATATAATTCAATACAACTGGCTGGGGTGGCACGATGATGAAGGTAAAAGACACAGCTGTGGGCATCATTACAATCCCTGGAGAAAGCTGTGCTTGTGACATCAGGATTGTATACATCGAGTGAAGTTCTGAGTCCCAAACACTGTATGGGCACATCAGTTTCCTGCTGCTAATCATATGGCTGACCATCACACTGAGCGAGACTTATGAAGACCATAAATAGGCTCATATCAGTTTTGACTAGGCTGTAATGCCAAATGAGTATTTCCCCAAATTTAGAAAAAAAATTTGGAACTCAAGTTTTTCTTTTTTCAATTTTAATGGTGCAAATAAGGGATTACAGATTTGCATTTGGTCTTAGGATAATGAATGGATCAAACTCAATTTTTCTTTGGATTCTTTCAAATTGAAATATAAATATCAACAATGTTCTCTACCTGAAAAACAGTAGGTTGAACACATGTCATTTTTTATGTCCCCAGGGCATCATAAGAAAGTGGTCTTCAGAGTCCAATAGGTGGGAGTCTGAATCCACCCAGTTCCTGCCACTCAATATGCGATTTTCATGTGTTTGAGAGAAGTGGTCAATAACGTAACACAGAAGCCACCAAGTGCGAGACGAGGAATCGTCACCTTCCCTCCACAGCGCTGGGCCCTCCTGTCACCCCAAGCACCGCCCACAGCCCGTTTCCTCTGCCGCCACCAGACTCCACACGTGGCTCTCCACATGCTAGCGCCCCTCCCGCAGCCTGTCCCAGTTCTGTCAGTACTCGTTGGGAAGGGCCCTCACTTCCCCATCACTGCCAGAAGCTTCCTCTTCTCTGCACCATGGACACACACCAGTCGGCACAGTGATCAGCAAGGACCCTTCATGTAAATAGCTGGTGACCAATTTTATGGTTCACTGATACCCCAGAATTAATGGCAAACAGGAATATTTAAAGGACTATTTATGAGAACTAACTCCCAGCCCTTTTTTATTTTTACTACCAGAAAAATAATATTAAAACTTTAATGAAATAATGAGATGGAGCAGAGTGGCATCTACCATTGTGATGACAGGTCACAGGCTCCCTGCCCCAGCTCTTTTGCTTTGCAGGCCAAACCTACAGGGCTCCTCCGCTCCCAGCAGACACCCCACCTTCCAGCCCTCCACACGTCCGTGGGCACAGGTGTGCAGCGCAGACACGCAGCAGCACCCAGGCTACTGAAGATCCTGCGCGGGGCCGAAGCCTCCTCGCGATGAAGGGGAAGAAGACATTTTTTGAAGCTATTATGAAGAAATTCAATCAGTACCTCATTCCCCTTTTAATGACTGCACATTTCCCTAAGCTAAATTCCCTCTGCTGATTGAAAGAAAGTAAAAGTAAGCATGATCTGATCTCCATACTCCAAAACAAAGATGCCAAAACATTAGGCACTTTCTATAATGTATGATATTTAACAGGCTTTGGCATTTTGTAAGTAAAAGGAAAAAACATGATTGCTGTCATTTCAGGAACAGCATCAACATATCATACCATTTGGAAGGAAACTTCAAGTACATCAAGGTCTATGGCCGTAGGGATGCACTAAGTCAGAAACCATCACAATCCATGATTTCTGCCCAAACTGAGGGATGGGTGAGGTGAGGAAAGGCAGTGACTCTGCCTGGGCCTCAGCAACCCAGCAAGCAGCACGACACTTCCAACCAGTTAACAGCAGCAGGGGCGTGGCAGTCCTAGCTTCATTTTCACCTGCTGCCTGTCCCAACAATTAGCTCTCTAATTATTTTACCCTTTCTACAGGTTGAGTTTCCCTAATTCGAAAACCCCGAATATTCAAAATTCAAAACCTTGTTAGCACTGACATGATGCCACAAGTAAAAAATTCCACACCTGACCTCACATGACCAGCCACAGTCAAAACACAGCTGCACTAATAATGCTGCACAGACTGAGTAAAATGCATATGAAATATAAATGAATTTCATGTTTAGACTTGGTCCAATCCCAGAGTATTCCATATGTACATGCAAATATTTCAAAGGCAGAAAAAAATCTAAAATCTCAAACACTTCTAGATCCAAGCATTTTAGAATAAAGAGTACTCATTCCTTACATTTTTATCAATCGATTCCCCTATATCACCCATAAAGAGAGAAAAGATAGAGAGAGAGAGAGAGAGAGAGAGAGAGAAATACAGTAGCCCCCATTTCTATTCTTAGGAGACAGCGTCTCACTGTAATCTAGGCTGGTCTGGTCCTGAAATCATGATGTAAGCCCAGGCTGGCCTCAAACACAACAATCCTCCCACCTCAGCCTCCTAAGTGCTGGGATTGCAGCCATGCCTCATGAGACCCACTTTACATCAACCCCTTCTTTTCAGGAAAAAAAAAAAAGATCTAACTTTCATGGCTCCCAGCTAGAGACATGCCAGTGCATTCAGGGCTTACTACAGCATGTGCCTCAGAAGCCACGAAGCTACCTGCCCCACTTTCTGAGAGAAGAGGTGCAAAGTTCTTGACTCAAGTGTCACGTGTGTATGGCAGACTTGTAGGGCAGTATTTCTTAAAGACTGCAGTAGGGAATAACAGACACAAGCTCACACAATCATGTAACAATCGCTGTTTCAACTGAGCATTTCAAGTCTAGAAAGAATAACAAAAATATAGCTATTGAGATTCACATCAGACATCCTACCTCAAATACACAATCCCCCAAGCTGCTGGAGACCTGGCACGCACACTGGCAGGGCCTTACCGCTTCTATGATGACTGAGTAGGGAGTTCTGGCCGTGAACACAAAGCCCAGCTTCTTAGCTCCTTTCACCAAAGCAGCTTCATCTGTCAAGAAGATGGTGAAGTAATGATTCATCCTTCTTTAGGCTGGAATTCTCTTAAGGGTCTTTTTTCCCCAAATTACAGCCTGTGGCAGTTAAGGAGGACTGGCACTAACACACACAGCAGTAAGGACTCAGGGGACAGGAGTGCTCTCTTCCTACCACAGGGCCTGGAATGAGCCTTCTGAAGGACGAGAGGATTCCAGACAGAAGGCTAACCCGCCAGAAGAGTCATTTACTCACTTGCTCTTTGTAGTTGGGATCAAGTTTTCTCCACTTTACCTAATGTGTCCGTTGACTGGACATCTCCTCTGAGCCAGGCTGTTTTCACTTCAGGGCCATGGGGTTCAGAGCACCAGGAAGTGGACAAAGAATGCCACAGCTTTTCCAGAAGTTGAAAAATCCACCAAGCATGGCGGATGGAAAAGTGGCCAGCCATTTTTCTCCTAAGAGCTCTGTCCAGCCTGGTAATTTCCACTGGGAAAGGCCACAGGACCTGGGTCCTTCCTGCCATCAAAGGGTCTCTAGAGTTGGGAGAGTCCGGCACCAGTTCTTGTGAATTTCACACCTCTAAGCATGCCTGGGCCCTGGTGTGAGGACGGAAACAGGGAGCAGCATCTTTGAGGGAAGGCTGCCCCAGCACCTCAGTCTCTGGGCAGGGCCGACAGGGCACCCTGCTGAGAGCCCTCACCTGGGGAGGAGGCCTGGTAGATGATGTCATCGCCATCCTTCTCAGGAACGACGGTGTGGCACACGGCCAGCAGGGTGAGGAACTCCTGGATGCAGGGTGCTGTGGGCTGCATCAGGAGACCAAGTATGCCCATCAGTTACAGTACTGCTGATGCAACCAGAACCAGACACAGGCCATCCCCCGCCTCAAATCCTGTTAACAATCCCCTGCCCCTGAGTACAAGGTACAAGGTCTAGATTCTTAGCTGGACCCCAGGTTCCCATGACACTAGCTCCCCACCTCCTGTCGCCTTCTCAGACGTCCTTTCCCACTGTCCCATCGCCACAGCATCCACCTCCACTCCCATCTACATATTCTCCCATGCCACTCATCCCCAGTTTTTCAGTGCAACCAACACTTTACCTGGAAAGCCCCATGGTCCCATGTCTAAAAACCAGACGCCCCCAAACTAGCCCATATTCTAGGAAAGTGGGGAAACCACCAAGAGCACCTTGAGCCCCACCCCCACCTGTAATACCACAGCTCTAGCCCCATTCACATTTCACACTGCCCAAGCGCTGGCTACATCTCGGTCTCCCCTCCCGACTTCTGTGAGGGCCTGCCTGCCTCACAGGTGGGTGGATCCCAGCCAGCAAGCAGGCAACGCTGCTATCCACAGCATCCCTAAGACACACCACTCCTGGCCTTCCCATCTGGCTGCCCGGCTGCTGTGCTGCACAGTATGTCTGGGCTTCATTATCTCAACACCTGCAGGGCAGGGCATCTTTCTCCCATTACCATAAAAAAAAAAATGCCTTGGATCTTTATCTAGCCGATTTCTCTTACCCTCCTTCAGAAGAAAAACTATCCTATAGTTTTAATAAAACTTAAAATCTAATTTTATTTAGTGATAAACTGAAGCTAATACTATTTTTCTCAACTAAGAGTACAGTATATTTCCCATTCATTAAAGGCTTCTAGATCTTGCAAACACAGGACCTATATATCTCATTTTTTAGTTGCCCCCCAAAATACTTGAGTGATCACTACCAGTGAAGCACCATGCTCGATAAAGTTTGGGTGAAGGGGCACAGATCTGGCCTGGGTACCGGCTGTAATTACCAACAGGTCCAATAGCAGACTTCATCACATTAACTGAACTCTAGCTGCAAGAGACCCTGTAGCCAACTAACTAATTAGGCAACAACCCAACTGCCAGTTAATCTGTACAGATTGGTTGGTTGATCGACTAAACCGCAGCCAAGTCAGCTGTGCTCCATGCCTCAGCTCTGGTTTTCTGAAAATGCTGTCAGATTCTAACATTAGCGGAAGTCCTCAGCATCTGTTCTGGTTCCAGGAAGTGCCTGACTTTCAATATCCCATCTCCCCTAGCCTGCTCCATGCCCAGGCTCGAACCCCAGCCTCATGCTTGCTGTGGCGGTGAGCCACCTCTCAGCCATACCTGCAGCCCTCCAATCGTTGGTTGTGGTTTGTCTGTTTTGCTTTGCTTTGCTCTGTGTACCTTTGCTCAGATTTCGCTAAATGTAATTGATCTAATTTTTTTCTTTCTTTATATATTGTATCTATCATTTTTTTACAAAACATTTTTTAAAATAAGACACATACACATGGATTTCTTTGCTTTCAATGTCGGGGGAGGCTCCCATGGATCTGCACATGCTCGGCCAGCAGCTGCCCCTGAGCTGTGTCCCCAGCCTTCTACAGCTTAGAAATCATGTACGGCACCTGACTTCCAGTATGTTTTACACTTATTGTTGGAATATAAGTTAAAAATGATATTTTAAGTTTAATTTAATCTCAAACTATAACATAACTCTCACCAAATCCGTTCTAGTTGATTATTCAAGATTTGTAAGGCTATTTTGTCATCCACAAATCCCATCTTTCATTCTCTTTCCCACAATACACCTGCTCAGGTCTCCCTAGAGGCTAGCACTTCAAAAATGATATTCAGGGACAAGTATGGTAACAGGTGCGTTTTCCTGAGGAGATTTTAATGTTAATGTCTTTAATGTGACCTTTTAAAATAGGCAACTGGCTATAACCTTGAGATCCACTTACATTCTCACACTAGTAAGCAGATAGATGCTTCTTAGTTTTCATGAAACTTTTTCTAAAGTCATAAAAGGATGATGACTGTCAAAATAATGTTTATACTTTCATCTCTATTATTATGACTTAAGGGCAATTTCATGGAAGCAAATCACAACTGTTCCCATGGCTACTTCTTATCAGCCTAGAAAGTGCACATTAAATCATAGTTGAGTCAAATAAGTGAGATTAGAGAATTCACAAATTCCTCAAAGCTGACAATGAAGAAATAACAAAAAAAAAAATTTTACCCAAAGAAAGCAGGTTGAGAATTTGGCTTCAATCTAATTGCTTTCCCCTGCATCTGAGGACTAACAAGTCCTTGTCCCATAACAAAACAACACAAAGGATCTTTGGCTCCATGGTAGTACACAAACCTAATCATGACATAGTTTCTGAGACTCGGAAAGAGACTTGCACACATATTTAAATTAAGTTTCACTCTTGCAACATAGGCCAGACCAGATCTATAAATATAAAAACAAATTTCCTAAGACAAAATTAATCTATCTTTAGTTCTCTATATAACTCGGCAGTCTACAATAATTTTGAAAAAGAGACTAAATAAATCTGAAGCCTATGAGTCTCTCATGTTTATACTATATGTTAGATAAGTATACTAATTTTAGAAATGAACCCTTGTTCTGTAACTTCCAGAAATCAATACTTTTTATAACTTTGGAGACCTAGTTGCTTACTGGAAAATATTAAGGTAGTTTATTTTAATAAAATATGTATGTAATATTTACCACTTTATTCGAAAGTGTACAAGTCAGTGGCAATAAATAAATTCTCAATGCTGCACACTCATCACCATGATCTCTACCCAAAACTTTTAAATTGTGCACAGCAGAAACTCTGTTCTGCAATGTCACAACCCCCTTTCTTCCCTATAGTAATCTCTCGTGTGTCTGACTCTTAATTCTCCTATTCTTTGTAGCTTACAAGTGAAATAACATAATATTTACCTTTAATTAGCAGGCCTTAACTTACATACATACTATATACATAGAAATTAATATTTTTTAAATGATGAACTTAAAAATAGAAGAAAATTATGTGTCTAAAATTGGTTTGCAGACTAAATTGCAGCTATAAAAGATCAAAATAATATATAAATACAAATAAACTTTTTTTTCTTAAAAGTACTAGGAATAATGTTTCAAAAGAAAGTTCCATCTTCTCGCTGCTAAATCTGCGGACATATACCCCCACACACAAAGCCACCGGTTACTGACGCAATCAAGGGAGTGGAGCGTATGAACTCCTTGAAACCTCCCACAGGCTGGCACACTAAGAGCCCAACCTCCTTAGGCAGTCAGCTCACACAAAACTTAAGACAGTCTTGAAGGGCCCGGACAGTCAGAAATGGTGACCCAGGAAAAAAAATTCTGCAGTAGATAGTATTTCTTTTTGGGAGAAAAGTATGAATTTTCTTAAGTCAGATATTTTAATTTTGGTCCAGGATCCCAAGACAATTTAGATGAAAAGTGGGGCATCTGTGATTGAAAATCCTCAAATGCTTCTTCCCTCTTTCAAAAATATTTGGGCAAAATGAACAAGCAACTAATAGGCCCTGCATTTAAAACACTGAAAAACATCCACTGGGCACATTTAATCCAAGTTCACATTTTTCCAAAGAGGATTATTGAGCTACAGTCTTCATTGTTTACAATGAAGGTAGATATTAAATGTCAAAGGGCTTCGTTACTATAGCAGCTCAAACACCTCAGAATGCTTCAAAAATCCGAGGAAGCACAAAAATGTTAGACATACGGGAGAAGGATTTTACTAAAAATAGAAAATATACTTCCAAATCAATGGTTTCATTATGAATTGAGAGTATACAGATTATGAAAGAATCCCCCAGAAGTCTTTGTACTTTGACGCTTACAATGTTTTTATGCTAAGAACACATCTGCTCCAATTCTCAGTAGGCTTTCTACTAAAAGAAAATAAAATCTAGCTCAGGAGGTGACACAGTTAGGAGCTGGACTGTCGCCCAAATGCCCATGTGTTGAAGGTGTCGTCCTCAGCTTGGCACTATGGGGATGGGGAAAATGTTAAGAGGTGGGGCCTTGCAAGGTGGAAAGGGGAGGCAAAAGTGATTAAGACACCAGGTGTATGTGCACCACTGCCCAAGGTGAATGGCATTATGTACCACAGACATACACTCACAAAAAGACACACAGTGAAAGAAAGAATTGACCATTAGCCGGGCATGCTGCTTGCACCTGCATCCTAGCCACACAGAGGCTGAGGCAAGAGGAGTGCTTGAACCCAGCAATAGTGAGCCCAGCTCTGTTAACACACTGAATAAAGTAATAAATGAGAACCAAATCGCATTAGGTTTTAAGTCTCAATTCTATGTATCTATCTACTGGGTAACTCTTGGCCAGCTCGTTCCTTCTATGCAACTTCTCGGTTATCTCCCTGGGGCGACTCAAATCCTAAAGGAAATTCAGGTCAAGTGTCTGGCATATAATAAAACGCAATCAGCCCTACTTTGCTTCCCAAAGCAACCTAGTCAAAAGATAGGCAGTTACTTTAAAGACACAAAACCTCCTAGATTCACAGCAATGGAGAAATGGTACCGCAGCGACTTTCCGTAGCAGCAGAAATCTGAGCTGCTACAGAATTCTGTGGTGAGAGCCCCTCCATCTTGAGGTACTCCTTCATAGTTTCGCCATATACTTCAGTTCAGCTCTCTGCTAACTTACAAACGGTGTTTACCACAAAGCTCTCGTGTAAATCACTTTCTTGTGGTGCTAAGAGCATCAAATTGAGACAGTGTCTTTCCCCGGATGCCAGAACAGCCGCTTCCAACACACTGCACGTGTTCTACACATACACACAGACTGTGAGCTGTTCAGTGTCTGAGGAGTAAAGTGGTAGACTCACGTGGTGATCCTCGATGTTCTTCAGCAGCCGGGGGTCATTAAAGTCACAAGAGTCACTAGGGGGAGGAGGCATCCGACTACAAGGAAAACAAACAAACAAACAAAAAAATATTCATCCAGTCCAGAACCTCGTTACGATAACACAAACATACTAAGAATCTGACTTCGAGGTGAATCACATCTGAGCAGTCTACAGATTTGTACTCAACTTTCCACTTATGGAGATTTGCAATAGTGTATGTTATGTCAAATCTCAAGATAGTAAATTCTTTACTTTGCTATAAGTAAAATATAGGTTAATTATCACCAACAGCATAAGTATAAGGAAAGGAAACAGAAGCCAAAGACTTCCTCTGCTCAGTTCTCCTCTGCTCAGCCTCTGCCCCACCCCCTGCATAATTCTATTTTGTTGTGAAGTCAAGGACTAATGCTGTAACTGCGACATCTCAGCTGGTTTCTGCATGCCTACTGCGAGTGATAATTTCAAAGGAAGCCTGCTCAGAGCAGACAAAACACGAGGGCGTACTGAGTTGCGTATGTTTAATCATTTAAGGCCAGAGTTCATATGTAAGAAAAAAGGCATATAATTATGTGGGAAAAAATAGACATACAACATATGGTATGCTCTAAGTTGAAGAATATACAAAGCGTTAAGATACTCATTTCTCCACTCCTTAAGCTCTTTCTTTAGACCAAGAACAAAAGAAGAGGGGACGACAGAATTGGTGTCAGTCTTAACTCTGAATAAATACTTAATACAGGATAGAAAATGGCAACCAACAGCTTATAAAGGGAGCTCCTAAAATGCAGGCTGGTGTCTCCCCACAGAACCTCATAAAGGCTGAGGAAATGGCAGCACCATGCCCCTTGTGAAGTACCAACAGAGTGACAGTTAATCAAGATCTCTGCCTTCATTAGCTTAATAGATGCCTAGAGAGGTCACTGGCTTGGGAGGGCGCTAACTTCAACCAGTTCACTGATGAGACCATAATTTGATGACACCATTGGAAAGTAATGAAACCTCAGGAGGCGGGGCTTGATTGAAAGGAGTGGGTCACAGGGTGCGACCCTGGAAACTTCACCCTGCCCCGTTTTCTTTGGGCTCTGTCTCTGCTCCTTGGCTGCCACGAGGAGCTGGTGGGGAGCTGCATTCCCGCACCACGCTCCTCTACTGTGATGTATTTGGCCTGGCTGCAGGCCCAGAAATGATGAGCCCAAGTGGCTATGGACACAAAACCTCTGAAACCACCAGCCAAAATAAATCTCTCCTCCCTGGAGTTAATTTATGTCAATAATTTGTCACAGTGACAGAAACCCAACATATATAGCAAAGGTGAAAGAAAGGCAGTCTCCAAGTCCACTTGAGGAACACGCAGCCTGCAAGAACCTCTCTCATTCCATGCAGACAAGGAAACCTTCCACAGCCAGGAAGAAATGGAATGCTCATCCTCTAGATCAGTTAAACTAGAGTAGCCCTGAGCCTAGCACATTATTTAGTGCTGAAAAAAGTTGTGCTAGCTAACCACAGAGAGGCAGGAAGGAACCTTAATTCACATGCTAAGAAAGAGAAGTAATAATCTAAGCAGGATGCACTGCACTGTTTCAACTATTCCATAAAAGGCAACACCAAAGGGACAGTAAAAAGACTTGCAGTTGTTGGGCTATGAAGGCTTGGACAGGCAGAGTATAGACGATATTTCTACATCAGTGAAAAACACTGTGTATGATATGATAAGGAGGAACATGTCACCCACAAGATGTCCAGCACAAAGAACAAACCCAAATGGAACTCTGGGTAACACACAATGTGCCAATGTAAGTTTATTGACTGGAACAAACATACCATCTGACAGGGAATTTTGACAATGGAAAGGCTGTCGAAGGCAGCGGGGATTAAATACAATATGTCTGAGATGTCTTAATTTGTCATGAAGCTAAAAATTCTTTTTTAAAAGGCCTTCTGAAGAGCTAGAGAATGGAAAGTGCAAGGCCCTGGATTGATTCCCCAGCACCACAGTAGCTGGGTGTGGTGGTACACGTCTGTACTCCTAGCATTCAGAAGGCTGAGGCAGGCGGATTGCCGTGAGTCTAAGGCCAGCCTGGGCTACACAGGGATCAGGTCCAGCCTGGACTAGAGAGAGACCCTGTCTCAAAATTAAATAAATTACATACAACTTTAAAAAACTAAAACTATAAATGACTATAGGCCATTTCCCCAAAGTTAATACGTTTACAGACAAAACAAGCCCATTAAATGCTTGAAGTAATTTTTTAAAAAGGAAGCTGACTTAATGGGCCATGAATGAAATTTCAGAGGTCAAGAATATCTTTTTAAAAATCTATTGAAGAAGAAATCACACAAACACATGGAGACTTAACATACTACTGACCAAACAATGGATCACAGAAGAAATCAGAGAAGAAATCAAAAACTTCACAGTTAAATGACAATGGAAGTACATCATATCAAAACCTGTGGGACACAATGAAAGCAATTCTTAGAGGAAAATTCATAGCCATAAATGCACACATCAAAAGAACAGAACAGTCACAAATAAATTCGCTAATGATGCACCTTAAGGACCTAGAGAAACAAGAACAATTTAATCCAAGAGGCAGTAGAAGATAAGAAATTATAAACATCAGATCTAAAATAAATGAGATTGAGATTAAAAAGACAATAAAAAGATTAATGAGTCAAACAGCTGGTTCTTGGAAAGAATTAACAAAATCAATAAACCTCTTGCCAACCTCACCGAGAAAAGGAAAGAAAAGGCACAGATTAGCACTCTTAGAAACGAAAAGGGTGAAATTACAACAGACTCTGCAGAAATCCAGAATATTATAAGAAATTACTTTGAACACCTATATTCTAACAAATTCGAGAACTGGGAAGAAATGGACAACTTCCTAGGTGCATACAAAATATCAAAATTAAATGAGGAAGATATAGAAAGCTTGAACAACCCCATCACACACACAGAAATTGAAGCAGTAATAAAAGCTCTACCTACAAACAAAAGTCCAGGCCCAGACGGATTCACAGCAAATTTTTTCAGTACTTTAAGGAAGAACTTACTCTAATCCTCCTCAAACTATTTCATAAAGTAGAAAGTGAAGGAATACTACCAAACTCATTTCTTGAGGCTAGCATCACACTAGTCCCAAAAGCAGACAAAGACCAAACCAGAAAGGAAAATTATAGACCAATGTCCTTAATGAATATAGGTGCAAAAATACTCAATAAGGTTCTGGCAAACAGAATCCAACAAGTAATCAGAAAGATCATACACCATGATCAAGTGGGCTTCATCCTTAAGATGCAAGACTGGTTCCACATACATAAATCAATCAATGTAATACACCATATCAACAAAAGAGAAAACAAAAAACACATGATCATCTCTATTGATGCACAAAAAGCCTGTGACAAAATCCAGCACCCCTACATGATAAAAACACTGAGAAAAATAGGTATAGAAGGGTCCTACCTAAATCTCATAGAAGCCATATATGCTAAGCCTACTGAAAATATCACAGTAAATGGAGAAAAATTGAAATCATTTCCTCTCAAATCAGGAACAAGACAAGGCTGCCTACTCTCACCACTCTTATTCAACATAGTCCTGAAACACTGGCCATAGCAATCAGACAAGAAAATGAGATAAAGGGAATCTGCATGGGAAAGGAGGAGGTCAGACTCTCCTTATTTGCAGATGATATGATTATCTACATGGAAGACCCTAAAAACTCCACTACAAAACTCCTAGAAACAATAAAAAAAATTCAGCCAAGTCTCAGGCTACAAAATTAACACTTAAAAAATCAATAGCTTTTCTTTACACTAACAATGAACTTATTGAGCAAGAACTCAAAAAGACAACTTCATTCTCAATAGCTCAGCAAAAAATTTAAATACCTAGGAGTATACCTAACCAAAGATGTGAAGGACCTATATAAAGAAAACTACATTACATTGAAGAAAGAAGTTATAGGAGACACTAGAAAATGGAAAGGCATCCCTGCTCTTGAAGAGGCAAAATAAATATAGTCAAAATGACTATACTACCTAAACTGATACATAGATTTAATGCAATCCCTATCAAAATAAATAAAAGTTTCTTCAAAGAACTTGAAACAACAATTCTTAAATTCATATGGAACCAAAAGAGACCAAGAATAGCGAAAGCAATTCTGAGCAACAAGACCAAAGCAGGAGGCATTACAGTTCCAGACATCAGGCTGTACTATAAAGCCATAGTTGTAAAAGCAATTTGGTACTGGCACAAAAATAGACAGATAGACCAGTGGAACAGAATTGAAGATGCAGAGACAAACCCAAACACCCTCAATTACTTAATCTTCGACAAAGGGGCCAAATGCATACAATGGAAAAAGGACAACCTGTTCAACAAATGGCGCTGGGAAAACTGGACATCCACATGCAGAAGAATGAATCTAGCCACACACCTGTCACCATGCACCAAAATCAAATCAAAGTGGATCAAAGACCTAAACATTAAAAATGAAACACTAAACCTTCTAGAAGGCAAATTAGGTGAATTTCTAAAAGACATAGGTGTAGGCAAAGACTTTCTTGACAAGACACCAAGAGCAAAAGAAATTATCCCATTATTAGCAAATGGGATCTTGTTAAATTAAAAAGCTATTGCACAGCAAAAGAAACTATCAACATTGTAAAAAAAGAGAACCAATGGACAGGGAAAAAATATTCACCATGAACATCTCAGATAAGAAGCTCATAACTAGAATATACAGGGAGCTGAAGAAAAGTAAGCCTACCAAAATAAAGGATCCTATTGAAAAGTGGCCAAATGAAATGAAGAGGCAGTTCACACAGGAAGAAGTACAAAAGGCCAATAGATACACGAAAAGATGTTCAACATCTCTAGCCATAAGCGAGATGCAAATCAAAACAAGGCTAAGTTACCATCTCACTCCAGACAGAAGGGCCTATATCAACAAGTCAAATAGCAATCAGCGCTGGTGAGGATCTGGGGAAAAAGGAACTCTCTGACACTGCTGGTGGGAATGTAAATTCGTACAACCACTCTGCAAAGCAGTATGGAGAGCACTCAAAAGACTAGAAATAAATATCCCCTTTGATCCTGCAACACCCCTCCTGGGAATATATCCAAAAGAGGCCAAAACAACACACAGCAGAGATATATGTATACCCATGTTCATAGCAGCACAACTAACAATAGCTAAAATGTGGAAGTCACCAAAATACCCATCAACAGACCAGTGGATACACAAAATGTGGTACTTATACACAATGGAATACTATGCATCTATAAGGTCCAACAGCGTGGAGGCTTTTACAGGCAAATGGAAGAAACTTGAGAACATCATGCTTAGTGAAGTGAGTCAGAAGCAGAAAGTGAAACATCGAATGGTCTCTCTAACATGAGAGGCCCAGACCACAACTATTATGGAA